>JAPZDY010000011.1:11826269-11894790 GCA_029783645.1 Ctenochaetus hawaiiensis
CAAAATAGGGTGTTAAAGGTTTAAGCAATGTAGGCTTCAAATATGGCCTGGCTAGTACTTCTAAAGAATCAATGAAGCAGAATATTTATAGTTTTTACCAAAAGATGCCCAGATTTTCAGTGGACTGAGATTAAGTGATGCATTGTTTAAGTAATCTTAAATGGTTTATTTAGAGAATGATGATTTAGAAGGCATCATTTGTTTAGTCCCATACATGGCTATTTTTACAGTAGAGTCATATTGTTAGAAAGTATGATTTCAATTGTTTCAGTGTTTGTTGTTCTTCAACAGAAATCAAAGATCAGCTTACTGAGGCATCTGGAACATCTGGAGCATCTGCAATGTAAGATAAATTAAATCTGAAGTTTTTTAACCTTGGTTTAAGTCACACCAACTGCAACGGATGTGCTTACCTTACTGTTACTTTTCCACAATACTCTATCCTCTGCCTGTGCATCTCTAGATGGGAAGATGAGGATCTGGGTCAGACTGGGTTATCTGATACAGCAGAAATCTTAGACGAGTTGGTGAGGGATGGATATTTGTCTCCAACTGACCTGGATTTGTCCAGTTCACAGACTGCACACCCTAGAAGGTATAGTACATGCTGGAACTCAGTGCTGTCGAAACGACTACCTCAACAGCTATGATTAACACCGAACCAAAAACTATTGTGACCCTCAGCAGGCTGGACCAGCAACAAAGTAGCTGGATGTCGGAGAAACGGGTCCTTCCAGAAGATGAGAGGAGAGAGCTGAGGATCTGGATGAGAAGGAAACAGAGGGAAAGACTGGCTGTTTATCAAAAACACAGAGCGAGCCTGAGGGAGAGGGAACACAAACCTTTTTCTAGCCCTGGAGCTGTGGTGAGATATGTTTGCCTTTCTATTATGATAGCTATTCTGTTCTATGTTGTCTTTTTTAAAATATTACTTCCACAGTATCATTTACCAGCATTTCCCCTGCAGAAACCTCTAACCAAGTATCAAGCAGGCGTTTGGAGAGCCAGAGAGGAAAAAAAGAGGTATGTGCAGGACCTGTTTCCATTGTTTGTGCACAAGAGACATGCATATGTATGACTATTTCTATTTGAATGAACAGGTTCATGCTTCTGGAGCAATACAACCAGAGAACCCAGGAAGCTGCTGATTTGGCCATTGGCTTTCAAACCAATCCTCCAACTCTACTCAGTACATATTCAGTGCTTCAGACTGATTGTTCACAAATGCCTTTAACCACTCGACCCAACTCTGCTCCACCCCCTAGTGGAACCCACAGGTATCTCTTGCAACCTAATTCTGACAAACCATTAATTATTTCATAAATTATTCCACAATTATCAGATTGTATACAGACCCAAACCTGAGGTAATCTTTTTCTCAGGGCTTATGGTTTATCTGCCAACAATAAAAGAAGTCCCAAGTTAGGACAAACTCAGCATCAACTTCGTCCGTGGACAGCTGAGATGCAGGACCAACCTTCAGAGGATTACCGCAGGAGGCTGGGACTACATAGACCAGGTATCATAATCAAATTAAGTTACAGTGATATCATATAGATGCATTCTCACTCTAATGTCAGAACAAAAATATTAATTTTACTAAACTTGTAAATGTTTTAAATTTTGTGTCAGTGACCTGTCTGCCAAAGGACCGTCTGTCTCAGGTGAGCAGACGTGGCATGCTCACTTACACAAAGAGTCACACCAAACTGCAGACAGTCAGCCAGAGAGAGGAGCGGCATGGCGGGCACCAGAGAATGACTGGGCCAAGCAGAAGTTCTTCAGAAGGAGCTGCTGTAGGAAGGAGTATCACAACAGCGCGGACAAGAATGGAAAAGAGAGGGGAAGTAAACCTTTGGGAGCCCACCTCAGAATTGAATAGGCCTCTTGATCCACAGGAGTCTAACACAGTAAGAATCACCCTTGTGATGGCATATTAGCCTATATTTTAGAGGAATGTCAGTACTGTAACTGGAATATATCTTTTCTCAGTCTCTCAAAAGATTTTACTCAATTTGAAGTTTTTTTTTTGTTGATGTATGAAGTGGTTTCATGTCAAGTTTCACAAATTTGTCATATTCTTTTTTACCTGAATTGCTGGATGAGCAGGATGATGGTGCCATAGCTGGTGTGTCAGACATGGACTGGCTGGACAACCTGTCTGGAACCGGCAGCACCCTCAGCAAAATAGACTGGGCAGCTATCGAGAGGATGGTGGCTGCAGAGGAAGCTTGAGCCAAAATGTTTCATAAAAAGGACAAACAACCCCATACTGACACTTATGTAGATTATGAATAACTGAAATAAAATCTTAAAAGATTGTTTGTGCCTAGAGAATATGTCTGTACATCACAAACCTTTTAACTTACATTGAAGTGATTATTGTTAGATTTATTTAATAAATTAGACATGATCAGCAATAACATAAAATAAGTACATTTTGTTAGTAAAGCAGACCAACAGTAATTACATGTGATGTAATCACTTTTTTTTTTCATTTATGAATTTTAAAAGAATATTTGTTGCACTGACATTTGTAATAATGTCTTCTTGAAAATTTATGTTTGTGCCATTTGAGTGTGTGTAGAAAGTTTATTAAATTTCTAATTTATTTTTTTTTACAGAGTATTAAAAATCTGGATTTAAACTTTTAAGTGTTTTCTTTCATTTCATTGCTGTCTTTGTATGTTCTAAGAGCAACCCACTGAATTGCACAACCACGTTTTCAATATCTGATGTATTTTAAGATTTCAGCACAAATACAGACTAAAACATTCCCATCAACATTAAATATAAGATAATTAATAGTTTCTTGAGTTTTCTCTTTGAATTTTTACTACGTGCTTAATTTTTATGTAAGTAAGCGAGTTTTGCTCTGGTATTAACAGCCCCAACGGAAAATAATTTACAGCGAACACTTGGAGGACCCTGCGTTAGCTGTGCTGCAACAAGCGCAACAGAAGAAGAAGAAAGAACTTCCGGAGGTTAAAGGTAAGACTCACATTTAAAAACATGGACCCCAACAAAGTGGATAAAGGTAGCAACTTTTTGCTCTCACACATTCTTAAGTTTTACATATTAAGTTTACACGACTCACATATATGTGCTGAAATACCGGGCAGCATTTCCGGTTTGTGTGACATTTGTAAACTAGCTACAATTAGCTAGTATATTAAGTGAAAATAAAAATAATGCTGTTGTGCTAGCTTAATTGTTAGCTTATCTTCTCTTTCATGACGTTTTCCTGTTCCCAACGTAGAATTTAGGACCCATTAAAGTGTAGCCCTAGCTAGTCGCAACTTTAACTGACTTTCAAACGAGAGAAAACTGGTGTTTTTATACCAGTGTTAATCGTTTCGTCTTATTTAAGCTAAAATGATTGTTAGCCAGGAGCAAAGGCTAAATATTAAACTTCTAACATAGATACTCTAATCTTTTAAATCTGTTAGACATTTCAGGTCGATTTTGTTAAAAAAAAAATCACAGTTGAGATATGTGCTTTGATAGAGGCAGATAGATTTTCAGGCGTCACTACATGAAATATTTATATGTTGGACTGCGGTATCGAACAATGTGAATTAGGTTTAACTTACAAAGAGATTTATGACCATTTTGAGCTCACCGTTATTGTTATGTTCTTGAACATGTCTATTTTTAGTATGGCAGGTCCCTTTATATTGTTATGCATGTTTCTTTCACAAGGTGATACATAATAACTTGTCATTTCTCTATGTAGAGTAAATAGTATGCTCCACTTCAACAAATGATCTCTCATGGGTAACTGGGTCATCCGTGGTTGAAATTTCTTTGCCCAAAAGAAAACAAGATAACAAATGAGTTGCTGTCTGTCGTTTGGGCATTCATGTCAAAAGTAAATTGTCATTGCAGTTTTAAAAAAATAACATATGACAAACAGTTGGCATGCCTTCATTGCAGCATCAGGCAAGATGAGTGGGGATGGAGACATGGCATCTGTCATGGGATTCTCTGGGTTTGGTATGTACAGTCCAGCAAACATGCTTATTTTTGTTCTTATATGATAAGCTGAAAATGTGGTTTGTGTTAGTGATCAGTCAAGTTAATTGCATTTGTTCCCACCAGGTAAGAAAGCCCGCACATTTGACCTGGATGCCATTTTTGAACAGACCCGTCGAACGGCCATTGAAAGGAGTAGGCGTATGTTTGGTAGGTTTACCAAAATGATGAACTATTGTTGAGTAGTCTTGTGTCACTGGGGTGTGTGTAACTGCACTTTCCTGTTGCTCCCTTAGATGAGCGGCAGAATGATAGTCAGATGGAGGAGGAAGGGGAGAGCTCCAAATCAGTCAAGCCACCAGTCCACTCTCAGAGAGACAAAGCTGCAGCTGCTGCTTCCAGGTAATCAGGAATTTGCTGTTTGATTTTTGGAGTGAAAAATAAATTATGTTGGTCAGGCTGTCACCTGCTCAGAGGTTTGTTTTTTTGTCCATTATTCAAGCGTAATAAAACTAATTACTTTGACTGACATTTCTGTTTTTTCCTTTTAGAAAGCAGGAGAGCGAGAGCAGTAGCGACAGTGACTCAGACTCAGACTCGGACTCAGAGCTTATTGGGCCTCCATTGCCTCCTCAACATACAGCTGAGGATAGTGATGAAGATGAGAGTGTGAGGTTGTCCAAGCCACCGGGTCACTCAGGCAGCACGGCTCACAGTGATGAAGATGATGATAACGAAGGGGAGGCACCAGATGATGATGATGATGTATGTCCCACATAATAGTAGAAATTCCACATGGATTACAAATATTTCCTATAAGTTTACTGCCTGATTTCTTGAGTTTTTATTGACTCTGTTTAAAACATTCAGTCTGTGTTCCTGCTGCCTAATATAGACCATTTTCTGATCAGACAGTTTGAATTGTCAAAACAGGAAAAGCATAATTGTTACTAAGGATATTAACATTAGCTAAGGTTTTTTAAAGTGTCCCATATAGCTATAGCATGTGTAATACTCGTATAGAGATGGCACAATTTTCCTCAAAAAATCTAAAACAAATAAATCAAATTCAGCCATCAGTAATTTTATCATATAACAACATGTTTTCGTCCTGTAACAAGTCTCAATGTGTTTGAAAAGAAAGAAACATAAAAGCACCTTTTTGTTCTATACTGTGGTTGCTTTTGAGATTTCACCACAAGATGGCAGCACAAGAAACTATAATCAGTGGTTAGTGTTGCATTATACAGGATCACACAACGACAACCTGGTGCTATTTAAGAGGTGTGCATCCCTTAGGTGGTTTCATTCTAGATTGTCTGTGCTACCTATACCACATCAGCATCTGCCGACACAGCATTACTGGAAAGAGAGCTGATTGGTTTTCACATTAAGGGTATTCACACTCTGTCACGTAGGAGATGTAAATGTCTCAGGAAATAGCTCAGATCTTAACGTTTAACATCTGACAGCGTAACTGTTCCCAGTTAGTCATTTACAGCCGATGACTGTAATTCAAGGCTTTTAAGTCATACAGCCTATTAAAGTTAAAATGTCAGGTGTAATTGAATCTTGGAATGAAGCGCCACACTATAACTATGCACCTAATTCAGCTCTCTTCAGTCTTTTACTGTTTCCTTATGTTCATCTCAACTTTCCAACCTAGAATCCAGTGAAGAAGATTCCAGACACTCATGAGATCACTCTGCAGCACGGCACCAAGACAGTAAGAAGCTCTTTTTCAGCACTTAGTGATTAGAAATGTTCCTTATATGGCTTTTTGGAAATATATTCAGTGGCTTTTTGTTGGAGAGAAGAAGGTCTTTATCCATCATAAGTGGCTTGTAATGAACACCAAATTTTATTGACTTTATGCACACTATGAAACATCTGATAGCTGAGTTATTGGATTTCAGCTGAGGTTACAAAACGTAAAACTTTGTGCTGAATTCCAGTATTAAGAGTAGCAAGTCTGTCTTGTTCAATATTTTGTAGCAATGAGAAAAGAAGTAAACTTTGTTTTTTATTTTTAGTAAAGAGCCAATCTGGTGTCCAGATCCAGAACTCTAAAACAGATCTAACTAATGTGATTATTACACAAGAACAAACTTTAAATATTTGGATTTTATTTATGGTACCAGCAAAGTTTGGACAAACGCTCTCAGTCAGTGTATTGTCTTTATTTTTTATTGTTTTCTACATTGTAGAGAACTATGGCATAACACATATGGATTTATGTAGTCAGCAAAAAACTGTAAACAAAGCAAAATTTGTTTTGTATTATAGGTTCTTCAAAGCCGCCTCCTTTTGCTTTGAAGGCAGCTTTGCACACTCTTGGCATTCACACAGCCAGTTTCATGAAGTCTTGAAGGAGTTCACATATATACTGTGCACATATTGGCTTCTTTTCCTTCACTCTTTGATTGAACTTATCCAAAACCATCACACTTGGGTTTAGATTGGGTAACCGTGGAGGCCAGGTTATCTGATGCAGCTCTCAAACACTCTTCATCTAGGTTAAATAGCCCTTAAATAGCATAAAGGTGCAATTTGGGTTATTGTTCCATTTAAAACAAATGGTGGTCCCATAAAGCACTAACAAGATGGGAAGGCATGTCGCTGTAGAATTGTAATGATGCTGGTAATGTGTGTCTTAAATTTTAATTGAACCGCCCACAGTGACACCTCAAAGCATCTCCACACCATCACATGGGTGTAATTGTGCGGCCTCTAATCTCAGGTGCCATTAGTTGTCCTTTTCTGAAGATGAGCTCATCTTCTGCAGCAGACTCCTGGTTTTCCTATGCTGGGGTGGTCCTTAAAGCTAGTTTACCCTTTTTTAAAAAAAGGTATTAATGGGTTTAATAATGATGTCTTCTGTTCTTATTTACCATGTAGAAAATGATTTTTAAGAAATCAAACTATAGAATGAGAGGGTTAGTCCAAACATTTGTCTGGTGTGCAGAGGTGTTTGTATGACTTCTTAAGTTGGTTGTCCTTAAAGCCATATGGGCATATAGATAGTGTTCTTTAGTTGTAACCAAGATGATTGTCTCCTCAGGTATCAGCTCTTGGCTTAGACCCCTCTGGTGCCCGTCTAGTGACCGGTGGATATGATTATGATGTGCGGTTCTGGGATTTTGCTGGGATGGATCAGGCTCTGCAGGCCTTTCGATCCCTGCAGCCCTGTGAATGGTGAGTCCACTTCTGAGAACACAACGTGGAACATCAACACAGTTGCTTAACACGTGTTTAATTAGTTTCATACAAACATCCAGTGCTGTTTTGTGTGCCAAAGTCTACACAAACACACAGATTTGTTGAGCTTAATTGAGCCTCATGTTAACTCTGTGACATCCTCTCTTTTCATTCAAAATGAGCCTTTCAGGAGCAGATGGTTGAGATATGTGTGTGTTTGTGTGTCTGCGCATGTTTATTCTATGTTTTATCAAGGCCATCATCAAAGATCAAATTCTTTTTTGCTTTTGGGAACCAGTGGGCTGAGCTGAAGCAGGCCTCCGCTTATTAACAGAAATGTACGCTACATTTAATTTGATTACAATGTGATCCATTAGCCTGTTTGGTTTACTAACAAGCTAGGCTTCGTATAGAAGCCTGTGCTGTTGAGGTCTGTACTGTTCCTCTCTCATGACCCAAAAAAGGCAAATTTTAAGCTTCTTTCAAACTAAAATATTGAGGAAAATGAGCACATGGTGCTATAAACAGCCTTTGAAGAGGCAAAAACCTCCCAATTAAACCTGCATTTGTGCTGACCTCTCTTTAATTACAGCAGTGGAACTACTTCTTTGTGTATGAAGATGTTGATGCTCTTTTACTCCCTGCTGTGTTCATTTTGTATTAGATGGTCCAGATAGTTGTTTATTTCTTAAATTGTATGCACTAAGTGTACTGTTGAACAATATCTTTTATTCAGTGTAAAACTTGAACCATAAAAGTTGAGTTTATTCTGAAAAGCACTAAAAACGCTTATGAAGTTGTTTTTTTCCCTACTCAAACATTCCTGTCAAACATGTGTGTAGAAACATATTTATGTTATATTTATTTTCTTCAGTGTGTTTCATTGTAATTAAAAAAGTATGTCATTCCTTCCGTTTCTCAGCTTGACTTTGTGCGTGTTGCATGTTGTTGATCAAAGCGGCCAACCATCACATATACATCAGATGTGCTGTTTCTTGTTTCTATAGCTACATGTATTTATTTTTTGTTTTTATTCCCAAACTCTTTAAAGGATTAAACTCTTTTTACATAAAATTTTTTTGTTTAAGGAGTGGCTTAAAATTTTGGCTTTCAAACAGGCGTCGCACCACTTGTCATGAATAATCAGTATCACAGAGGTAGATGCTAAAAGTATCTTTCTTGTCTCAAGTGTCCTCTTCAGGTGTGTTTCATGTGTGTTTATATATGTGTTGTGTGTTTTTTCTAAGCCATCAGATCAAGTCCCTGCAGTACAGCATCACTGGTGATGTCATCCTGGTGGTCTCTGGCAATGCACAGGCCAAGGTGTTGGACCGTGACGGCTTCAACGTCATGGAGTGTATGAAAGGAGACCAGTACATTGTGGATATGGCCAACACTAAGGTAAAGTGTTGCTCACATGTAGTTGGAGTTTCTTACAACTCAGGTTTTGATCTCATAGTTTTGGCTGTTGTCTCAGTTGGTCATGATGACATTGTACTGACTTAAAGTAATTGCTGTCTGGTCTAGCCACATGGCAATGAGGTCTGACATAGCAATGAACATAAGTAATCTGATTATTAGGTTGTAAAAAAGCCAAAAATGGAACCAGATTCTGGACAAGTTTATTTAAAGATAAAAGCACAATTGAGCACAACTCAATTTTCTCTTCTAAATAAGTTTGACAAACCAGGATGTTTCTTTAAAACCCATTTAAAGCTTGTGTTTTGTGAATTATTGTGAATTAATCTTAAACCAGCAATAACAGATTTGTTGACCACTTGGGGGCAGCAAAAACAAGTTGCTCTGCAAAGCCAAGGGGAGCTGCAGATACAGGTGATAATGTTCTGCATGTTCATCAATCAGAGCAAACCAACCAATGTTGTCACATTGGTTTCACATCATCGTTTCATATATTGATATAAAAATATCAACTGTAGCTGCTTTACAGATGTCAAAGGTATTCATGTTTTCACTTCTATAGCAACAGCAGCGTGCCTGAGAGTGACTGCTGGTAACTCTAAACACAAGCTGGGTGCTCTGATCTTTTGCTCTCTGGATAGATCCTGCCAATGCATAATAGTATCAAGGTGTAGCCATGAGCTGGTCTGTTTTTGTATGTGAGGATAATGGTCTGTGCTGTGTGACCAACCAGAGTCTTAGAGGGGAAAGAGGAACACCACATGGTTCCAGGATGGTCGTGGTTCATCTCTTGCTTGTATCTACATCTACAAAGGAGGATCCTAATTAAGTGCCCATGTTTTGGTTTTACTCTGTTTAAGGAAGCTGTATTGGTGGTCACCAGCCATCTGTGCCAGCTGCAGTGCATTTGGACATGGTTTATACTTCCCATATGAATGACTTGAACAAGTCAAGGACCAGTTGATTGCAAGTAGTGTTTTCCTGGACGTCCTACATTCTTGTACTGCTCAGTCCCATCTGGAGCTGATGGAGAGTTTGGTTCAATGACAATGCGCTTTGGCCGGCTGATAACGTCCCAGTCGATTAGCTGTGTCTCATGTGATAATTAAGTACTTGTTTCTGCTCTGCCTGCATTGACAGACAATTACCTGCTTCCTACCTCATCCTGTTGTGTTGAAGAGATTTGCCTCACATAAGTCTGTCTGCTGTCTCTGGTAGGATATCATATCATCTGAGTAGCTGAGGCCGGAGAATATTTGACATTTTAGCTTCATGAATTACTTGCACTTAGATGAATCATCAGTTAGATTATCAAAAGTTTTGCCAATCGATTTTCTGTCAGTTTACTTTTTTGACGAAGGCTGATTTATAGTCAATCAACTACTTGATTAATGGACCATTCAAACCTTCTACACTTAAACCAAGCAAATACAGAAACCTGTTTAATATATGCTTAATGCAATTGCAGTGAAAACAAACTGGGCATGCCAGTGTCGTCCCCAATAAGTCAGTTCTTATTATAAGAGAGGTTTCTGTTCTTGGAGCTGTTTGTCATAATCATGCTTTACTTTTGAATGAATATCAGTCCATTTTTCTGTAACAACTGACATTTTATCATCCTAATGGAAGAGGAATCTTTTTTTTTAGGTGTAAAAGCTCATTTGATGGATGGATTTTTTGATGCCATTGCACAGAGCAGGGAAACAGCCATACATAGCCTATTGAGCTTTAACCTTGTCATTTAGTGGATGTGTATTTTACCATAAAATTTAACAACCTTGCAATTTGTCATTAGTCCTTTTTAGTTGTTAAACAGCAAGACCTAGTCAGTTCCCTTTTTTATCGATTATTAATGTGGTGTGCTTGAAGTGTTTGACAGTGAACAGGCAGGCCTCTCTTCCTGATGCACATACCAATGTCCTTTGGTCAACTTCTGCTCATGTGAGGCTCTGCTTTCTTGAGCATCCTGTCAAATAGCAGTATGTCATGTCTGAAACCTCTCTGCAGCACACTGAAGTGTTCCTCTCTGACCTGGCAGCAGAGAGGCCTCTCACTGGGTTAACCCACTTTGAAGTCATTTGTTATGAGTAATTCTCCACAGGACGTCCAAAGCAGAGGAAATGTCTAAAAGTTACTCTTCTAGGAGTTCACTGTTTGAAGCTGTGACACAGCCTGCTGCACTGCTTCACTGGCCCAGTTGTAAGGTGAAGGCCAGATGTCAAGGTTAGAAAAAGATCCTTTCCATGACGGAAAACCCGTTTAGGATGAATTTAGATCAGGCAACATAATTGGTGACTTCCAGGAACTTATTCATAGGATAAAAGCCTTGTAGTTGCAATGTAGTTCATACTACACAGCTCTGAAAATGTATCATCTCAAAAAATACAACAGCAACCTTGATGTTATTAACTGGGGACCTTTTGCGCTGCAGTTTTGGCTCAAGATTCAACAATGAAGAACAACAGCTGTCTTTGCACATAATTTGTTAGCAGTAAAATAAAATACATCCTCATGAATTTACCTTCATTGGTTCCTCCTGGCAACATTTCCCCTTTTATGTTTCCATCAGCTTTTACCGGCTACAGCTCCTACAGCTGGTCTCTGGTAAATGTCAAATGATTTTGAAAACGGGGGCAAGTGGCTGCCTTGAATGTACATGTTGCTGAGTGAATCCACAGTAAACCACATGACTAACAGGTGTGTGCTGCACCTCAGAGCGACTGGAAACGAGCCACAGGATCTGGCAAGCAACAATTTAGTGCCTGTTTAAAGTGAACAGTTTGTTAATTTTCACTTTCTGCTCTTTTCAGGGCCACACAGCGATGCTAAATAGTGGCTGCTGGCATCCAAAGATAAAAGAAGAGTTCATGACCTGCTCCAATGATGGGTGAGTTTTAAATAAGTGTTTGTAATAAGTGTGTTTTACATTGTACACCTGGACAATCATAGTTTAGTCAGTTACATTTTCAGGAGAAAGTCACCAAAATAGTCACTACATCTACAGGAATATTTCACATTTGATTGTGTACCCATATCAGAGTATTTCAGTATTACTAATAAATATTTACAAAGTCCAGGGATGGTATCCCCAACTGTTATATGAAATTCTGACCCTGTCATATCTGTTGTTTTTTAGCTGTAATTTTTAAGATTTAGTTTAGTTATTGAATATGATGATACCTCAATGTGCAGAAAAACATTTTAAGTAGTCTGTAAATAGTCAGTAAATATTATGATTACTTTGACGGCATTTATTCAGAATCCTCCTCACTGAGCAACTAACCAGTGTATGTCATGATAAGGCAATGTTCCAGGCCTTTTCTTTGCTTTCATGTCCTGTGTCACCAGCAGGGAGTCCTCTAGTCCAGATAATGCCTCTGGTAATGGTATCCTGGCCTCACAGCTGTGCATAGATACATGGCACATTTTATACTGGATGTAGTCCAAAAGCAGACCTTTTTTATTTATAAGCGCTGATTTGAACCCAAGGAAACACTGCTGGATATAATAAGATGTCACATACATACATGCATTTATTCTCTTTCTGCACCAGAAAACATAGATTTAGCTGCCTCCTCAAAAACAACAGCCCTGTATGACTGCAGAAGCTGTTACCCTTTACCCTGTAAAGGTGTGAGTGAGTATTTAGGACTGAATACATGTGACTTTGAGTGAGACCGCAGCGATGAGTCTAAGTGAGTGTGACAGGCAGCAGTGCAGAAACCCAAGGCTATCATCATTAAGTGAAAACAAGGGCCTGGCTTTGTGGGCAGGCCGCGACCCAGTGTTTACCAGTGTTACTGCTCTCCCAGATGTGGAGGCTGGTTTATTTAGCTCTTATTGAGGCTCTGGAAATCCTCCCTTGGCACGTTAGCACTGGGTGTTGCCCCTGGCCAGCTCGGAGGAGAACAGCAGAGAGGAGCGCACAGGGAACCATTCACAGGCAGAGCAGCTGCATGGGAGTCAGTTCGCAGCAGCAGAGCAGGTCAGCGCAGCAACCTGAGAGATGGAAAGAGGCAGTGACGAAGTGAGGAAAGAGAGGGAGGGGCTGCATTGGTGATTTACAGATGAAAGAAGCTGTCCATCTAACCCCATGTCAAATCTCCTATACTGCACTTTTATTTATCATCACATTAGTCATTTACAGTGCAACTTAGGGGCCTACTTGGTGATTAAGTGTGTACTTTACTTTTTTGGTTGAACCCCTCAAACCTCCCACACTGTCAGTCAGTAGTGCCTCTCATTTTTCCAGAGCAAATAGACTGTAGCTACAAGGACTTTAACAGGTGCCAAAAATACAGATCACTTTACTTGATCCCTCTTTCTGTACTCCTTATTTTCCTTTTTTTATTCAGTAGATTTGTGTTTGTTTTTTTAAAACCTTAGAAAGCTTTAGCATCTTTAAAGGGATTACCTGAGATCATCTGGTTCCATTAAATTAGACAAAAAGCAACCAGGCGATTGCTGATTCCATCCAGATACAAGGAGGTTCTGGATTTCACTCAGCACAGAGAACATAAAGAAACTTTAGGCACTGAATTTTATTGGCTGGGATCTGGAAAGAAAAAGCAAAAATGTTTGTGTTTGTGTGTTTGCTTGATTGACAGGATATACAGCCCATTGAACTCTGTTGTGGTGGGTGGCTCTTGCTTATCCCCATTGAGCTGCATCAGTAATGCTCCAGTCATTATTGAAGGACCATCAAACAATGTTTCTTTTTTTCTTTTCTCATTCCCATCTTATGATGTGTGCTGCTCCCTCCACACAGCACCACCCTTTGAACTGCTATAGAGTCTGCAGAGGCCATAGTGTAGTTAGTGGGCCTCTTGGAAATGGACCAGCAGTTGGCCAATAGTACCAGTGGGTGTCTACTGCTGGCTGTATCTGCTTAAACATTAGACCAACACCTAGATTTTCTGTCTTTTTTCCTGTGTCAGCATAGTTAGAGAGTCTTTGTTATGTTTGTTTGAATAGGATATTAAGCATGTTCACTGAACCGCCCGCTTTAATTGAAGGCCCCTCCTAGTTGTATGGAATCTTATTCATAAAAACTGCCTCACAGCTTTTGAATGATTTCATTTACCCAGACTTTTTTCCCCTCTGAGAGGAAGTGGATGAGAGGGAAGTACTGAAGAAGCATCATAAAGCAGCAGCAGGGTGGCACTGATTGTTCTTGCACACTGAGGGTTGAATGGAGGCTTCAGCAGATCTGTGTGGCTTGAGTCCGCTAGTGAAAAGCATTTCTGCTTGGACTTTAATAATTCTGTCATTCTGTTAAAGAGCTATGCGGTTGTAAAATGGTAAAATGTTTTCCAGCATTATTCATGCTCGATCCATGGGGGCCAAATACATATTAAGCACTGAGCCACTTTAACGGAGTCTCTGCTGAAAGGCTGAACACCTGTTTGAAAACTGCAGATTTATTTCTCAGAAAGAGAAAGCAGTATGTGCTGAGTTTACTCCCAGTGGAAGTATTTCTTTGGAAAGGATTGAACTTGAACTAAACTAAAAATATGGCTGCTGCCTTTTGTAATAAAAAAAATGCTAAACAGTAGTTGCATAACATTTCTTAAATAAATTCTGTTATTAGTTAACAAACAGTACTGCATACTGCAGAATTGTTAACAAACTGTAACAAAAACTGTGGAAAACTTTGCAATCTTGGCTTCAAGGACATGAAATTTACTGAGGCTTGGTTTTTATTTTGTCGTTTTATAGCACCGCAAGAGAACGATCAAAAATTCATGTTATGTTCTTTTTGTGACTGAAATTTCAGCCACTGGAGCAGAGGATAGGACAAACGGCGACTTTCTAATTGGGACCACATGTTACTTCTGTTGAGTTTTAAGACACACTTGCGCATGTGCACACACACAAATACACACAATTTGAGAAATGTTTCCAGGAGGTTTGAATGCCAGGGATTCCCTTTGTGCTGGCCTGCTGTCAGGGCTGCAGCTGGATTTGGATGTGTTGGAGCTGTATGCAAGGAGGACCCAGAGGACAACATGGCAGGTCCTTTCACTATTGAGAAACAAACTATTTGTCTTTGTGGTGCACTCAAAACAAAACACATAATGTGATATATGTGACATATGAAGTAATTGTCACTGGGGAGCATCCACAAAAATAGAAAGTTGCACAGAACTGATGTAAGATCTGCTTGGAAATCTGTGTTCTTGTCATGGGAGTAGGTTCATGTGTTATATTTAGCTTTGTGTAAGTCCGTATTTGTGATAGCTTAGTTTGTTTTATTATACTGCAGAGGGCATTACTGCGGAGTGACCAAGCATGATCTGCGTGGTAGGACAAGGATTAAAAGTGAGGACAGACATTACATATTATGTGTGAGCAAGTTGGGGCGATTCAGACAGTTTAACACATCAGGTTCATCCACAGTCCAGCTCGTCTCCAGTTGTTGCCCGCCTTACACTGCAAGTGTTCCATATCCTGCCCAAGAACGCACATACCATACCTTTTAAAGAGTGCATTTATCCTTTTTGTTCAATTTCCAGTCATGGCTGACTTTCTGACCTCTAGTTCTTTCGTCTGTGAGTTCAGTATTTGTTTTTTCTTTTCTTTTCTGTTCTTTCTTTTTTTTTAACTAAATAAAGGCTGCTTCCTTTTAGGACCGTGGTGAGAAAGTATCTTATCAACCAGATTGCCTGATTAAATCTGAGGAGCTGTCTTGACTTCTTTAGCTAGAATCAAGTGCTTTGTACCTGTAATGTGTGGTCACACCTGCCCAGCTAAAGCCTTTTTCAGGCTATTTTTCAACGTTGGAGTCATACTAATGATGCTGTGATTTTACTTGAATCAGTACCTCACTGTGGATTTAATAGTGTAGTGGATTGTTCTTGGACCAGAGTGTTACTTCTTTTTGTTCCTTGCTTGGGTGCTACTGAGTGTAAGCCTGCTTCCAAAGCCTTTTGTTTTGTTCCCCCACTTTATCTTCTTTAGCTGCGATGCTAGATGGAGCATCTCCCCCTCCTAATCCGTCTTTCTCATACCCGAGCCCCAGTTAGTCAGTCAACCGGCCATCAGGCAGCACAGCCTATCCCATCACCGGAATCCGATCAATAAACAATCTTATACAAGACATACGCCTGACTTTTCCCATTCCCTTCCTTATCTCATCATCTAGGAAAAGTGATCCCTAGCAACCATCACCCACACGAGGCCTATAACCTGACAGTCTGATAAAATCTGGGGCCTGGTGGGTTGTCACTCCTCAGTTGATGTGTGAATGACTGTGCAACCCCATAAAGTGCACATGCATGACTGAGGGTATATGGGTCTCAATTTATTCCATTCACCCCTCTGTCTCTGAAGCGTTAGTGTGGGAAAAGGAAAGCTGCTGATTGAAGGGAAAACAGGATTACTGGGAGGAGGAACAGGTGAAGGTATTGCCATCAAATGTGTCTGGTGTGTTTTTTTTCATGCCGTATGTGAATATTTTGACATATTCTTTGGTTGTTATTACTTTCCCACAACAAACGCCTCCTCTCAGAGAAGAAGGTTTTACACTGCCCCAGATGTTACCCTCTGGAACAAAAGGCCCACCTTTAATTATGTGAAGCTGCAGTTCATTTTTATTATCACTTCTTTTGATCTTTGTTACCCTAATGGGGGACGGAAAGTTTTAACACTTAGCAATTCTACAGCACCACATATTAGAGCTGAGAGTTTGCCTTTCCTTGCCCTGCTTTGTGTCTCGCTTCTGACAACTGAGGGTGTGCAGTCTTCGGCCTGTACTCATGGTTGGCTCAACACTGGTGGGCTCCAGCCTCTCTGCTCTGTCCCATAGACAGACAGCGCTGCCATGTTTTGGAAAGAGACCTTACAATAAATAGCATTCCAGGTTTTGTGTGCTACGCGAAAGGTTATGTTGTCTTTATTGGCTTGACAGACGCCTACGGGCTTCTGTAAACAAAATTGAGATGTCTGTAGGAGGCAGCAGGTGGACCAGTTTGTCATCCAGTCAGTGGCCCTAATTCTTTCTCATTCACTCTCATACATGCACATGTGTTTCCGCTCATATAAACACTTAACTGTGTAATGCAGCATGGCTCGATGCTAAGAATTGCCTGATTGCCCAAGGAAACTGAAATTTGGGCTAGTAAATCTGGCAACTCACACTCACTCAACTCAACTCACATGCCTCGGGCAAATGGTACAGAAAGATTAATGGAATGCACAACATGAGCATCTCGCTTGCATGGCATCAAAAAGGGCTACATGCAAACACTAAAATATTTTTTAGGGGGGCTAGTGGGGCTTGAAAAAATGGACAAAATAAAAAAATTAAATGAAAGAATAATTTGAAAAAACTACCTCATTATTGATACTGCTGCAAAATTGTTGGGTTGCAATGGCTGCTTTCTCAAACAATATAAAAACAATTAGACTTATAAAAGAGATCAATTATCACCAGTAATGTGGATGTAATGGCTTAGTGGGTAAAAGCAAGCATGAGGTTAGAAAGAAAAGTCTGTTAAGTTCATAAAATTGAAACATCTTAATTTTATACAGCCTTTAAAATCAGGAAAATGCAATACTTATATCATATCGCAATAAAAAAATAGCTAAAATCCAAGACAATATTGAGGTCTCATTTCACAATATTGATACTGCTTAGGCATATTGGTCACCTCCAGAAGCATGTAAATTGAGTTTGAGCATCCAGGCTACTGAAAAAACCCCTAACATTAAGCCAGTGCAGTCATCTGCAGGCTGTACCAGGCAACTTATTTTTGTACGTGGCTTTTTGCATTTTTTTTTCACCAGCAAGGGATCATATGATTTATTAACAGCTTTGGTTTATATGGATTTAAACACAACTATGCATCAAACAGAGTTTTATTTGACCCTCGCCAGTTCTTACTCAAACCATATGTCTTCAGCTGGCATTTGTATCACATAGTTAGACTTATCCAAACATGGCTGAGTGTGTGTGTGTGTCTGTGACTTTGTAGCCGGCCACGGAGGAATCCTTGCCTGGCTGTTAGTAGCAGCTCTGCCTGTATGTTTATACTCTTCTGCTGACCTCATGGCCCAAGGGTCATAATGCTCACTAAAGCAAGCAGTGGGTCACAGACACATTTGGACACGCTCTGTCTGGCATGAGTGTTGGTGTGGGTTTGTGAGAGGTTGGCTAACATGTTTGTGTGTAGGCAGGTAGTTCAATAAATACATGTGACAGTTTAAGGCTTTGGAGGTCCTTGCAGAGCTTGCAGTGTTTGTGGGTCCTCAGTTTGTCCTCTTTATTATAATTTTTGTCTTCTTATTTATCTCTTCATTTTTTCACCTTTATTGCCTCTCTCATACACTTATTGGGTTTCACAGAAACCCTAAAGATGTGGAAGTAGTTCAATGAAAAGATGAGTGAAATAGGTTAGCTAGGCAGAAGTTGTGTGCAACGTCCCTTTCTTGGACTTGGTCTAGACATTAGCTCATTCCAACGAGGTCAAAGCCGAACTGCCGAACTGACACAACTTGTTTTTCTCAAATCATTGTCCACTTCACTTTGAAATTCAAAGTATGGGGAAATACTTACAACAGCTTTGGCCAGCCTAAATAATTTGCATGCTTTAGGAATCCAAGGGCTTTTGGAGTAACTTCATCATGTTGATCTTATTTTAAGAGAGATGATTAAGTAACAAGAAGACTAATATAAATGATTTATCATGACACACACAGACACACGCACACAGCAAATTTTTCATCTAGTGTTACTCACACAAACTTGAGGGTATTTGCTTCAAACAGCCAGATATTCTTCATTAGCTATAACTTAGTGAGAAACTAAAGGCACAGAGGGTGAGTTAATCTGTGTGTGTTTGTTTTTAGCTCAGCCTCTGACTGAACTCAGCACTGTGGATCTCTCAGTTTTTATTCCTTCCACCCCCCCCCCACCCCCCTCCATCTTTATGGTTTTAAAGTGAAGTAAATTTCCTCAACATTTAACCACTAATGATAGTATAGATCTGCACTCCAAGGCCCACTGCTGCAACTTGTTGAAATGAAGATAAAGCCCCTTTTTAGGCCCAAGTTTTAAAAAATAAACTCTGAGCTCTCCTCCCACCAGTAAAGGCTTTGGATAAGAGCAGAATGCAGTATGACTTTTTTGTGTTTACTCCTCCAGGAGCTCTGGTCTGCCCCCAGCTCTCTCCACCTAAGCTCCTCTTGGCATCAGCAGCTGTCTACTGGCATCTGTCCCCCTGCTCTGCCTGTCCAACCCACACAATATTCAAAACCCTGCAATACGTGTGCAAAGCATTTAAATGTTGATTTGGAACTGAAATGTCGACTTTATAAATGAAGCTTCACACTATTCTGTACAGCCCTGATATTTTATGAGTGATTAATGACGGTCCAGTGACGTTAAATTACATTCTCCGTCTGTCCACAGTACTGTGCGCACATGGGACCTGAACTCAGAGAAGAAGCACAAGTCTTTGTTTAAACCGCGCTCCTTCCAGGGGAAGAAGGTCATCCCGACATGCTGCACCTACAGCCGTGATGGGAAGCTCGTTGCAGCAGGCTGCCAGGATGGCACTATCCAGATCTGGGACAGGAACCTCAGTGTGAGTTTTAAAACACACACACACATGCAAACCACCACAATGTGCAGGAGGTTGTAAACACAGAACATCTGTTCTGTTATGACCTCGGGTGACGAGTCATGAGACTCGGGTCATTTGGTCATAGGGCACAGAAGCCAGAGGTCAACAAGTCACTGACCAACACTGACCAGAATTCAAAATATCTGACTTTAAAATGCATTAATCCAAACTGTGACCAGTTGAGAATGTTATTAAATAGCCTGTCTGACCTGTATTGACCCTGTTATCACATTAACCAGGTACATGGTATTGAGTTTTGGCCAGAGTTCCTTTTATTCAATTAGAACTCTGGAA
The DNA here is from genome assembly GCA_029783645.1 of Ctenochaetus hawaiiensis. Lineage (NCBI taxonomy): Eukaryota > Metazoa > Chordata > Actinopteri > Acanthuriformes > Acanthuridae > Ctenochaetus > Ctenochaetus hawaiiensis. The sequence goes on from JAPZDY010000011.1 coordinate 11,845,781, forward strand.
AAACAAGAGGCTCTGTGAGGCTGTACTTAGGCACAGTACTTTGAGCTATGCTAACATCAGCATGCCAATAGCACCACTCAGAATAGCTGATTATGTAACTGAATTAACTAATGTTGGATGATTGAGTTACATAAATGTTGCTGGGAGGCCAAATCACAATTTTCCTGCTATACTTTTTCCACTATTAGTTAATTAGGCAATTAAGTGATCAAAGTGTTCATTCTGTTCTTCAAGACTTACATAGCTGAGGCAATTGTTAATCTTGGCTTCTACGTAGAATTTCTCCCACTTATTTGGCTGTTTTTTCTTGAGTTATTGGACGGCTTGTCACTGTAGATAAAAATGACTTCCACTCAGGACTGGAGAATGCATCTCCTACATCTTTTATCAAATGGATCCTCTGGGGCTCCAAATGTTTTACCTCTGATAGTTACACCTTTATCCTGTGCTAGCATGCCCACCAATGAGTCTCTCCTCTTGATTGCTGTCACTGCAATGCATCTCTAACCAGTAAATGTTCAGCCAAAGAAAATTACTTGTTGTCGTTTCCTGTTTGTGGGTGACAAAGAGAGTTTTGCAGCTTATGGCTCACTTGCTGGTTCACACACAAAATTCACCCCAACGAAACAGATGGAAGGAGTAAAAAGAAGTGGAGAGAGGCACATTTTTGTTAAAAGAGAACTTAGGGAACTTGCAGAACTCATAATTCATTGTTTTCAAAGATGAAATATTTCAGACACTATTCCAGTTTGGTATTGTCTTACATTATGGCAAGCTCTTTGTAAGAAATACTCTGCTTCCAGGTCACTCACCAGGGAATCCTAAAACACTATAAATTGTTTTAGGAGGACATAAAATGGATGGACCAACAGATGATCCTAAGTACTTTACAAAACAACCAGTATCAAGTATGAGAGCTATATCCAGTATAACTCATGTAGTTGGTTTTCTGCCCTCAATGACTGGCACATTTCTTCTCAAATACTTTGTTCCACTTCATATCTTTTCATCTCCCCTTCTCCATATGTTGACAAGGTTCAATGCCTCTGTTATTCATATGAGAATAGAGACAGTGACAATTATGCTGTAATTAGTGAGTCAGAAAAGCTTGATTGGACAGAGGGGCTTATCCAGATTAGTCAAATGGGAAGTAGGCTACATGATAATTACTGTAACAGTCGACTTTGTAATCACAGGATGACCAAAACTAACTAAGATGGAAGATTTGTTTTTGTTGTACTGACTTTACTTTTGAACGGGCTGTTGTGCTTCCATGTGCCCATGATGTATCGACTCCCATCTCTCCCCCACTCATCATCCCACCCCTGGACTGCTGATAGCAGACGGCTGTGAGCGATTGGGTTAAAGCTCTCCAAATTTATTACCCCTCTTTCTCCAAGCTAAATATTTACCCTGCGTCCCATAGCAGCTTACAATAGTCATGTCTGTTGCCTGACCACTGGAGCCTGTCCTGTCTGAATGGCTCAAGAATTTAGTTGGTGCCCTCTGCCCTAATCAGCAACCTGTGCTGCTGCCTTGAATTCAGCCACAAGCCTAAAAAGGAGTTGACCTTGCAATGCTTTTATTGCTGCTCCCTCCCCCACTCAAAGGAAACCTATCTCCTGTTATATCGCTATTACTCATAGCTAGAAAATGCAGGCAGATCAATCACGATCAATCATGTACACGACCTATAGAGCTCAGCCTGAGGAGAAGCTATTGAGGATGACACATTGTGCTCTTGAACCCTGACATGAGTTGATTGATCCTATGATGGTGGAGTCAAGTAGGTCTCTTTTAGTGAACTGCCACAGAGAGTGATTGCATGCTCATTCTCCGACCAGAGGGGTCGGAGCCAGAATTGCAAAGCTGCATTTAAATGGTTGCCAGGTAATGTGGACTCTTTGTGCATTGAGGTGCAGGCCTTCCTTCAAAAACATTGCCGCAGAGACCTCGGGAATGCTATGATGTCATTGGTGGACTTGCATGTTTCCAGACTTCAAAGTGTGACCCCAAAAGAGTTGGTTTTGATGAACTGCTCAGTTGGGGAGTGCTATCATGAGAATACATAGCAAACTTTCACTCTTCTGCATTTGCTGTTTTGTTTTTTTTACCCCAATGGAACCTTAACTATGAGTGAGAGGTTTCCAAGTTTTTGACTTTTTGATTTCAGGCTCCCTTTCTCCACTCAGCATCCTGTTTTTATTCCAGTCACACAGTTTATCGTTCCTGGCATAATTTGACTACCACTGCTGGCCAGCACATAATTTACAGATAGGACCCTCAATAGAATACTACAGCTCCACATAGTATCACCATAAACTTGATGGGTCATTCAAGATGGGGCTGTGGAAGATTAGAAAAATCACAGAAAAACTACTTTAAGCCCCCCTCCACACAAAAACGTGTATTTTCTTATTAAAATGTCAGCTAAAATGTAGGATCTTGGCTATATTGATTTATATAAGTGAAAAGTTTGTCATCAAAGAGGTGTTTTCAAATTCCTCTACTAAAGAAATAGATGTCTGTGCTCTTCAATCAGAGGCAAAAAACATGAAACCTCAAACGGATGTATCACTACAAAGAGTGACAGTTTGATTAAGCACAAGAGCTTACGCTGTGTCATTCACTGCCAGTTTTAAGCGAAGAAGCTTCCAAACAACATAAATAAAAGAGGCTCTCTACACTTACCATTCGGATACATCCTCTAGTTGGTGATTTTGGTGTACAAGAGACTCTTCATCTGAATACCATACATGCTTGTGCTTCAGTCTGAGTTTCAAAGATGGAGCCAATGAATGATTTCCTCCAGTGTTTCTTCCTGCTAGCCACCCTGGTGTGCACATCTCTCCTACCAGTCAACCTAAAGTAAGCAGCGCTGTAGTGGGAGCATGAGAACTGTGATTGATAAATACACATATTTTCAATGAGGAAGAAAGAGTAGACATGCTTCCAGTCACTTTCCAGAGCCTTATTTTTTATGTAGAAAAGCAGTTTTGAATAAAAATCATGTCTGGAGGGGGGCTTCTAAGTCCCTTAAAGTAAAAATGTTAAGAAAACGCTGGAGGATCTGATTGGAAAAGAGGATCTTGGCCATGATTTCCGTCACAACCCCCACAGCTCCTTTGACCTTTTTACATGTGGGGACAGTCACTAAACTACATTCAAAAGAAGCATTTTTATGAATGTAACAACTTTCAGTGTTGTGCCAGTTCCTTGTTTTAATACTGAACAACCACTTGAAACAACATGTACAAAGTGAGACTTTAATGAGACACACTTTTAGATTTAGCGGACACTCACACCAGTGTGATCCTCTAACACACACTCATACACACGTACACACATACACACAGCTTCACCATCACCACTTGTTGATTTCCATGAAAGATCATAGCAGCTGTTCAGGACTTGTGCGGTTTGGCCACTCGATCCTCAGAAAGTAGTAGAGGTCAGAGAGAGATGTCAACTGACTGCACAGTAGGCATCATCGGGTCTTTTAGGTGTGCGATTGTATGTTAGTAAGGAGAACTGGTATTATTTATACAATGATAATCCTATAGTGTGGTTAGGAACAGTTGGCCATGTAATAGATTGTTATCATAGTCTGCTGAGGATGAAACCCAATGCTGTGTTCCTTCAGCTATTTATCAGCTCCTGCTGACGAGTGAGAGTATATGTGTACCATTGTGCTTTATGTGTGTGTACTTAATGTGTGCACAGTCTTGTTCGAAAGACATAAATGTAAAATAGTCACATTGCCTCTCTGAATAAAACCATGACAGTTTAGCCTGATGTGTGTTTAGACGAGTGAGAAGGGCACAGTTTACAGAGGATGTCACAAGGCGTGAGAGAGGTTTGAAACAGTGTACGAGAGTCCGGTTTCACAAACCGGCTATGTAGATTATCACAGGAAGCAAACACCATGGCATCTCCCAATCCAAGCCAACATCAGGATAGTAAAAACACTCAAGCTTTCACAACATAAGTAAATGATCTAGAAATAGCAGGAGTAGGTGTATGTTTGCAATAAGCAGCTAGAATAACCACTAGCTACCATCTGAAAGTGCTTTTTACTGACTGATGAAGGTTATTAATCAAGATAATAAAAATGAATACCATGTATTTGTGAGGCTACAGTATTCCTTACTAACCCATTTGGCTTCCTCGTCTCTGCTTTCCTTTTTATGCTTAACTTCAGAGCTGGGCATGGGTTATTTTTCTTGATTCCACCTATTTGTCCGGTAGGATGAGAGAATATTTGTAAATGCAGAAAATGGACACGCAGAAATCATTACACTTTAGTACAAAAAAAGGAATACTGAACACGGTATAACAAAACAAAATAAAATGAGTTAAACACAAAATGTTCAAACAGCAGATGGTGTTAATCTTAAAAAGAAAGGAATGACTCATCACAGGCTAAACAAGAGCTCATAACTTTTTTTTTTTACTAGCTGACCTCAGAAAACCTACAGCTATACTGAAAACATTCCTTCAGTGGTTATGTTAAAAAAAACAAACATATGTCAACAGTTTTCTCTTGAGTAACGTAAAGCAGATTTCATCATCTTCTCCTTGCTGTTTATTCATGGTGGAATTTCTACATTTGGTGCCACATGTACTTACAATGAGGCTCTGCACTTCTCCGTCAACTGGACCATCATCCCCAATTAGACTTGTTCTTATTAATATGCCATTTAGCTTCAGTCAACAGTCCACAAGACGAGATAATTACAGGAAGGGGGTTCATTAGCGTACCCTCCTGTTCATAGTCTGCTGACCCAACGCAACCCCTTTGTGTCTTTTATGCATAGATGTGCTCGCAGTTACATGAATGAAAATATTGTATGTTTGGACATGCTCCCATTGTTCATATGCATATAAAACATGTGGTGCAGGGGTCAATGTGATTGCATGACCGCAACCGGGCCCCTGGTGTCTTTGTTTTTGGCCGATCAAATAAAGTAGTCAGCTCTCAAAACTCAGTCTGTCACTTTGCACCCTCACAGTAAAGTTTGACTGGGTTTAAGCCTTTCACATTATGCTTTAGCTGCTGTTTAGTAGGCCAGATATAGTGTGTGGCCAAGCTGTTCTACACTGCTGCAAGATTAGAAAATGTAGTTTTTATATTGAATTGACCTCTTGACTTTTATTTCCCAACCAAGTCAATTTCAGTGCAGTGAATAAAAGAAAAGGTAGATAATCTAAGATAACAAATGAGGAGAATGGATTTGAGTCAAAGGTAATACTTGAGTAAAATGATGATGGGAAGCAGAAAATTATCCCTGGAGAGACTACAGAGGCTAAATGGCCATGTTATCTACAGTTCAAGGTAACAGTGTTATCTGTCTCTTCCAAGTTAATAACTTCCCTCAGTTTGCTTTGGAAGTTAAGTATGGCCTCGTTTCCTTCTTGAATCATAAGGACACATCACTCATTCACCTCACTCTCCACTCTCTCCTGCTCTTTTTGCCAGCATGTCTCTATCTTATCTGTCTTCCACACTCTGTGCTCACTTTAAATTCCTTTCTTTCCAAGTGAAAAGCCTGTATTGCCGCAATTCCCTTTTCTTTGATTTATTTGCATTCCGTTTAAAATTAATGAAAATGTAGCTGTGCAAACCAAGGTTATGTTTGTTTGAGCGTTAGCGAGCCCAGACTATTGCTTCACCACCGTCTTTTTAATGATCGATCCCTGTAATCTGACTGCACTGAGTCCAGGTAGAACTGAGGAACTGAGACAGACAACAAGGCCTTAAAATTAGAGCTTAAACAGTTGATTATTTGTTTACCTACAGAGAATAAATCAACAACAGTTTTGATAATCATTTAGGTGTCCAAGTTATTTATCAAGAATAAAAGTTTAACATTAACTAGTTATACCTTTATGTGCATCCATGTCATCAGTTTTTGAACTGTTGACCGGACAAAACACGTGATTTAAAGATGTCACCACAGGCTCTTAAAAACTGTGAATGAAGAACTTTCAGATTAATTGACAGTAAAAATATTAGCTTGTGCATCCTTAATAGCTTGCAGAGACGCAGAGTTAAAACTTATGGTTAGCCAGAGGAACATGACTTTCAACGTCATTGTATTTGTTAATTGGTTATCTCTTTATTCAGCCCTTATCATTGTCCACATTTTGTGAGACTGTGTGCTTTTAGAGAGCTTTTCTTCTTGCTTTTCCTTTGTGTATATGTTTAAGAAAGATAGAGAGAATCATGGTGTATGTGTCTGGGAAGGAGCTGGGTTATTTCCAGACTGGAGTTGCAGAACTTGGCGCACAACCCATGCATTTCAGTAGTTCACTACCTGCACCAGAGTGAGCACTGAGAAAGTTCGTGGAATGACTGGCCATCTTGGAAACAGCTGTTTAGACGATACATTAAAATGCTTCTGTTTGCGGTAGCTGGAATTAATTAGGAATATTTTGGATGACTTTTTAACTCCATGTATGGAAATTACTCACGGTTTCCAAAATGTCCTTAAAATGCCACCAGTGCTCCCCTTTTCTCCCACAACAGTTCAAAACAACTCGTCTGTTTTTTACCTCAGCGACTACAAAGGTGAGATTCTGTTCCTTCCAGCTTTTGTAATAAGTGTGTTCTCACCTCTCATACAATGACCCTCAAGTGAAATGTCACTTAGCCTACTTGGTTTTCACATACATGCTGATCATCACAGCCAAGTTGAGTAAGCTCATATTCTCAGATACAGTAGCGTGCCGGGCAGATAGTCACGAGGGAAGAATTAAAGACACAATTAGCCTGAAGAAGACCTTGAGGCTGTAATAGTCAGTGTGCCGACTGCCTCTTTTTCCATTGTAAGCGGCTACGTCATGCGTTGGGTTTGTGCCACCCCTGCTTCAGAATCACATTAACCCATATTTATGGCCTCAAGTTAAGGATTATTTCCATCTGTTTACCTACTGATTATTTTCTCAATTAGTCAATTTATTGTTTGAGTTGTAAAATGTCAGAAAATAACAAAAACTGCCTGTAACAAAGCCTCAGGTGATATCTTAAAGTTTTTTGTTTTGTCCAACTCAAAGTCTGAATCCCAGAGTTTTTAGTTCACTATCAAATATGTCAAAGAAAAGCAACTAATCAATACATCTAAAAAGCTAGGCTCAGGGACATCTGGACTCTTTTTTGTTAGAAAAAGTGAAATCAAAAGAGCTGCAAAATAATTTTCTTTCAGTTATAGATTAATCAAAATTCAACTCAGTAGTCTTAAATACAAGTATACTTTCATACGAAACATTAAAATATTTGTCACTTGTGTCAAAAACTCTTGTTTAAAATGGGTAACAACAATAAATCAAATGGTTAGCCAAGGGCAGCAGTTAAAAAGAGTTGTCTTGTGTGCATTACTGGCTGGTAAAACTGTAGGAACATTAAAATACTAGTTCAGGTAGAAGCAAAGGAAAAATCAAAATACCATCTGTTAGACAGGCACCCGAGTCTGCCAAGATAAATCTCTGTGGTCTTGTAGTCTACCTGAAGAGTGTGGTGGTAACAGTGTGTCAAGTTGCTGGTATTATAATGTTATAATATATTAAGTTATAAGCTGTAGTGGGCCTCCTAGTTAAATATAAAATGTGGTGTTCATGGAAGAAATGGAAACTGCGTCTTGTTTTGAAGACATGGAATGAAAAGGTCTTTCTGTTTGTACAGTAACAGACTGAAGCATCAGCTACTGAGGCAGAGCATTGACAGTTTCATACTGAACTACATCAGCAGATTATAGGAACTCATTAATATTGAGAAGCCGTAATGTCCAAGGCAGCTTGTTTATGGAAAGGCAAAGAGATCCAGGACTGCACTATTTATTCATTTTGTTTTGCAATCAAAGGTCAGTTACATCTGTAATACATATCAACACTTTAGAAATAAATTAACTCAATCCTGTATTTGCTCAAGTATTTCTGTGTTTTACTTGCTCATAACTATTCTTAGACACAGACAGGAGCGAGACTCTGCTACTCTGAACCCTGTGCTTTCAGTTTCACACAAATACGATGTGCATGAGCTGGAACAATGAAATGACATTTAAATTTAATTTGACCTTTTCCCTGCTTGTTCTTACGTCAGGGGTTAATAGCTGTTTTGTTGTTGTTTAACTAGGACGTGATTCCGCAAAATAGTTATATTACACATCACTGCTAAACCATAAACTATATCAGATCCTGTGTGTGTAAATCGATGTGGTCAATAAATTGTTTTCCTTTTATTCCTCTCAGGTCCATACAAAGTTCCACTGTCGGCAGGCACACATTCCAGGATCAGACACCTCCTGCCTCTCCTTCTCTTATGATGGCATGACTCTTGCTTCCCGTGGAGGTATGAAAAATATCTGATTGTGTCCCCCAAACGACACCACCTGCAGTTAGTTTGCATTTAGTTTGCATTCAAGCAGAGACGTAGCTTGTCTCTTCCAAAGTGCACAAATAAACAGGAACCAATAAAAACCCCCAATAAAACGGAGTCCCACAAGAGATCTATACACGCAAGTTTCTTCTCAGTGTGTGATCTGGTCAGGAGGTTGCTAACACAAAGACAAACAGGAATAACTCTTGCAAGAGTCTTTCACTCAACATATTTCTGTAACGTAAATGAAAGATAACTCTTACAGCGTTGTTGTACCGTCAAGAAAAGGCCGTATTTACTCGGCGCTGGCAAAGTAAATAACCTTTAAGACCATTCCACTGTGGTGACTTTCTCTTAAGTAAATCACACAATTTACAGTGTCCCTGATGTCTCCATCTATTTTAAAGGTGACGATACTCTGAAGACGTGGGATATACGCAATTTCAAGAAGCCTGTGAACGTTGCTACTGGACTGACCAACTACTTTGCAATGTGAGACATTTTCTCAGTCATCTTAGTTACAATCTGCTTGATCACTATAAATTATGTTTGGACAAGGGACCGATGATTTTGTCCCTATGTCATTCTCCCTGCAAGGACCGACTGCTGTTTTAGCCCTGATGACAAGCTCCTTGTGACTGGTACCTCAGTGAGGAAAGAAGAGGGAAATGGGAAGCTGGTTTTCTTTGATCGCACTTCCTTCCAGAGGGTCTATGAAATAGAGGTCACCAATGCGGTAAGTGTCCCCACCAGCTCCTTAACCACAACTGAACAAAATGTTTTTTATCTGGTTGATCTGTTATGTTGGTTTCAAACCAAAATAATGCACAGTGGAAAAAAGCAAAACAAGTCCACAATGAACAAAAAGAAAAAAATAATGAAACCAATATGTCCTTTCTCCTCCACAGAAGTAGTCTGGGCTCAAACATAACTGCAGTCTTAAAATGTTTTTATTTGGATTAGGCTGCCTGAAAACACAGCAGCAGTGGTCTATGGTCTAATTATGACAGAGCGAACAGATTTGACTGGTTTGCTATGGAGATTAGTTTAATTTCCCCTTTTTAACTAAACACAGAATTACTCAAACAGATTAGACCTTTGGTCTGTTGTTTATTTATGCAAAATTAATTCATTTCAAACTGCAATTACATAGTGATCAACAGGAATTCAGAGAGATGGATTCAGAATTGCCGTGGTTACGTCTAATTGATGGTAAAAAAATAAAGTCTACAAAAGTTACCTAACATGTAATTTAATTAAACCATTTTCCTTAAAAAATAAATAGTTTTGTCTTTTTTGGGATAATTCAGATCTTCTTTAATTGAATAGACATTTTCCTTGAAATCACTGTTTGTCTGACCCTAATAATGTCTCAGCAGCATGGCAGAGTACATATATTCTCCATCTTCCCTCTGGATCAAAAAGATTGACAGTAGCAGTATTTGGTGGAAAATACAAAGGAAAATGGGAAGAGTTATGAAAGAGATTGAAGGCGAAGAGGGAAAGTTTAAAAAATGAGAGGCAAGCTAAAAGTGAGTGGAGTAATCTGACCTTTCCTTACTGCAAGTCATTCCCACAAAGCTTTGGCAGAGCAGCTATTGACGCTTTTATGTGCACTGCCTTTGAGTTGCATTGCAAATTAAATTATCAGCAAGTTCCATTCACATGCACAGACGACACTGTCAAACCCGTTAGCATACTATGCACTTTATACTAATCCCACTCTCTCTGAAATCCATTTGGTGAAGGCAGCGTGCCATAGGTGCTGAAACGAAGGGCAGAGGTGCTGTCTCCAGTAGAAAAACTTTTTTTTGTTTCTTCCTGCCCCTCCTCCTCCTCCTCCTCCTCCTCCTCCTCTGTCTCTCCTTTTCAACAGATTTAGCACTGTGTATCTGTAGTCATAACAGTGAGGTCTGACAGAGGCTAATGGCTTCTAACTTGGTCTCTCTGGCTACGACGTGACACTTTTCACATGGGCCACTGAGTGAACATGTTCAAGAGAGGGAGAAAGAGACAAAAGCTGGGTTTGTGTGGCCATGCATCCCCCTGTCCTGCCAGCCAGCTGCTGTTAGCTTGCAAACTTTGGCACTGCATCGACTCTAAAGTGCACACCCAGCTGCACAGTTGCACCAACTGAGGGGAGAGAAGGGGAGTCTGTGTTTTGCTTGAGATATTTTATCTGAGATTGTGTCTTTATTTATATAAATGTGTTCATTTTTTTCAATTCACTGTCATTTCCATATCTAAATGTGGCTTTTAAGATTTATTTAAGCTATCTGTTTACTGAAAAGGAGAGTGAGCTTTCAAGTCTGCATTGCTTAAGTCATCTGAAGTTAGAATAAAAAATGAAGGTGCGCTAAAATAGAATTGACTGAGTTCAATGCTGGTTACTTTGATGACTAAAAGCACTAAGAATAGCAATTTGAACATCAATATACTCACTAAGAACCTTGGTAAACTGCCTTCCCTTATTTGGAAGAAACAAAATCAATCTCTGTCTTACAGTTGTGTTAAACTATTGTTTGTGCAAGTGATACGCAAAATCAAAACCACATTTTCTGCATACCTTCTTGTACAGATGGCATCGCTTCTGTATTTGCCCTCCTCTCTTTATATAGCTAGAGCTTCTGTCTGGTGGTAGTTAGAAGGTGACTCTTCACAAACCCTGACAGAGCTAAATAGCGCACTCCAGTTAAAATAAACTTGGCTTGTGAGTGTTCAGTATATATGGATTCACTCAAACACCATAGGTAGCATCATTAATTTGAGGATTTCCTGCAGAGTAAAATCAGCTGTAACATTTGCACCCACCTCTCTATGGTGATTTTATTGCAATAGGCAGCATCAAAGGAGTCTGTTTAGGACTTAAATGGACGTTTTCTCTTCTCTTTCACTCCTTTCTTGAAGAGGGTTAACATTTGGAAGTGATTTTTTTTTCCATCTGCATTACACTCGTTCCACCATCTATAATGTGAGAAACTCTAAAGGATTCAGTCCAGTTTCACTGGAAGGAACGGCACAGCCTCTTCCTGTCTGATCACCATTTGTGCATTACAAAAATCCAGCAGATTTCCCACAAAATCCAGCCCAATGCCACAAAAAACAGGGTAGTCTAGAGATTGGTGCAAGCTTCCAACTGCTTTGGCAGTGGTTTTATTTGTGTTAATTGTACTAACCTCTCAAAATAACATTTATATGGTAATGATTAAAGTACTTTACTCATAGGCTATGAAAATATGCTTTGAAGCCAATCACATACTTGTTTTTATGCAGTTTCTTGCAGCGCTATGACTTAATTTAATGGCTTCCATTTACATAAAAACTAAAGTTTGTGCGTAAACATGTTGTGTTGGGTGGGCACATGAGTAATGATGGGCCACAGATGAAATACATGTTTTGTTGAAGAATCATGCTATTGGTGGACTTCAGATAAAATTTAGAGACATGTTATTCAGGCAAACGGAAATATAGAAAGATTTAAAGAAGTATATGTAGGATTTTAGGAAGTAAGGATAAGGTTAAAGACCAGATTACTTAGCTTAGACTGTTTTGATGTCCTCAATTCATGATTAATGCCTTTCATGTTTTTAAACTTATGTTTATATTCGATTTTTTTCCAAATCTTTCTCTTGATTTGCCCCTTTGCCCTGTCCACTAATTGTTATTTTTGCAATATGAGTCAAAAAAAATCACCTGCGCTAAACTTTGTTGGTTGCCTAAAAACATTAGTTGATGCATTAAAATTTAGTTTTGTAGCAGATCAGTTATTTCTGGTTGACATGCACTCAGTGAACCTGATGAATGTTCTATTTTACTATGTTTACATCAGCCGTCTGCTTCTCGGATGGCCAGAGAATCTAAGTGCAGCCTTTATAAAGTGGCGTACCAGCCGGGCGAGTAAAAGTAAGGGCCACCAATCATTTCTAACTAAACAGTCTACATAACCCCAGACCTGGATTCTGGGTTTTGCTTAGGAGCGGAGGCTGTTTTAGGCCCATTTGGAAAAATACGTCAGACATTCTTAAGCTTATCTAAGTCCATCAAAAGGGGCAGAAACCAGGTGAGAAGCTGCAAACTGCTGAGCTGAATTCCAAATGGAGGCCAACGTAAACCTGTAGCCCTCGTGCTCTTTGTATAAATATGTGTATGTAATTTCTGTGTGCTGTACTGTATGTATGTATTTACGTTTAAGCTTGCAGTGTCTGTGTGTGTCTCTCCCACTGCTTTGTATTTTGTGATCACAGGCAATGTGACATTTATTGTATCTCTCGCTCAGTGTTTGCTTTAGACTTTCCATTGTCCCTTATTTTGGCACTTAATTCAGTCATAATCTATGATAAGCAATCATTTTAATGAATATGAGACTTAAACTGAATTTAATCATAGTCATTTTCAATGTACAGACAGAACTTACAGATTATGCATTTTTTAAGGCACGGAGAAGAAGAGACACTAAGCCTGTGGTCACTTCATGAGTACACCACACAAAACAGAAAAATCAAGTTACTACATACTGTGGCCAGTTTGCCTAAACAGGCAAATATGAGCAATGCAGTTTTTCAGAATTAGACAACGATGATTAGAATATTAACCTGGAAATTTCTCCTGACTTCCTCGCTGCCACTTACCTTCGCATTAACATCATCTACTGTTGGTTGATAAATTTTATTATTATTTCTTCCTTCTTCATCCACCACACTGAGCCCTCTTCACGTCAATCTTCTTTTTGTTTATCAACCACATCACAACTTCTGGGCTATGGAAAGAAACTTTAGAAGCTCAGATGCTGTGACATTTTGCTAGGCTATATAGGCTACTTGCACTATAGTCTCCAGTGCAACTGCTTTAGCCGGCTTGACAAAGAGGTCACGGTTTTGAGAGCAAAAGATAAGACAACAAAAGATAATTATATGCACACTCGCCACCACCTGGACAAGGGGGTTTCCTACAGGTGACTGACCTTGTTAAATGGTTGGGTACCAACCAGATCTGACTGATCAACGATATGTATGGTTTCTTAGTTATTATCATTAATAACATGTTATAAGTCTTGTAGAAGAATATTAGTATCAATAAAAGCTGCAAGCAGCATTGTTCGGGATCTTGCACTGTGGCCCATCAGGTAAAATATGTATTTCAAAGGTTTTTAGTGGCCTTTTTCAAAAAATAAGAGGTTTTGTTTTGAAAGTGCTTTGCCCACACAGGCCCCTAACCATGCTAGAGGAGTCCTTGACTTTTGAGCTCAGTCCATAGTAAGAGGAAAGAAAGAAAGAGAGAAACAGTCCAATAATAATAGGGTCCTTGCCCTCCAGGTATGGACTCCTCTAACTTTAGGGGCTCTGTCCCTAAATAAGGGGATCTCTTTATAATACTATGCATAGTCAAAACCTTATTACCTTACAAATTGAAGACTGATCCTAATCAGGACTATCCAAGGAGAAAACCTGATATGTTAGGCTTCAGATTGCTAAAGCCCTGAGTGTCTGTATAGGAATTGGATTGGCAAGGGAGAACATGGCACCATAGCATCACTAGTATGATATGTTTTTGCTTTGCTCTTGAACAAGTTTCAAAGTCTCTTCAAAGTAGGCCTTTGATACAAATGGTTGATCTTTCATCCTCAGTAAGAGCAGCCAAGCCTGAAAGGTGAAGGGACGTCTTAACTCTGCTCTTTCTTGTGCATCCTACCAAGTAAATCTTGCAAGATGTGCAAGTCAGTTGTTCCAGTAAGGCAGTTCATAGCGATTACAGACTTCTCGGACGTGTGCCCACTCAGTGTGCAGCTGAGGTGCTAAGTCTCCAGTTCTTCTTTCCCCCTTCTGCATTCAGCTGCTCTGTGTAGCCAAGTCTGTCAAAAGCGGTGCACATTTGGATTCACTCACCAGCGAAGAAACGAGGAACACAGCTGTGACTGTTGTGTCCCATTAGTGCTGCATAACTTTACTTCATTATCAGCAGACGTATTGGATGATTGGCTCTTGTCTTCGTTATCGCTAATCAGTGTCGAGTGTTTTAATCTGTTAGCAAAAGACATCTGCCACTAAAGACCTGACTGATTTTAGCTTCCTCTTTTATGGTGTGATGCAATTCGGTGGATGTGAAGCGGTGTATAAACACACTGCTGTGGATATCTAGAAAGCAATCTTACCTTATGCTCTGGACTTCTCGGTGGATTTAGCTGGGATGGGCCCCAGACTGAACTGGTCTGTTTTAGGCTGCTCTCCTCTTTCTGTTTGACTTGTTTCACTGTTGACAGACTGAATTGTTAGGGTCTGAAGAGGCTGAGTTTAGCATATGACTGCACGACAGTAACCTGGCCGCGTTGTGGCTTTAGTTTTGGTTTTACTGCCTGATTTGGGTCGTTGTGTTGCTGCACTGTCGACTGGGTGGATTCCACAAGCTTTAACAGTACCTGTGGAGTGTAACTGAATTCCTAACTGTCATCCCTGGCATTTGGGACTGTTCGCGTTGCTTTAGCAACCCTGACGGCGCAATTTATAACCCATTACACATTTACACTGAAGCACATCCACAGTGGGCTTCAATTGTTCAAGATGCATACATGTTGATACATGTTGCTAAAGGTTGAGCTGAACAGTTGAGCTGAAATGAAGAGTTCATTATGCAAAGATCTTTGCAGTGCATATACATTAACATTTGTGCTTATTAAGTCATTTACTGCAATTATTTATACACATTATCCTCTATCTGCCAGTGCATTAATGGAGTATGTAAGCCTCATGGTAAGCACATCCTGTTTAAAGCATTTTCCAGATCTTTCTATCAATTACAGCCGGATCATGATCTGGTTGAGCAGATTAACCCTCATCTGTCCCATGAGCCACACACCACTCAGCTGCTGGTCTCATAGTGTAGATACGCATGAGGTTTGTGCCAAATTTAAGCAGATTTTGAAACATTTTTACACACTATAGACACAAGGTCTTAATCATGTTGCATGCTTGAAAATGTTGGAACCTGATTGTGTTTTCAGGTACATTTATTTATGTGGTGAAAGTTTTATTGTAGGTAGAATATTGATTGGACAAAGTGTATGATATAACAAATTTGTGCTGAAATATATAGTTTTCATATTATATTAAAGTAAGATGACTAACTAGCCATGCTTACTTTTTCTGCATATACACAAGTACTCGTCTTCGTGCGTTGCTGTCCTCTTGCATGTGTGTGATTGAGACTTCTTCCTCTGGTATCCTGGTGGGAAGCTGAACAGCTGGGCGCTAAGCAGCTTTCACTGTCACAGAATCTGGACGTCCCAGTCATATTTCTACCCAGCCCCCATCTGATGCCCCCACCCTAGACCTCCACCCCCCTGTGATAGATTACTGTGTTCCACTCTTAAAAAAAAATCTGTACAACTATGGGACACACACATCTGCAACGAATATATACGTAAAGATGTGTGTTAACGATGACACTCTTAAACACAAGCTGTCAAAGCAGGTTTTGATGCTCCAATGTACGCAGAGAACAGATGCACTGCTGCTGAACGGAGCCCAGCTCTTTGCTGAAGCTCACATATCACAGAATGAACAGAGGGTCTTCACCACTGTCCAACAACTGTGTGTGCATTTCTCTTT
Organism: Ctenochaetus hawaiiensis; assembly: GCA_029783645.1. Lineage (NCBI taxonomy): Eukaryota > Metazoa > Chordata > Actinopteri > Acanthuriformes > Acanthuridae > Ctenochaetus > Ctenochaetus hawaiiensis. Next base: position 11,861,756 of record JAPZDY010000011.1, read on the forward strand.
CTGCCCCTCTTTTGCTCTCACATACACACACACACACACACACACACACACACACACACACCTCTGGATAAATGTGGTCACATTTGCCTATTGGCACAGGGCCATCTGTCACACACAGACTGAGGGATCCAGCCCTCATCCCAACAACCAAATATAGTCAAGTAGAGCAGCAGAGCACGCTGGGCCGGATCCCCACTGTACCACAACCAACCTGGGTCACACACTCGGAATACTCAGGGCAATAAAATATGAAAAGCAGAAGCATCCTTTAAAAAGTGACCTGAATTAGCAATAGTTGTTCAAAACCAGGCTGATATTTTCAAGTATGACCTCTTTTCATAACATTTGCCACCTTTTCTTTTTTACTGCAACAAAAACATTTAACTTGTTGTTTTGTCTGTCTGTCTCTGCGTTTCCAGAGTGTCATCCGCTGCCTGTGGCACCCAAAACTTAACCAGATAATGGTGGGAACTGGAAACGGACTGGCCAAGGTTTATTATGACCCTGTTAAAAGCCACAGGTATGTGGTGTTGTTTTATCTCTTTTTTTATTGACAATTCCCCTGTAAAGACTAAAACTAACAATGATTTTATCCTAAAAGTTACAGCCTAAAATAATGCCATAGAACTCATTTAATGATACAGCTGTTGTGTTACAGGAGATGGCATATTTGTTTATTGCAGCCAAAATGGCAGGCGTAGTTTATTCTTCTCAGCTTGTACAAGCAGTATAAACAGTAGCATGATGTAATGCATAAAGTAGCATGACCCAATCTGACCGCTGCAAAGATCGAAAATTAAATTGCAAACATGTCTGAAAAAACAATTATTTAAACCAAATGTTTGTAGTTTTGGTTCATAACTTGTGTCCGTGTGAGTCAAACTAAATTGCAGAGCTGAACCTTTTATCATTATCCCTAACGACCTTTTTGCTTTTTGCATACTTTTATTGTTTGAATGGCAATTGAGGTCTGTGGCATGAAGGCATTTGCAATATTTGTCTGTGGTCGCAAAGAATTGTTTGTGTTTTAAAATTGTTGTCGGTTAAAATCTCTTTTAGGTGAATAAAAAAAAAGGCCTTATCCTTGACCATTTTGTTTTCCACATGATACAAACAGCATCATTTGTTTCCTCTTTCAGGGGGGCTAAACTGTGTGTGGTGAAGAGCAAGCGGAAAGAGAAACAAGCAGAGACGTTAACGCAAGATTACATCATAACACGTAAGTTCTTCCATGTTTGTACGCACACACTCGCAATCTGTTTCATCCATAAGCGTTTTTGCCACTTAATGAACTTTGAACATAATTCCCTGCTCTCCTGCCTCGTCACGCATGGCATGCAGTCTCACACATCGCCTTTTAATCAGTGAACAATTACTGAAGCAATTAAAGTGAAGTGCCTTTCTCGAAGGCCTCGAGGAGTTTAATCCACCTTGAGTCACTAACCCATCTGTGCTCAGCGCTCCTCGCAGAAGATGGCGCTGCGTGTTTCACCAGCCGTCACCAAAACAATGCCTGTCCTCTCCCGAGTGCATGATTTGACAAGTGGAGCATATTCCAAGCATCATCCTTCTCAGAAGAAAGAATAAAACCACCAACCTTTGTTTACATGCTACCGCTTTCTGTCACTCTCACACTCACACACACAGAGGAACATTCAAACACACCCTGTCTCATAGCAGAGGCTTTGCGAGGAATGAGACAGTGTTAAGGGCTTTCACAGGCCCATTAGCTGATGGAGTAGGTTGTTGATGGGAGGATGGATAGCTGCAGGGCACTGTGCCACGCGCCGGCCATGTGGTCTGCAGACACACCGGATCACGCCAGGGACAGCAGCCTCTCCCACCTCTGCTGGCGTGATCTCCTGCTGACCCACACAAACACACACACGCACACACACAAACTACCTCCCTACCTGTCATCCCGTCATATCACCAAAACACGAGGCTGTCATCTCTTCAGTGCGTGCCTCATGCTCCTTCGCCCCCCGGACTGAAGTCATGAACCACCAAGAACAGAACAGCTGCTGACACGTCCTCCCTGATTGGCTGCCGAGACCAAATTCTGACGCCATTTATTGTTTGGGCTACTGCAACCCTTTCAGATGCATCATGTGATTTCATTGCCATGCCAACAGGGTGTGAAGTAGGCAGACATTTGACTGCCACGAGCGGCGAGTGACGCACTTGATGCCCTGGCACTGGAAAATTAGAGGGGACAGGAAGCAAGTGACGGCCCATTGAGAAAAGCGAGGGAATCTGTTAACAGTAACCTTTTTGCTTAATGTAGCGTGGAGGAGAAGAATTAACACTGAACAGCGACAGGGCTCCTGAATGGAAAATCACTTTATCTAGCCCTTTACTAAAGTGTCTCTTTGTAACCCCTGAGGATAAGAGCAGAGCATACACTCACTTTACGCAAACACAAATGCTCGTGCACACGCACATACACACTCTCTCCTCATCACACACCTTTGAGGGCACTCTTTCACACTTACTCATGCACACGTCCACTCACACACTCATGGATTTAAGTGCTGGGGGCCTTTATTGTGATAGTGTGAAGAGCAGCAGAGTGATTGTCTGAATCTAAACATGGGGGACATAATGAATATGTTGGTGTGCACTACGGCAGAAAGAGTACACAAGAGGAGCGATGCTACCAGAGGTCAGCAGGTGCTTCTATTTTTCGCATTAACGCTGTGTTTCTTCTGCAAGATGTAGTAGTAGGTGAGATTGTTTCTGCTCTTTCTGTATGAAACACCGCTAAATCACAGCTTTCAGTTGTCTTCATTCAGCGTTTCAGGACGATTCGTGGGTTATAGACACTGAACATATTGCCTGGTGCCCTGCCCGCTTATTTGTGCGACTGTGTCTTGTGATCTCGCAGTTTGTGTTACCCAAGCAACTTGATTATCCTTGTTTACCCTGTGTGTCTCCAGCTCATGCCTTACCCATGTTCAGAGAGGCCCGGCAGCGGAGTACAAGAAAACAGCTTGAGAAGGACAGACTTGACCCAAGGAAATCTCACAAACCAGAGCCTCCTGTGTCTGGACCAGGTAAACTGCTTATTTTGTCTTCATCTTGCCTTTATTATTGAAAAACTTGAACTTCACAGGAATAAACAACAACAAAAAATAAAAACAAGAAAATACACAAAAGAGGAACAAGTGTAGCCTTCAATTAGTGTCCCAGGGAGACGAGACAAAGCAAAAACAAAAGAGGACGACAAATGCTGTCAGTTGTATACAAAAGTAAGGCTACAGTTTGTTTTTTAAGTGAATTACAAGTCATGTTTTTAACTGGGTGAATGCAAGATTCTGTTTGAGGCGGATGTACAAACCCACAGTTGTTGATGTGATTGGTATTACGCAATCGAGCTGAAGTCGAGAGCTAAAACAGAGCTGCTCCAACTTGGCCCCTCCAAGCGTCATATTTTTTTAACTGCGGGGTCATAATGATGCATTTTGAACTTTCTCTGGACCCCATGACCAGTCCGTTTATATTTCTACTGTAATACTCACTTTTACGAATGCCACACTGATGCAAGATCATGGTTACAGTTCCCGCTTCGTTCCAAAAAGTCGAAGTACCAGACAACATTTCCTGCCGCTGCGCTCCAGCTGGCTCACTGCTGCTGTGTTTTATTGTATTTTTCACTTTCACTCACTTATTCCCTCAGTATTAACAACAATATGATGGTCTACCAGTGTAAGTGTTTTTTCTCAGCTTGAAAAGAACATGTTAATGCTCTTAGTCATGTAACTTAAACAAAGTAAACAACTTTTAAATAAAGGGGATCTTAAAGCCCAGTTCAGAAAAAAATGTTTTGCATTCACTTTTGAACTTATCAGAATCTTTTTTTTTTTAATCAATTTAAAGTAATAATTTATTTACAGGTTAAAACTTGCATAAATGCACTTGCATGTTTAAGCTAAATTAAATTAAAAAATCATTAGAGCAGCCTTATTCATTAGCATGGTATTCAGCTGGTAGTGGTATTCAAATGTATACAGTCGTTGGAGGTTAAGAGAAAGACAGAAAATAGTGTGCAAAAGAAAATGTGAGATCGCTTTCTAAAAATAAGCCTGACTCTTTGATAGCAGTCCAGTGGTCTTTAGATGGAAGGCTGTCTTTTTATTGTTTATCCTCTGTGGAGAATGACTTTGAACGAGTGCAAGGTAATGTTTGGTGGTTGACTTGATGCTTACAGGCAGTGGAAACAAGGTGCCTCTCAGTCCCCCAAACAACTCACTGCTGCAGGAAACCCCTGTGTGTTTAAGCAGGGCAACTGATGTGTGTTTCTGTCTGTGCACGTGTATGTGCGTATCTTATCCTCGATCTTTTAAGTTAAACGTCATAATGCCCTCTCTGGAAAGCAGGACATTTTTCCCTCCAGTAGCTCCGTTAAGTGCAGTTAAATACAGCCAGTGGCACAGAGGCCCTGTAAAGCAAAGATCAGTATAGATTTTATGCATTAGAATGTATGTGGAGCAAGAATGTAATAAGTCAACAAAACAGAAACCCGACCAAAGTAATGAAAAAAAAAGAGATGTTATGTGATAAAATGCCACTATTTAAAAAAAAAAAAAACGGTGGAAAACAGAGCATAGCTCACTGTGTTAAAGAAGAATGGTAGCATTTTAGGGAAAAAAAACACAATAATACAGGGTTATGAAAAGCAACAAATTAAACTAAAATATTTTTTGGACTTTAGTGGTGTTTAAATGGATAAACTTTAAGAATTATGCACTTTTCAGAATAGTTAAACATTTTGGGAAACATGCTTATTAGCTTTTGGCTGAGAGTTAGCCTCAGCATTAAGACTGGAGTCACGGGGAAACTACAAGGCCGGGTCCCTCCAGAGTTCAAACACACATCAGCTAACACCTCTAAAGCTCAACAGTTAACATGCTGTGTCAGTACACAAGCAGAAATGTAAAAATAACAATCTGTGGTTTTCCAGAGACTTATGTAATGTTACTATTTCTTGACAAACAACAGCTGATCTGTCCGCTCACTACTTCCGTGCAGCGACTTGGCCGGTTTCTTGGAAAGCTCACGGTGATGACAAGACTTGAGGGAGTCACTGTGCCTGGCTGTTCCTTCAACAAACACTCAAATCACATCCTGGCTAAAAGAACTGACAGTTACATTGTACTAAATAGGATAGTATTAATGTGAGTGAATTCAAAACTTCTCTCATATTTTAGCTACTAAATTAGCCAGATAACAGGTGAAAATAATATACTGTAATTATGCACCTGCTGTTTGCTTGTTTATTTGTTTCCACTGTCCAAATAGAGGATGACAGATGATGACTGACCAATATTTAACTGCATGGTTAGGCTTGTAGAAGTCAGGCTTTACACAGATTTAGGAATGGTTTAAATTTCCTTTATTTATATCTGCCATTGTGATTAGGAATCTTTTCATTTCTAGAGACAAAAGTGTTGATTTTTCTGCTCTTGGATTACAGTTTACACAATTTTAATTATTCCTTGCCAATGGTAGCTGTGGCTAGAAGCATAGAGAATTTCTAAAAAAATTGCACAAATGTCCATTTTGCATTGAGGTTGAACTAATTAGATTTGCTAGTCAAAAGTTAAAGTTTAAGGTCACTTTGTTTTGGCCATTAATAAAAAAATAAATGCACCATTTTGATAAAATTTCACACAAATGTCTAATAGAATGAAATGATGATGTCATTACATCTTATATCCAAGTGTGAAAATTCAGCCTCACCATAACATCCTAATATTCTGCAGGAACAATTTTCTGGTCATTATTTAAGGTCTTAACTTGGGGACAAAGAGAAAAAGGTTGAACCTAATTTCTATAAATTAAAAATATAACTGTGGTGTGTAAGTGTTCATGTTGGTGCAATAGTGTGTCACAGTGTAGACATACACTGTGTTCACACATTTATGTTTTTAGTATTAAAACAGTTTGTCATCCAACAAAAAAGGTGTGTTTTTATCTACATACTGTTATTCTTAACTGTATCTCATCCAGTAATCGCTTCTCCTTACAGGCAGAGGAGGAAGAGTCGCAGCTCATGGCGGCACTCTGTCTTCATTCATTGTAAAGAACATCGCTTTAGATAAAACGGACGACAGTAACCCACGAGAGGCCATCCTCCGTCACGCCAAAGAGGCTGAAGATAACCCTTACTGGATTGCCCCGGCGTACACACAGTAAGAAAAAAAACTTGCATCTTTGTTTGTGAAAACTAATCATTTACAGACTCGCTGTCCATCTTAGTTTCCATCTCTTGTTCGCTCTCTCGCTCCTCATCTCTCAGTCCTTCGTTTGCTCTCATTAGCAGACTGTAACATGAGCGTTGGGAGTGCCGTGTATGATATTGTGATGGTACTTGGGTTTCTTGCGACTGGTGTGACACATAAATGTTTAAAGAGTTGTCCAGTTTTACAGGTACACACTTCGCACTGCAGGAAGGAGTGTACAGTAACAGCTTTAGATCACTATCAGACTCAGACAGCTATGTAAGCGTGGAACAAAGCTGTGAGCTGAGTCAAACAGTCTGTTCCACACACTGCTCGAAAACTCAAGTTAAATATAATGTACTTAGGATATATATTACAGCAGATAAACATGTTTTAAGTATACTGTTATAGCCTGGTTGTAGAGCTATGTCAAGCAGCAGACTGATAGTAACTATTGCAACTCTTTATTTGTCTGGAGTTACATTAAAATCTAGGTATTTGAGGAGAAAACCTTTTAAGGCAGGTGTAGATTTGGTCTGAGTTGTTAAGACTAAGTTTGCCTGACTGAAGAGTTCATTTCCTATTACTAAACGTTTTAAAACATTCCTCTTTTCACAGCTTTGCAGTCTGGTTATTTTCTTTAATTTGCAGCTCTGAAGTTGTCTGAAAGTAACTGTAGCCATTCCCCTCCTTTAGGACCCAGCCAGAGCCTGTGTTTGCAGAGGAATCGGAGGAGGATGAGGAGGCTGACAAGGAACCAGAGTGGAAGAAGCGCAAGATCTGAGACGCTTCAACGGCAGCTCATTTTCTACAGGATAGCTGACAGGGTGGGCTTGTGGTGATATATACAGCAGCGAAAAGGTCTCAGGATCAATCCCAGACCACTGAATTACTGTCAGAAACTGTGCTCAAGAGCATCAGTTAAAAAACTAAATTGCACAGCCTCTGTCCTCCCTCCTGTAATGTTTTTTTTTTAAGTGAATATGTTTATGTGTGTTGTGTGCGTGGCACAAAGATGTCCAGGCATTTTCATCGCAGAAGTGTACAGGTTTATGTTCCTTACATTACTATTCATCAACCAGAGGAAGAACTTGGCTTTTTATGTCTGTTTAGATTATCGAGCATTTATTTTCATCATTTCCATTGTCCTCTCCTCCGCATCCCCACAGCGTTCTAATACCTCATAAATCGACTCCAGATTTTGTGGTCTGGTTCTGTTCATCAGCTATGAGGAACAGTTTGCTTTTCTGTAAGAAGTAAATTGCTAAGCCATACAAAAAAACTGCCTATTCTTTTTTAAAGGGATTATGCTTCCTACAGTTGTACAGATGTGATTTTTAAAACTTCATTCAGCCAACTGCTCATTTATATTTTGTCTCTCTACATACCGTATTTCACCCTGAAGCCTTGTATTCTTTTATCAAGTGGTGATGTATTTTTATCAGAAACGAAGTAAAGTGATGGATCAGTTTTTACCAGCTGATCAAAGGAATCCTCCTGTCAAATATCTTTTTATGAGGCACTGGCTCAAACCTGCAGATAGACTGTACATCAAGTCCCAGACGAATCTGCTGTTTTGACTCCCTGCTGTAAATCCTGGTTTTACATGAAGTACAATTGTTTAAAATTTAATGTAATTAATTTTAATTCAGAATACTCACAACATTTTTTCAGTTTTTTAAGCCTTTAACCTTAAGTGAGTATAATTTTCTAGAAGAACTGCTTTCAAGGTCAGTAATGAGAAATCATGTTCATGTTTCACCACCTAATTGCATCATTTTTCAAGGGGTTTCCGTCACTGTCATGCCTACAATTTTGGCATGAAATGTGTGTGGCTACAAACATACACATCGATGTTTTCCATGTTTGTGTTTGTTCTGCTTTTCATGCAAGAACAAATATGAATCTGGAAATATCTTAAATGCATAGAATTCTTACAGCAGATTGAAGCCTTTTCTCCATTTTCTCTTTGAGTCTCTCGAATGACCTGTGCAGTGTCTAAAAATATTTCAGTTGACAGAGGAAACCACAACATACAGATCTGATGAAACCCATGTTTGTGTTTTTATGCATCTCTTTAGAATGCAGCCTCAGCCTACAGCAACAAACTGATGTGATTGCTGTTCTTTTTCAAGTACATCTTGTTTGTAGCAAGAGAAATTTGAGCCACATGGTTCATCCTGATGTATGAATTTAGAATTTTACCCACATGATGACACACAGGTTTTGATAATAAAATTGTTGGTTTTTTCCCCTCAATTTCTCAACTGTCTAGTGTTGTAAGGACTTAAGTCTTTACAGTCCACATCTGTCATCTAGTCGGTGTTTCAAGTCGGTGATTTACAAAGACTGAAACTGTAGAGCAATCTTAAATTCCTAGCCAACCAAAGTTACAAGCAGACAATCGAATGTCTCAGTGTCCTGGCAGACTTGCTCTGGCAGTAAAATGAATATGAGACAAAGAAATAGCACAACAAGAAATATGTAAAGACTAAAACAACTAGTGATGTTTTTAAGAGCAGCTAAAGTGGAGAGTCTAAAGAAGGTAGTCTTCGTGGGGGAGAGACTGACGTCAGCCTCTTCTTGAGCAGAAGAGATCTCATCCAGTGGCAGGAGGTGAGGAGCGACTGTTGTTTATTGGAAGTTGGAGGGAAAATCCACCAACATGTGATGTGATGAACCAGTGTGGAGCCAAAACTGTTGGCTCCAGATACAGTTATTTTAAGATGTGAGCCTGTTAAAGGTCACTTCATCCCAATGACAAATATCATTTCCTTATTTACAATTTACACTCATGATAGTTTTCTGCTGCTCAAAGGAAAAAAAAGAAAGAAAAGAAAACTAGTTACAACAAGTGAGTGGAACATCTTTCTACTCAAGGAAGTGGTCTCAAAGAAAACTTTCATTTTATTTTAGGAACCTGACCTTGGTACTCATGTCCCAATTAAATAAGGATGGGGATTCAAAATTCATACCCTCTAGTGACTGACGGCCTACTGAAGACTACCAGCATACAGTAGATGCCAATAAAGTGCAGCAGAAACATTTTATGAGCTCAACATTTACATATCACTTTTTATGTAGAAATGGCCAAGTTTTTAGCAAACAGTTTTTTTATATCATAAACACATGTTATAGAGCAATATTATCATACATTTAGAGTGTTTCAGACCACCTGGTGAATGTACGTCCAATAATTGATTCAGTATTATTTCATTAAGCTCTGTTTTTGGTCTCTTTCAACTCCAAAGGGAAATACCTCAGTTAAAGTTAGCCTAGTGCTTCACTATTTTCACTAGCCTGCCTGCATTTTGACACTAGACAGGTAGTGTTCAGTGGGTTTCCAGAGCTTAAAATAGCTGCCAACGTCTGGAAACAATGGTGAGGAGAGTGTCGAAACTGAACCGAAACATTAAGCTGTGGGCTGTAAAAACCAAAACAACGGATATTTACTAAAACAGAGCTGAGAGGGAGAAAATTGTGTTTAAGATTATCAGTATAAATGATCCCTTTGACCTACACATGGTCATCAGTACTGAAAGAAAATATAGCTTTTAAACAGCTATGATAAAAAAAAAATAACACTCGAAGGCTCAAATGTGAAAATGAACCTGTGAAGAGGTGTCAGCTCTCTTGATACCTCAGCTTTACATTGTATTGACACCACGAGCCTCTGCTTATGGCTCACTGTCTGCACTGCGGGCATTTTCTCATCAGCATTTACATATCTTCTTTGCACAGTGGAAACATTCTTGAAGCGCCTTGATTTACAGCTCAGTGGCGCTTTACGGCTAGCTTTTGTTTACTGTACGACCCCGGGCTAGTGTTCAGGAATGCAGAACAGGAGGGGATGCCATACTGTAGAGGCCACCTCTCCAACCAACCTCGCAATCCTCCATTCAACCCAAATTTTCATCCTCGATTTTACATCATGCTTGTGTAAACATATCCCAGGCAAACTCGCACCATCTGGCACCGGTGCAATATTGTACATGGCAGAATACCAGGAGACGTGCTCATTTGATAGAAACAAGTTTAATTCTGTAAAAAGTTATAAAATGAATATTGTACAAAAATAAAGTTTGCCAAGAGCTTTGGTTCTGTAACACGAAACAAGTGAGACGACATGACAGGGTTTTTTTTTTTTTTCACAGAGGTGTTAACACAATTTGGAGTGAACATAAACTCAAACCTTTCTTCAGATATTAACACTGAGGATTTCTTTGCATCTTTACCTTTTCGCTTGTTTACCTTTTGCATCAAAACCAGAGGACTAAACGCCAAGAGACAGTTGAACAAACAGTCATGAAGATGAGAGGGCTCGTGGTCACAGTTTACACACATTAATGTATGGTATCGAAGAGTAGCGAGGCGCTCCGAGGCTTCTGGGAAGTCTCCTAACTGCACATTCTCATCTGGAAAGGCTTATGCACGAATCAGTTGTTAAAGGGGAAGATGATCCAATTGATGAGGTATGCTGTGATAAAAGCTGGAGTTTTTTTTTTTTTTCTCTCTGTGTAGTGTTTGGCCTAAATTCAGCCTGATGCAGTGGATTTGTTCTGTGTGCAGGGGGATTACACAGTAAAGCTGGCTTGCTTGCTGCTGGGTGGGCACAGATACCTTGGTCCCTAATCCGTGCTAACATCAAGACCTACCCGAGGGCTCTCTTTGTTCCACTTAAAACGATCCCTTCACGGGGTCTCGGTGGGCAAAGCAACATGCTTTTAAAGAGCCGCCTGTTTTCCTGGATGTACGTTTCCGTACAGTCTGGGAATAAACTTGGCCAAACAAGTTATCGCATGTTAAAAGCATGTTGAGCCTACCCACCGTCTTCCCTCTGTAATTCCAAAAACATAATCTTTTGTCAAAACGTCTACTCATGAGATATTTACATCGGTTGGCGATGACAGCCACTACAGTAGCTAGATCTTCCTAAACTGCCTTTACTAAAATGCCTTTGCCAACGGGGATATTTGGTTAAGACTCATGTTAAAGGATCACTTTCAAATCCCCTTTCATGGAGTAAGACCTGTCTGTCAGAGTCGAGACAGAAATGCAGACAGTCCTGTGAACTTTAAAGCCTATTGGGACAGTAAACCGCTGCAAAGCCTTTACTCAGACTTGGTGCAAGGCCAGAGTGAGGTTTCGGGTAACGAATGCTGATAGGCAGGCATTCTAGCAGCTTCTGGACTGTGTGACTCAGAAGGATGGATCCTCAAAGGCACCTACAGATCCTCAGATAGACCACCACTCTCATGTTGATGCGAGATGTCAATTCAAAAGGCATGATGGCTCCTGTTTGGAGCGAAAGTAAGTCTATTCTAGATTATTAACTTTTTTTTAAAAAAAATGCCTTGAAAATAAACAGCAGCAAAGAGTTATTTGCCTCTTTGTAAACATACAGTATAAAGATGTGATAGTGGGATTAGGAGTCCATACCCAGGTGCTGTGAGGAGAGACTATTCACTTCTGTCTTAGCATGGGCACTCTGGGGAAAATGAGGTGAACTATATATGTCAAAATAAAAAAACTACCCTGCTGTCCTTCAAAACGCTCTAAAACAACAAATCAAATCAACTGAAAATCTTCTATTGGTCCCCTCCTATGCGTTTTTGTTTTTCCTACCCTTCCATAACTTCATAGCTAACGGTGATGTTTTGGACTCACGAGTCGAGAAGCCCTGGAATCTAACTGAAGAGAATAAGTATTATAAGGATGTGTGGCCAAGTGTTAAGCAGGTCTGGATCACCTTTTTAGACTAGAGAAAAATGCTCCAATTTGGCACCAACCAGGACAAACAAAACTTTTAAATAAATAGGAAAAAAACATTATTTTTCATAAAATGGATTGAAATAAATAACAATAAGTTAATTCCATCGTAATAAATATACCTCTTACACACACGTGTATATATATGTATGTATATATATATATATATATTTATATATATATGATTGGATTTTATGCGTTGCACCAAAACTCTTTGCTGAACTCCGGTGTGGTATTTTTCATCCCTTGGCTCTGAATATAAACGTCAACATCCAGACTATGTGGTGGATGTGATTTAGACTGCAGCTGAATATACTCCTCAAATCTCGGCGTTTGTCTGGAGTCTTAGGAGCCAGCTATGGAAAAACTGATGTTCCTGGGAAAATGAATTCTTCTAGTAAAAACAAGCCAACTCAGTCAGACGTTTTCTTCACTCTCACCTTTTAGACAGCACAGTTCGCTAATCTGGAAGTGTAACAGTATCTTTTCTCCTGCAAATTGGTACATAACTCATACATCTCTGCATGTATGTGACTGAACCAACAAATACTGGTCAGGGGTTTTGAAAGACTGAGTATTGACTGTCAAAGTTAAATGTATAGTTTTTTTTTTAACAGAAGCTCCATGGTCTTTCAGCCCACACAGGTGGTTTATACTCACCTGTGTCTCCTTTTGACGACTACTGACAAAAATAAGAGACAATAAACTCCCTCTTTGTCCTTGTATGCCCATTTCCAACAGTGATCCCTCCCTTAGCAGCGCAGACTACTATAGGTGATCCTTTGCTCACTGATGCTGGTCGTGTCTGTCATTTTTGTCACACACATGTAACGTCCTCAGACACAGCCACACTTCCTGGCTGAATGCTTCTTCAACGTGTGATACACCACATTGTCGTCCAAGAAAGATAAGTCATCATCAAATGCAATTGGTCGACAGCAGGTGCGAGAGGGCGTGTCCTTGTCCAGCTTCTTGTTGTGTGTGAGGTTGTTGAGGATCTTATCGTAATTGGTCTCCGCCTCCACGCAGGGGCCGCTGCAGTAGCGGAAGATCAGTTCCTCTTTAGTCTGGTAGCCCAGCCCCAAATCCGTCACATTGAGGTGGACCTCCTTAAGCAAGCAGCCTCGAGTCTGCACTGATATCCTCTCCCTCCCTCTCTCGCTTCGCCCCCCTTTGCCACCTTGACTCCCCCCTCGCCTGCGACCCCGCTTCTTGTCACTGTGTCCTCTCCCCTCTCCTCTCGTGCCTCCTGTGTTTGCTGCTCCCCTCTGTCTCTGCTCCCTCCGTCCCCTGGAGCCCTCTCTGGGTTCAGGTGATCTCCGGAGTCTGCCGATGGTAGCCTCAATAAAATCCATTACGTCATCAAACTGCTCTGGATAGGGACCTCCGATGTCATCTGAAAGATACAGAGGGAGCAATAATTTCATCACTGACATGAACATGTAAGAAAATCTGAAATGTCAACTCAGAAATGCTAAAATAAGTACAACATGGTAATCAATTTACTGCTTTAAAGGGCTGTATAAGCAAATTAAATCTAATATAAATGTGCTTCAGTAAAAATATTGAACAAAAAAATTCATGAGAGACATTGAAAGTTTGCAAAACTAAAAAATTCTTAAGCAGAACATTTAAAAGCCTCCAAGTAAAAGAAAAATGTCTTTATGATAAAAACTCAGATCGTGTTAGAGGAGGCAAATAATGAATTAATGGAAAAATAGTTGATGTACAAAAAATACAATATTTTTTTTTTATCATAACAGGAAAAAGTCTGATACTGAGAGAAAAATGAGAAGACTGTTATCACTCTGTTTGTGAAATATAAAGCTAAAGCTAGCAGCCATTTAGCTTGTCTGAGCACAAAGACGCATCGAAACAACTTCTGTTTAACCGGAACAAAACTGCCCACTAACACCTCTAAATATCACTAATAAACATATATCTTGCTTGTTTTAATTTGTACAAAAAAAAACAAAGCCTTTCTGTTTACAGTTTTTATGCTATGCTAAACTAAGCTAACAGGCTGCTACCTGTGACAACAATTTTAATGGACAAACATTAGGGCCGTATTGATCTTCTAATCAAAGTCAAAGCTCACCCTGAAAACGAATAAGCATATTTCTCAGAATACCAAACTAGTCTTTTAAATACACAAATGCGGATATGTATCTAAAATGTAAAATTTAGTTAATGTACCACTACCAAATCAGTTCAACAAGCCATTGAGACTGACATCCTTTTTACAGTGTTGTTGTTGTTGACTCTACATGCTTACTGTTGACCAGTAAACGCCCAGTAAAATCCCAGTAAAATTTCTAAAAATATGTGTTGACTCAAATACAGAAAATGTCTATAAATGCTGATAAATGTGCAGATTAGAAACCGTGCGTGCTGATTTATAGATCAGTTTCAGGTGGAGGAATGCAAGAGGCAGTCCAGGGTTGTTCATATGGACGTGCAGGTGCCCTGCTGTAACTCTCTCCAATATGGGTGTAGGGGGGATGAGTTGGAGGCTGAGGCTGAAGTTCAGAGGGTGTTGTCAATTCCATTCTGGGAATTGTTGTTGTCAGAGAAGTCAAAAAATGTGCGCAGGTGATGAAACGTGGGCAGACACAATGACATGGCCAGCAAGCTGCCTATATTCATGTGTCAATATTTCTAAAGTTTGATCAGCTAAGGTTTCCGTCTGCTTTCACACACCAGTTACCTGTATCAAGACAGTAGGCGCAGACCAATTACACCACCAGAGGAGATGTTGTTTCTCAGTCATTTAAATCTTTTATGGATGTAATTTTGAAATTGACAAGGCTTCAAAGGCCAAATAAAAGGAAATCATATGCTCTGAGTCATGTAGATGAAGCAGATTGTAGCCTGCTCGAAACTAAAAACATGCACCAGCACAGCTCTCTGCCATCTGCCGTGAGGAGCGGTGAGGACTGACTGAGAGTTTTGGAGCAGGAGAGACGTTACTTCATAATAGAATCAACATGTAACCCAGGAGGGTCCAGCGCCTGCAGGTCTGGCGAAAAAACGAACTATGTATGAAGATCTTGAAGACATATTGTTCTAAAACGAATCAACTGGTCAAAATCTGATTACATTACCTGTGTGCCTCTGTGTGTGTGTGTGTGTGTGTGTGTGAGTGCATGTATGCGTGTTGTCATGTTACATGTGTGAGTCAGGTCGGCTGGGTGTGATGTCTGGCAGGTGGTGTTGTGGTCGACACAGCCTCTCTGTTGCAGTGTCACCCATCTCTCCTCTCACACCTGATCTACTGGCAGCAAACAGGCCACCCGATCCGCCCGCGCTCTACAGCTGATTGGGCCGCCGCTTGGGTATCAGGTGAACCTGGGCCAATCTGTTTAGACACACCTGCCCTTTGATTTAGTAACCTCCTATTGTGTGTCAGCTGACAGGCGGGTTGGTTACAGTGTACAGCTGCTGACAGACTGGACCAGCGGCAGGCAATTGAGGGGTTAGTGGTGTAAATCTTGCCATCTTGTTAATTATTAAGTGTCTTATTTTTTTTGTTTTAAATCATTACCAACACCAGTGTAATCTTACCAAGAAAAATCAATTAAAGAAACATTCAACACTGGTTTTCTTTGAGCATCTGAGGCTCCTGGTGCAGCAGCCGCCTGCAGATTTTAGTCTTAAAAGGAAAAACCCCTATTTCTCTTAAATAAATAGGCACAAAACAAAAGATCTACTCCCTCATGCAGAAACAGTGTTGTTTACATTATTAGAGCATAGTTAACAGTCTTGGATTACAAAGCAGATCGGTGATGTCACCTCGGTCCAAACAGAATACAAGGTGGCAGGACAAACATTTGTCCAAATGTTCCATTCCTTCTCTAGTTCTTGGCCGCTTCTGTGTGAAGATGATACAGTGTCACGTTGGTCCAAACAAAATAAATTCCTGCCCACCGTCGCTGTTAAAATGAACATAAACACAGAATTCTCACTAGATGCTGCGAACTTTCCGGCATTGTCCTGCCTCTCCTCTGGAAATTCCTATGACCTGGTTGACACTGCCTCCTCTAAAACATGCCGTGACTCCTGACTCTTGGCAGATGGGTAAAGGTCATGGGTCTCTGAGTCGCGGTGAGGCAGAGGTGAACATAAACAAAGGCAGAAGGGGGAAATGTGAAGTGCTACCCCTGGGATCAGAGCTGTTCATACTCTTATTCATGTGGCTGGCTTGTTTTGACATGAGTATGATGTAACCCACAGCAGCAATAAAACACTAATTAAGATCCCGGTTTGATAACCTGCCCGTCTGAGTCTTATCGATGTAGGACTCTCCACTGTTGGCTCATCCCACTGCTATCACTTTACACGCTGTAACCGTAATTAGTCAGGAAAGGATGAATGACTTGGCCAGCAAACAGAACGTGCTAACAATCACGTTTGAATTGCTCTTTAATGAAAAGCAACCAGTTTGAGCCTCATGTGCTGCCTAATGTTCCTCTCAGACACCCACAGTGCATAGCAGTGATGCTGGATCCCACTTTTACCAAAAATAATTTTAAATTGTTCATTATTTAAAGAAGATTTGCATAAGGCGCACAGATAAATAACATTACCACCATGTGGGACAATTATCTGCCATCCAAGAGGCTACCACACTGTCTGCTCATCACAAAACACATTTTTAGAAAACATGCTGTGTGCCTTACATGGATCCTCCATGGACATCTCCTGCAGGTTGTGGTCTTCAGGTTGGAACGTTGGCTCTTCGTCTTCCACAGACAGGGACGCAGAATCACTGTAGCTGCTGGGGAAATAAGTCCTCTTGGCTGGCTGAGTGTTTTGGTAGAGAGGCCGTGTAGCGACAGAGCTCAGGAGCAACAAACACGTGGCCAAAACATCCCATAACTTCATCTTAGACTCAGTTCCTATGAAGAAATCTGCGATATAAGGAAAGGACATGTTACTATTTAGCAGGTAAACAAAAAAGTAAGTAAATAAAAGTAAGTGATTAAGCATTATTAATAATAATAATATCAATAATAATAATAATAATAACTTGAACACACTTAGACCAATCAGAATGTAGGCCAACTCTTGTTTATAATGAAGTCAGCAAAGTGTGTGAAAGTGTGTGACTCATTCTGTATTAATAACTGTGTGTCATCATGTCAAGAGGCTTTGATCTTCACTTTGTCTCTGTCTCATTGTGGGGTTTGCGTAATGTGAACAGAGGGAACCCAGGCTACCATGAAACTCCAAATTAATAAATCACATCAAAAAAGCCTGTTATTTACTTTATAAATTCCACAAAATTTGGAAATACAATACCAAATAATAATAAAATTATTAATACATATGGAAAACTGTTTTTTTTTAAAATTATAAATATATATTAATGATTTTCCTGCAGCCTGCCTACTAATTTATTCTCTACTGACGTTCAGACCTTTAAGAAATGATTTATTCATGCTATTGTGATATAAGGCGAGCTCCTGCAACTTGTAATGAGGCTCGGAGGGTGCGCCTCGCACAAAAATGCGCTGGTCAAAGCACGCACCAAAGCGTGTTGGCAACGATAGCCTAAATAATGGTGTGAGTTGGCCAGATGGCGATCCCCAAAGCTTACGTGACTGTGTCTAATGGCATGTTGAGTCTGCAGTGAACCTAAACAGCTACGCATAGATAAATACTGGGCTTAAACATGATATGTTAAAGTCCTAACAACTGTCTCTAAAAATGTCCAAGTTACATTTTTCATATGGACTCATATATTTCAACGAAATTTCACTCAAATAAGACCCGTGTGCCATTTGCGCGCAAACGAGGATATGACGGTATCTGATTTAAACTCTAAAAATGACAAAACATATAATATAAAATGCTTAACTTACCTTACATATGGCCCATGCAGACCTGAACCTCGCTAGGCTGTTGGTGTTAAAATCCAAACAGAAACCGCGACTCATTTAGTGTCCCAAGCTGAATCAGCTGCATGAATCGCCACAATCCGAAAATTTCCTTAAAACAGTTCAAATTCGGTTTGTGTCCTCATAGAAAAATAAACTAAAATACCGCACCAGGTGTGTTTTTCTTACTCCGATTAAGCGCACCAACGAAACCATGCGTCTTTCCTCACTTCAGAGTCCAAAGGTAGTAGGTGTTGAAGAGAGCGCACCAAGTGCCACTGCGCCTTGCGGGGTACAGTTGCAGTAGCTGATTAATTGGATGCTACGTTTCCACGTTGGAAATCCGAGAGACTTCCACCATCTCCGACTGAAAGGAGTCCAATGAAGACATCAGCGTCTCCCGCGCAGAAGCGAGGCGCAAAGGCTGCACAATATATATTTCCCAGAGTGTGAGAACCTCTCATCTGCTTCTTAATAAACGGATAAAGCGCCGTTATATCCAAAACTGCGTTAAATGATCATAGTCGCCGACATCTGACACTATCTTGACATGGTAAACAACACAGATGGGGGTAATTCTTCTCCATTTTCTCCAGGTCAGATGGTGCCTTATGTAGCTCGGAGAGTTGCCACGCGCGCTGTCCTCATACTGGACCGAAGCAGGACAGATGTCTGCGCACAACACCGCGCCGGGCGCAAGGGGCAGTTTGGAGAGATTTATAGTTAAGTGCGCTCTGACGTTTGGGGCAGTTGGTTTCCGCCCCTCTTTTATATACCCCATGCGCGAGCAAACAGTGAGTAACAGAGGTCCAACATATCTCTCCCAAACACCCCATGGAGCCCCGCTCAGAGGAGCGCGGTTTTCAGATGTCTTGGGGATTATGTCACACATCCTGATGTCCTCGGATTAGATTTCAGAATGCGGAATGCGATTTGGAGATGTTCTGTTGCGATGCATGTTTCTAACCTGATCTCCGCGCTCCGTGCAGCGGTGTCAAGTTGCGTCTGATGGCAACACACATCTCAAATTTAAGAGTCCCACTTCACTTGTTATTTACTAGAATGTATTTGTAAATAGCCAACATGAGGCGAGCATTTAGGGCACTGTGGACACTTTGATTTGTCATGTTTGCTATTCATTCCTCTCCAGATTCACAACAGACGAATGTGACTTGTACACAACAAAGTGGATCACTGGATCATCTGGTCATTCAATAAGAGACATCTTGTCAAGGTGAGCCTGAGGCAACAACACACAGGCCACAAAAGAGGGACTCTCAACCAGCTAAGATGTGGCACCTGAGAAAGCCTTTCCATCACCCTTCATGATTTACAAGCTGCACTCACCCTTTCATCTTCTGCAAAAACTGAATTCCACGAGTTACTCAATGCTTGAGAATTGAAAGCCATTATGTGCCAACAGAGACGGGCTCCTTCCAGCAACTACACATTTGCTTTTCCAAGGAGCTTTCTGGTTTTAATTTAACATGTAAAATGCTGCTGAGGATGACTGCTTAATAAAAGGATAGAAACCCCAGCACTGACACTTTAAAAACCATGTTGACTTTTCTTTTATTCTGTGGTATTAAGGCTCACATTTGTTTGCTCATGGGCTGAAACTACTTGTCAATACATGTTTTCTTTGAAGCGTTTATGCGCGCCCTGCCCATTCTTACAGTGGCTGCATGTTGCTCAGCCAAGTCCTCATTGTATGGATTCCTTCCTGTCATGTTCTCACATGGTTTCACTGTATTTAACTGAAAGCTGCTTAAGTTTTCTTTGTAATGATACAACCCTCTGAATTTGTTTCTGTTCGAAACTTTATCATCATTTCTATAAATTCCAGACATAATTAATAATAAGACAAGTTTAGGATGTCCACACTGACTGATACCAGAGTTTACTTCCGATATTGAGACCTGGCTTTTGCTTATGGTACATAGGCTGTTCTGTTATTGCTGAAAGTGAGTCCAGTTGGTGAGATTTAAGTGTTGTGGCAGTCCTTCACATCAGCGGTCGTATTTCTCTCTCTGCCCTCACTGAAGAGGTACTAAAGCATCACACTAGTTCAGGGTAAGTCCACCTCAGCTCCACTATAATCACGCAAAATATTTCTACAACTGAAATGAAAATCAAAATAAAGGAACAATTTGTTTAATTTCCTGATTTGTTTCAACACGAATATTAAGCTGCTCTGAAACTCTTCCTCTCTGCAGTGTTTTCCCTGCCAGTGCATGCTGGGATAGCCTCCAGGCTGCCATTTACTCTGAACAGGAATAAGCAGGTAAATAGACTGGATTAAAGAAACTGATATCTGCATAAAAACACTTAAACTCATAAAAAGTAATACTTAACTGCCTGATATCAGACAGAATTGTCAACTTGATACACTCTGTTTCCATCTGCAGAATCCATCAGCTCAACTCGGTGGAGTGGGTGGATTCAAAGGTCTGGACTCGTGCAAAGAACTGGCAACACAGAACATTATAATGAAAGACTGAGTCATTTGAAAGCAGAGCCAGCGTTGTCAGAAATCTGTGTGGTTCTTAAAGGTCATTTAAAGTTCATTAGGAGACTTTCGGTGAAGTCAGAGCAGAGAAATCTGAGTCTGCTGCAACTGTCTGGCTTCAAATTAAATTTCCAATAACATATTAAATTAAAACTGATTGGCTATTTGTTTTTAGATTTATTACATTTGGTTCTTTCTTGATTATGTGCCTTATATATCAAACCCCAAACCAATGAATGGCCACTGTGTATTATGGTAACTAGGGCTGCACAATTATTTGATTATTAATTGTGATTACAATTTTGGCTTTCCAGTTAAAAGAACATGACTGAGGGCAATATTAATACTTAAAAATGCAAGCTATGTTCAGAGAAAACTCCACTGAATATCCAACATGACCTCACTGAAACCCCGTCCTTGTCAAGCATCAACTCCGACATCCTTAACAGCGACGCCGCACAGCCTCACTTTAAGTAAAATCAGTCTAAAGTGCAAAATTATAGTACAAATTTATTTATAACTTCTTAAAGATGCACTGTGAATAAGGACCGATCTTATTTTGATGCAAAGATTTGTACCTCAGCAGGATGTAGCACTAAATCTGAGGCTCGGTTTATTTAATGTGAGAGTGCAATAAAAATATTTTGCCCCTAAAATCAAATGAATAACGGTGATCTCATTATTGTTCATAATAATCACGATTATCATTTTTGCCGTGTTCGTGCAGACGTACTCACCGCAAATGACATCTCAGGATGGGTCACAACCCCGATCAGAGATACACCAGACAGAGACTGTATTGTTTATTGATATCTGCAGCAGAGTCACCAAAGGACTCCTCTGTGACCCTCCTCTGTCTCATACAGCAGAGTTGTGAAGATAATGGTCACCGAAAATAGAACCATCTTACAGAGTTCCTTTATGCGCAGTCTGCAGGGTGTCAGAAGTCCCCTGAGCTGAATACTTGAGTGACTATAATAAATATTAATCTGTTTGGAGGAGAAACATGAGTAAGCTGAACGAATCACCACCACATGGGGTGTGAGGAAGAGACTCGTCACTCACACAGAGGAGCCCTCTTTCATTATTTGTGCCACAGATGAGACAAACATCTCAATTTTTGATGTAAAGCCTCCAAAGAGCACTGACAGGCCCTCAGATGGAAGTAACAAAGTTTCCCACAGAGTTTATATGAGCAAATAATAATTCTCAGACAAACAATCCACATCTGTGCAGCTGGTTCAGTTAATGTAGATTGTAAAAAATAATAATAAACAAATGGCCACAAATGGCCCGTCTCCTTATGCGCAGTATCATATAATAATGACTTGCTTGGTTTAAATCACTGTTTTAGGTGAAAATGATATGACAAATGATTTGTTAATGTGTTTTACACCTTTAGATGCTATGAGTCACACTTGCATGTAACACGCTGTCATAAAAATGGGGCATCTGTAGGTTCGTTTAACATGTCTCATTCACACTTCACAATCTCTTCTTTCATGAATAAAACATTTTAACACACTTTGTGTAACTCCCAGGATGATGGCATAAATATAACTCAAAGAAACAAACAACAACTGACGTAGGAATTTAGAGCATTCTGTGGATGATAAACATTTTAGTTTCTGACATCTCAACTGATTTCGAGGGAAAGGAGAATTCAACTTTATCAGTTCTTTGTTAGTTAGTTATAGTTGAAAATCTGTTTCCATGATAAAGGTCCAGTCTGCTTTATGGCACCAGCTGAAAACCCACAATTCTTCATAAAGAAGTTGGAAAAATTGTTTTCGAAAGGAGACAGAATGATAGATAGAAAAAAGCAGGAGATCATGCTGCAGTATTTTCTCTAAGCTTCAAGTATTCTTATGGCATGCTGATGACTTGGTCAGAACTCAGTGCAGGTTTTTGGTGCTGATGTTGTACCTATTTACCAAGTGAGCATCATTCTAGATAAAATATAGTGATACTATTGCAGACCAGTTGCATTCCTTTAAGCTTTCAATGTGTACACTAAGATAATTTCACAAGAATAATACACCGTCACAGATCACATTTAACTAGAATCTTGTTGATCTACGTTAAGGAGCAAAAGCAAAATAATATTCAAATGTGAAAAACAATCAATTCCAGAAAAGTCACATGCATTTTTTTATGCAGTTAATTTTCTTCATTTTTTGGTGTTTCCATAATATTGTACCCTTCACTCCAGATAAACACTGTGATAAACTCATTTAATGTGATCGGTTGCAATTATTTCTGCTCAACAAATCAATACAAACAGCATACTAGTATCATCTGGTATCAGATTCAGGTGGTCAAAAAGAAGGGAGCAGATCTCCAATGTGGTGTTCCTGCATTTCATTAATGTTTTTTGCTTAGTCCTTCTTAAAATTCCTCTAGACTGCTTCAACTTCTTCTGAGTCTCAGTGACCTTTAAAAGTTTTACCAAAAACAAACCAGAGATGATGCCAACAGAGTAACATCATCCATCTATGGCCCATCTGCCCCCATCTTTGCTACTGTAAGGAACAGACTCCCTCTGATTAAAATCTCCTGGAAAGAGCTGTGGGAAATATAGACTTTTCACAGCAAACTTTATCATCAAGGCTGCATATGATGTCCTGCTATCTCCTATGACTCTCAGCTGGTTGAGCAGAGATGACTCCTCTGCCACCTCTACACTGCACCAGTTACACTGAAACACAACATACTGGGCTGCAAAACAAGCCACACTAAAGGTTGATACACCTGCCTGCATAAACAGATGCTACTACGTCTTGCTGCAGTGTAAGGGAATGTTTCAGCTGCATCCTAAAATTTAATTTAATTACCAAACCATGCAGATTTCAGTAAATATCGTATTACATATAAGATCAAAAAGTTACTCTGTTTTAAATCTTACAAACATGAGGCTAAACCAACTAATATGTTAAGAGAACTACCTATTTATTAACATTTATTAGCTAATTTAATGCTTTTTAGTGCGTGTTTAACTAATTAAATTGATCATTGCATTTATAAGAGTAGTTAGTCAGCATGAGCATCAGCATCTGGCCACAACCAGAGACTGTAAATTAAAGTGATTTACAGCACTGAGCTGATACTGCACAAACTGCAGCCATGCAGTGACAGTTTGATGAACACTATTTGGACACAGTTTGTCTAAGTGCTGTATTGGATTTCTTTATATTGCACAGTAAACCCTCTGTAATGTGCATGAGTGGAAAAAAAAACTGAATATCTCACAGAAAGGCAGAAATCCATCACAACACTTCAAATTATGGTCTAAATTTATTACAGGGCTCTTTCATCTGTGTCCCCGCTACGGCACAGCAGCTCCATATGGCAGCGCTTTTGGTTTTAATACTGATCAGTGGCCTCTCATTCCGTATTCTGCATGTAGTTGTGTGCAGAAGTGCCAGTCGTCTGCCAGAGTGAGCTCAGCTGTCAGCGGGCACAGAGCCCCCGGATCACCCTTGGCACAGAGACAGAGAGCAGGTAGTCAAGGCAGATACTGGAGGATTGGCATAGCTTTCAGCTAATCCATTAGGACATGCTACAATGCAGATAAGGAGCGCTGCCAGATGCCCTGCCATTGTGGCATCCAGTGCAGTATTTTCATCTGTTTCACTCATTGCGCAAACATTTTATGAGT
This sequence comes from Ctenochaetus hawaiiensis, assembly GCA_029783645.1. NCBI lineage: Eukaryota > Metazoa > Chordata > Actinopteri > Acanthuriformes > Acanthuridae > Ctenochaetus > Ctenochaetus hawaiiensis. Next base: position 11,885,795 of record JAPZDY010000011.1, read on the forward strand.
ATTCACACATAGACCGAATGCATGCAAAAATATGCGCTTGCATGAATGTGTGTGTGTGTGTGTGTGTGTGTGTGACTCTGCCTTTGAGCCAGTGTGTGTAAATGAGATCACTTGGTAGTATCAAAGTGCAGGCAGGACTATGACACTGTTATAAATAGAAGGGAGGAAGTAAGGAAGGTTAAATCTTTCAGGCACAGATACTAAATGTGTAGAGGGGAGCCATTTAAAAACTCACATGTCCTTTTAGATCCATTCCTCTACATTTATTTACATTATATACACTTTGTGGTGATCTCCTGCTGTACAGAGTGTATGGTGAACTGAAGTTAACACAGTAAACTTAATAGTTTGGTATGAAAACTTTAATCAACTGCAACTGTTTTCCTCATAGAGTAAAAATGCTGCATCAAGGTTTAGCATGCTGCAATAGCCTAGCGTAGCTGCATGCTGTGTGAACAGTGTATTTTTGGACAAGGTTGAATTATCACCCAATGAGCAAAGAGGACTCCAGTAAGCTCTTTCCCACGAACGAGTGACTCCACTGGGCAGTGATGGAAATTATGACTTTAATGCCCCTTGTTATTGTTGTGTAAACATGACTGCTGTGTAAGCATTTATGGTACAGAGCTGCTGCCTGCTGTTTTCTTTACTATTCACTAATTAAAAAAGGATTTAGGGAATATTTTTTTGCCCAAGCACAGAGGGATGGACCAGTGGAATACATAGATGCACTCTCAGAGATGCACTTTGTCCTGTACGAGCGCCTTTCTTTGTCTGTCTGTGGAACAACAGATGGATTGAAAAAGGTGTATTAGAAGAACTGTATGTTGTCAATATGTTTTGCAGGATAAGCCATATGTCCAAACATACAAACAACAGTGTGTTACACAACAAGGCTGCCTGTGGTTAGACTGAGAGGAGTTGGTTGACTCCTTTAATTCAGCCCTTCATCCTGTTTCACTGGCAGCCTGCAATCCTGACTCCTCTCATCTACCTGCCGTGACTTTGACCCCTGACTTTCGGCAGCTGTCAGTGGCCCCCCTCATTGAAGAGGGGACAAGTGGGATACTAGCGCTCCTCCCCAAGGTGGCACAGTGTCAGACTCTATGCTGGCTTTACGGTTTTTAGCATTCAAAGAGCGTCCGCCAGGGCCTCCTCCTACTGTGTTACTAAACAAACAGGGCTGGCTAAGCGCAGATCACAACCACTGGGCAAAGATGAAAAGTCCCCTTGGGAAAGAGACGTGATTACGTTGCCTGTTGTCCATTTGTTTTATGTATCTGGATCAGTTTACAGATTTGAACAGAGCTATTTTGATTATAACCTCTAGCCTTCAAGCTTGCTAGCTGGGCAGCCTTGCTTTAAGTGCGGTGCATGAAGCTAGGTCTTGACTTTCACAAAGCTTCCGTGTCCCAGATGTAACAAGGTCACACTAATTGGAGAAGGAAGTGTTGAGGATGTCTCTGGGAAGGAGCGGCAGTGGTTAGAGAGTGATAGCAGAGAGGGTCAGATCCTGTTTCTGCTCTGGTCCCCCTGTTCTAATCCAGCCTGGTATGTGTGGAGATCAGAGCAGGTCCCTTTTACTGCAGTCATCCGGTGACTGTGCAGAGGGACTCGCGAAGTCTGTATTTCCTCTGCTGCTGCAAATTCGTTGAAAAGAGCGTTAGACGTCTGTTCTCGCTCCGGGAACCAAGTTCACCAAAGGAGCTTCAAATAAAGTGACCCAAAAGAAACAGTCCCACAGTCCATTTCAGGTACTAACCCCATAGAAACATGGCACTAGACAGCTGTGTGTTCCCCTTGATGTATTTATGTCAGCCGCTAACATAAATACACTGTGACACACATACACATTCGCACTCATACACATGGGCATGTGTGTAAATGTGCGTGCTCACGCAGGAACGGTGACACACACTAACACACACAAACGCCTACAGTGACACACGGACACACACACACTCTGAGGCATAGACACACACATATCAGGCTACCTGTCAGTAATACCCAGAGGATATTATGTCTCTCTCAGCAGACTGGACAGTTGATCAGAGCAGCATGACCACATGGTCACTTTGATGTAAATCACACAGTGCAGTCACCTTGAAAACCACTTGAATTGTAAATGTGGGAGAGGAATCTTACTCTCAGATTAATCAATTGATACTGCTTCATACCCGACTGACTGATTTAAGGGAGAGAGTTGCATTTTACTTGGTATTTATCTCTTATTTATTGTATATTTAATGGTTTAAAGCATAAATATGATGGCGGTTACACAAGAGGTGTGTTTATTAATCCTAACAAATTTGGCCCAACTGGAAAAACAGTAATTTTTTTTTGTCTTTAACTGAGAGTCAGATGAGAAAAGGAATCCATCCTTGTGTTTGGTAGGTACAGATTGGTCTCAGATGTGTTTAGCTTAGAATAAAGACTGATAGCAGTGGGAGCTGCTAGTCTGGTGTGACCAAACAAATACGTCTTTTAACAACTTCAAAGTCATGGATTTCGTGCCAAATGTTTTGCACAAAATATTGGAGATGTCTCTGAAGTCAGAGCAGGAAGTTGCAGCACAACTTCACCTACTATGTGGAGAAGAGAAACACACTATTTTATGCTTGTATATAAATGCATTACTCCAACATTTTTTTTTAAATACTTCTAACCAATTATAGTCTAGCTTGTTCCGTCAGATGGATTAACTCTTCACTTCAAGGTGAAATCTTAATCCTGCATTATCTGATAACACTTAGAAATACACACATAGTCACAAGTATTCACAGCTCAATACTGCAAGTGGGATACACTCAAACGTACACCTCCATGTGTAAAACATGGATCTCACACTGCTAGGGTTAGAAGTTCAGATTTTAACTGGGGCCACCCATGTTAACATGTATAAACTCCTGGTCCTGCTAGACAGTCTAAATCCATTAAGGACAGATGTGGACCAAAGAGAGGTGAACTTCTCCAGCCCCGAGAAATATGATTTATGATTATGCTAAACAGGATGCGGCGTATCCCTGTGTTACATTTTTCACTACTATTAAATTACATGATCCTTCAACATACACAGACAGGAGGATGAGGAGTATTAACACATATTGTTTTTCAGTCATACCACTGGACAAACACAGCTCAGCCGTTCTCATAATGAAAAGAGAGGTGAGTCAAATGTGGCAGCAACCTTGAACTTTGCTTTATGAATAGCGCATAACAAGTGGCTCACAATAACGAGCAGAACGGAGCTTACAAAGAGACAATTGGATGTAACACCACGATAATCTTATCAGTTCGTTTGGGAAGCGAGGTCATGGGAAAGTTGACTCGCCGTCCATATTTACCTCCAAGGTCAAATAAATTATTCATCGCTACTAGTTGTGCAGTTGGATTCTTACATCCTAGATTAAATAAGCTGTCATGTGATAACAGATATAGACTAATTCAACACCTTATTATAACCTTGATGTATATTATTGTCTCACTTAAAAGAGCGTAAACATGCAATGAGAATCCAAGATAAGCCCCTTTAATACCAACATAGTGAAATATTTAACTCACTTAAGAACCTCAAATCAATCAATTGCATTTCAGACACTTTGCTGGACTTGTGTATTATGTGTGTTGGATTTAAAGGTTATTTTTTGACATTTTAAGGTGTGAGCTGCTGATAAAGATAAGATAATTAGGAAAAAGGATGCAGGGATAATCACGCATATAACTGTCATTATCGGAATATTGAGGTCAGGTTGATTTGGCAGTGACTCAGGTGTTTAGCTTCAAGGACAATGGTTTGCACATAATAAGGCGGCAGTCATTCAAGGTAAAGAGAAAACTCTTTTCATTAGTTGTTTTGAGTCCACCTGATAGCTGAAGTATCCAGAGACATACACTTGGGTTCACAGATCAAGGTTCAGGTGTCAGACAGTGAATTGCTCTTGGCATACTTTTGTCTCGCCTCTAAGAGAAAAAATACTTTGTGAGCTTTGAAGAAGCATATGTAAAGATCATAAAACACTGACTGAGTTTGTAGAAGTGTGAACAGTCCGACAAGATCACACTATTAATTTTTACCCAATCTGATGACACATCAGTCCTCTTGGAGGTCGGTGGGACACATGACAACACATAAACTTTATCAAGACTGTATGTAAGAAGATGATCGGGCTTCATATCACACATCTCCCCCCATTCCAAGACACTTTATAGGTTTAAGTCCAGGTCTGAAAACACTACAGCTGTCTTCTTGACCTGTGACAGGCGATCTCACTGCACGTTAGGATGCTCAGTTGGTTCATGTTACTCACAATTGGCATGTGCGAGGTTGTGTGTAGAATCAACCGCAACAACGTTGATGCACTGAAACAGCTGAGAACACTACGGATGAACTGCAGCCTCACAAATGCATGTGTCTGATGGATATACAGCTCTCTGTGTAGACGAGCAGATACACATAAACACACTCATAGTATCAAAGTGAATGTTACACTCTTGCAGACTGTATAACAATAAGAAGTAACAGGAGAAGAGAATGTAAAAGTTGCACATTGCAAAAACATTCGGTTCCTGTAGGGCAAGTTTAGTGTTGCACCTTTTGTTATGAATTATAGGTCAGCTGAAGGGTCAATTATCCAACTCTTAGTGAGGATCAACACACTCATGCATTCTTTTACAACTGTTTTTCTGCTCTTTGAAAAAAAAAATACTGTTTTCACCAGGGGGACAAGGGCACTGAGGGCAAAGCTTTGGAAAGAGACGACTATCATATTTCCAACACATTTCTTCAGAGAACAGAAGAACCTTCGTACCTGTCGCAAGTGTAAAACAGAGAGGTGTCAAAAGTGAAATGCGATCAGCATATGTGACAAAGGGGAAACCGCTGTGAGGGATCAGTTCAGACAGAGAAAGACCCCGCGTCCACAGAGCAGATGGGGGCTTTATCGTTATGGCCGGAGGGGGAGAGAGTCAGAGAGGGGAGACGCGAGACCACAAAAAAGGTTGGAGACGCGGCGGGGCTGTGACACATGTCCCTCTGCGGGGAAGGATTTTATTCACCTGGCCTTTGGTGTGTCATCATGTTACCAGTCCTGTCATGAGCCTCCACCCTGCCCGCCTGCACGGCATTGTTCGGCACTGCATGTGGACAAGAGAATAAAAGAGAATAGATAATGAAAAAGAGAGTAGGCTAGGCAGTGGGAGTGAGCCACATTTTGGCCTATTGTTGGTGCTGTATCTTTTTTTTAACACTACTAAAGTGAGGGATAAAGCCGATCAAAAGGGGGTATATGATCGCTCTGGTGGGTGTTGTGGATCATTAGTTGGTAGTGCAGTGATAGTTAAAAGAGTGGGAGGTCTGATGTGCCATGGAGGAGGAGAAAAATGATGCTGCAGATGAAGAAATGTATCAACAGCCATATCAAAATTCATCGTGCAGATCTTGAAAAGACGCACCTGAAGACACACCTGCACTATGTTTTTTTATCATCCGATGTCTTTCACCATCTGTCTCATTCAAAGTTGCTGCACACAAAATCTCCTGCTTGTATGTCGGACATCAAGACATTTCATAGCTCTAAATGACAACTTTTGTTATGCTTCCACACAATGCAAGAGAAAGAGAGAGAAAGGGAGAGAAAGGGTTTGTGCGAGGTTCTGAATTGAAGAGAGTGCCTTAGTCATAACACACCCCATATGTGCCTAAGTCCTAAATAAGCAATAGATAAAACCAGTTTTACCACGTTGAGTCCTATTTACACTGATGAAAAGACAGGCCTTCACTGGTGCTGTGTAGAAAATTGTGCATTGTCAGATTGGAACGGATCAAACAACACAGATTAAAAAACAAGACAGCTGACCAGACACAATTTACAAAAACTTAACCAACTGGAAAAGTACACAGAAAATTTACACAGAGGCACACATGCTTTAACTTTGAATGTGGCCGTGTTTTGACTGTGGCATTCATAATATAAACAAACTCTGTAACAAGCAGGGATGTAAAAGTAACACTTCGAAATATGAGCCACTTTGAGCTCAGAATGAGTTACACAGTCCCAAAGACCTCAACGTCAAATGCCTTTGTAATGGAGCTGTTTTTCTAAAAAGAACTGTGTGCAGGCACATACACACACGCATCTGTGTGTGAGGGTGTGTGTGGATGCACAGTAAAGTGGACCTTGGGGTTCCTTGCAGGGAGGCTGAGTGAGAGAATTGTGTGCCAGTCTGCCTGAGGTGCTGCTAGATCAAGAACAGTCCACCCCCAGGTGGTAAAGCTAAGCTTTTAAGGGTGAGGGGTCACAGACACCAGAGTGGTCACACACGTGTCAGAACAATATTTACAACTGGAGAGGCCCACCTCGGACCACCTACAACTGCTCTTCCACTACAATACTGTACATCTGCAGGAGGTGCTGTGCTTCACCATCCACTAGGTGGCAGTAACGCTCTATATACAGCATCTCTTCATCGTGACATCAACTGTTGAGGCATCAAAATGATTTATGTTTACTGTACAGCACAGGGCTGAATGCTACAACATATAATGTATAAGCCTTCATAGATAAATATATTTAAAATTAAATTAAAAAGAACAGCACTATCTAATTACACTTACAAAGTTATGATAATATATGTATTTATATTTATATATATGAACTCATATATACATATACATACATGTATACACCCAGGAAACAATTTTTTAGTGTCTTCTTATGTAAAGCAACAAAATGGTGATGATAATATAGTCGATATCTCCACATTATAAGTAATTGTTGCATTGAACTTAAAGTCACTGGAGCATCAAGCATCACTGATGTATAAAACATTGAGTCCACCACCACTTTTGCTGCAACAGATGATGATGCAACTGATGATCTGTTGCTTGGCCAGTTGGAGTTTTGGCCATTTCAATTTCCTGCAAATGACATTGGCCAGGAGCAGCCTCAAGTCCAAGCTGGGCAAATAGCTCATATACCTACTCTAACGCCTCTCCTCTCTCCGGTCTGGGTGGGTGGCTGATAAGTACTGAGGGCAGCGATCGTCCGAAAAATCTGATGCTCTTAATCCAAACCCTGCATTTTATTTTCAAAATCTGATGAGTGTTAGTTAGCTGAAGAGATGAAAGAAGTAGTAGATAAAACAGCTGCTGCATCCGCATATGCCAAGGTTGCAGCGACACATCCATACATCCATCAAGAGATAGTAAATCTGCATTATGTTTGAACTCTGATCCTGGATTATATAACAAAACCACAAAGAGATGAGAAGACTACATGTGGCATTTATTTGCCGTTGAAATTGAACCATATAAATGTGTCTGGATGTAGCTTCAAATGCTTAAGTGGCCAAGCACGTGTGTCTATAACTATGTCCTCAATTTGAAACGGGTCCATAACCTTTGGGCTCCTGTTCAAGGTTGCAGAGTAGTTCAGTGTGGCTAATGGTATTGGAATGTAAACTAGTTGTCTCAAGCAATGAGGCACACTTACTAAATTTATTTAAATATTTAAAATAGAATCAAACTCTGTACGCAATATGAGAGCATCATCTCTCATTGCAGCTCCGTGAATATCTGTCTGTATCTGGTGATCATACACAATTACACTTATCCGATTCCTCCAATTCCAAGTTTGGTTAAAAGACATGCTGTGCCATAGTCGCATACAGGCTGTATGACATATAACTTATTTATATGGCAACAATGACCTAGGGCCTTAAGAGAACTTATGGCTTGTATTTTGGAAAACATATCAAACTGACTGAATGTATAAAGTGTAGCTATAAAATACAGATAAAAATGCATATTTTGTCAAACAAGAATGCAACATAATGGGGAAAATGAAGTACAACTCAGCAACTGCGCGGATGAATTTCAAAAGGCCTCTCATCAGAAGGCTCCATAACCTCTGCCATCACTTTAAAACGAATGCATGGGGTTCAGATTGAGACTAACTTCATCATGATAAGCCTGAGAGGTTTGCAAAATATCAGGAAAGGAATTACTTCTCTGCTGCTGAGGGCCAGAGTAGGGGTGTTTTTGCTTATCCTCTACAAGCATGGAAATTTATCATGTCGCCCTCTGGTGGTTGCAAGCAAACATCAGGGTAAACAAACATTTGGTTGACTTCAGATGAAATGAAACATGAGATTGCACGCATACATCAATGAATATTAGATAACAATAGTTTTTTTACTCATTTTTTTTTGTCAAACTACAAATTTGTGGGAATTAAAATTCAATTTTGTGCAATTCTTCACAGGAAAACTAGCTGATATTTTCTTATTAAAAAGTCAGTAGAAAGACACACACAGAAAATCACACACACAGAGAAACACACACACGGACACTCACTCACATGCTAATTTGACTACACTGACAACCAAAAGCCACATATTTACAACTCTTACTTTTAAACCCTACTAAAGATTAAACCTTACACTAGTTTCACTACTTTAAATATTCTTTTGTACATGTCCATTGAGTTTAACACTTAAACCCTCAAGACACACTGTTGCCAACAGCATAGCAAGGGACATGGGAGTAAACTGCATATTACTCAGCATCTGCCTGAGCAAGTGCAACGGGGTCGCTGGTCTTTGTACAAACATATCTGCATGAAACAATACTACAGTGACAGAGAACAGGAAGAGGAAGAGGATAAAGAGCAAATTCATCACCAAGAGGAAGCAGCAAGGTGTGTCCTAACACTTTCAGAATTATGAAAGAAAAAGGCATGAAGTGCAAAAGTGTTAGGCGAAAGAAGCCAAGTGTTGAGTCCTTATTCATTACTGGAGCAAAGTCTGGCGTACAATCAAGTCCCCACAGTTTTCGGAACACAAACTCTCCAGGTTTGACACCCACAAGTCTTCATAATATTGCCAACAGTTATTAGATACATTATTCAAAACATTTTTCTTTAGAATAATGGTCATTTTTAGACCTGATTGAGTTTTAGCTTTCTTCTTGGTCCCTCCATGGAGTTAAGTGGCAACTT
>JAPZDY010000011.1:11898315-11914435 GCA_029783645.1 Ctenochaetus hawaiiensis
GAGACCTACATATGAGAACATACTCTGTTCTAGGGGCTGTGCATCAAAAGCACCATGCTGGATAAGGTGGCGGCAGTGTCCAATCAAACGTGAAATTTGGTCACAATGTCCCTTCTGTTCATGCATTATGGCACTGAATAATGGCCAAACATGTTGTTGTAGAGCATTATGAAGTCACAGGAAAGTTCATTTTTGACCTTCAGTACATAAAATGTCTATCTCCATTTTGGTAAATTTTTCATATTGAGATTTTGTAGCATAGATCCACTTTAATTTTATTCTGTAGAACACTGCTTGTCCTAAAAAACCTTAAGGGCAGACTAATTCTCAAGTACAAAGTGTTTTGTTGAAACATATTTTGCCAGATGCATTTGTCCTTTTCACACCTTTAAGGGAGAGACAGAGGTGTCAGACCAATTAGACAGTAATTGGATGGTTGATTGTCATGATGGGGTTACCTCAGGCAAAAGAGGCAAACAAACAGCACTCTCTCCTACTCTTCACAACTGACTTTAGTAAAGCATCAGCATATAGCAATCTCTTGGGAGCTCTTGATGGCTCACAATTTTTACTTTCATACATTTTAAAGTCACAGTATACCCTCTGACGTTTATAATCTCGAATCTCAGGTCCACAAAGAGACACTTGTGTTACCAGTTATTGTCACATCCTCCAATTCAAATGTCTTCCTCCAGGCAATGGATAAGGCAGACATGTCAATACACAGTTCTGCCTTGTTACCACATCATCTCAGTAAAAAGGTGTATAATTAATCAATTGTCTACAATAGAAGTCGATGGCACACTGACAGAAAACTATTTCCAATCCAAAAAGGGGAAAGAAAAGAAAAAGATAAAGACACCCTCTCTTACAATCACATCGGCAAACTGCATTGAGGCCATGCAAGAAAGTCTATGAACAAAATAACAACACTAAAGGTGTGAGTGTAAAAACAAATATTGGCACCTTATGCAGACGATGTGATTATTTAATCCCAAGAAGAATCTTTACCAAATTAAAAAGGAAGAATTTCAGAGTATACTAAGCACTCAAAAGGTGGGACTGGATCATTGTTTTGCAAGTCTTATGTATGCACTCAAGGGCCAAGTCTGGCAAGACTGACAAAACCCATGTCAAGTTTTTTACCAAATTCTATTTAACAATAGAGCCTTACTTTTCTTCATGCAACTTAAAACATTGAATAAAATTGGAAGTTGTTGCATCTCTGTAACTTTTGATCTGCACATTTTGAATATTTAAAATTCATTTTCATAACCACAATGTAGTTTTTGTTGAAAAATTGTCTTTGGTATAATTTTTTTGAACCTGACTGCAGTCATGCAATATCTATTGTTCTCTCCTAAAACTTGATGGGATTTTGTTTATTTGGGTAAAACAAAGTAGATCAGGGAAATTTAGTGTGGGCTTGCTGAGAATGAATGGTTTTAGTATTAGAAAGAAAATAAATGACAATCTTAAATCTTTTAAATCTTTTAATAGCATACTTTTTGGCTTTTGATGATGTGTAATGTAATAATGGTAATAATAATAAAACCATCTCTTTAAGAGTGTCAACAAAATTAAAGTTATAAGCTACAATCAGGTATATTTCTTGGGCAGTTGTTCTGAATTTTATTCAGTTGAATTTGTAAAAGACTGAATTCACCTCATGGACATGCTTTCCATAAAAAAACATTTCAGATTTCATTTTCTGATGTAATATACAGAATTACTGAAAGCCCCCTTTGTCTAAGGGATATACAGAAAACAGTTAAGCTTTGTATCCATGATGTGAAATGCCCTCTCAAAGAATCAGCTGGTCATCACAACCTTGTAATTCGACTCAAAAATATGCACACACCGGTCTGTATAGAAAACAAATTAACAATGCAAAAAATATCAACTTATATTTGCTGCTTGTATTCCAATGTCAGATTTCATTGTGTTGAAGCTAAACTGGTTGGAAACTGTTGTGTGTTGACAGATCTGTTTCCCTTTACAATGCAGTGACCCTGAAGTGTGGAGGTTTATCATTCTCTTGCTAGATGGTATCCAGACTGATTCTTCACAGATAAATCCCCTTTTATAAGTCACTGCATCTTTGCGCTGTTTTGAACCCAGAGACCCCAGGTGCTAAGACAGAGGCCAGATTTCACCATAGAAAATGGAAATATTAAGGGCAAGAGGAGGTGCTGCAGCTGTCTGCTCAGTTGTGCATGACATGACAAACACTGGGAGGCTTTTATCTGAGTGCTTTTCTCGAGACTCAGCTCACATGAGGCTGAGCAGTGAACAAGTTTGATACCATGTAAAAGGTTTGGTACTTTTCAAAACCACAAGCCCTCGCTTTGCAATTCTCAAAGCACCTAATGGGGAGCAGCAGTAAATGGGCTCTGGTGCTTTCTCACCTCCTTATCAGCTAAATCATCTGGTGCTAATATTTAATACACAGTGGGTAAAAAATATGCTTTAATTCACGGAAATACTAAGCTAAGAAAACCATTTTGCAGAGCACACACAATTTTCCTCGATTCATTAGGTGAAGCTGCAATGGTGCAACATGCAATTTGTAAAGTTTTTTTTTTTTTTTTTTTACTGTTTTTAGCAAACTTCCCATGCAAGCAAACCAACAGCAACACATGCATGTCCTCACGCACAAACATACCACACACTGGCTTGATTGATTGCACTGTGCTGTCTCGGAGCTGTGTGTGATGGGCAGTCAGCAGGGGGATGGGTCAATGTGCTGCTGCTTGCTTTCTATCCATCTTTCTGTGTATTCTGAAATTCTCTGTGGAGCTGATAGCAGCAGCTTACAGCAGCTGCCCTGTATGAGAGGATCTCCATCTAATGTTGGGATTAGAAAAGCAACGATCAACCTTATCCATTTTTAGCGTGGTGAGATTTTTCATCAGCAGTTTTACATGCCGTGCAGCTTCAGTGTCTCTGATCCTCTTTACCGGTTCACTACAAACACAGAGGTGCACTGGAGAGGAAAAGGGGCTCCACTCTCTGCATAAGGTAAGTAAAACTTTGTTAATATAATGACTTGAGGAAGTTTTACTAATGACTCGACAGGAATCTCTTACTTTATGTTTTGCTATTTGTAATAGGGCTGTAAATCATGTGTGATAATACCACCATATGTGAATCTACTGAAACGCAACAATATAAACTTCCTAAGAAAGAAAAAAACAGTTTTTAAGAATGTGTTTGTTTTAATAGTTGTATCTTAGTTGTTCAGACTTCTGCATTGGGAGAATTATTACTGATTTAGGTACTTTTGTTGGTCTTCTTATGAAATTCTTGTCTAATGTAGCTGTTCATCTTTAGTTATTTTGAAAATCTTTATTCTTATAACCGCTATGAAACAACTGATTCTACTCTAATTCTACAGTAATGTTGACATTAGCGAATCAACGCTCAACAATACTAAGCTTGGCTTGGGTATACCTTAAGTGTTGTCAGAAGCTTTAATTATTGTCTCACAACAACAGAGAGGAAGTTGTCTAATAAACACTAATACACACTTGTTGATTTAAATGGTACACAGTGTAAAATTTTAACTTAGCGTTTGTCTAGGATATGTCTTACAGGTAATATGGCAAAAAATCTGCAGCTTTTTTATACAGTTAAAAATGTTTTGAATGCATTTTAACGCCCACTTAACAGGTAGAAAATGTAAAGAATTAACTAAAAACTGCACATGAAGCTAACAGTGCATGCTCTCTCTCTCCTCTATCAAAGCTTAATCATCGTCAATGATCCATTTGCTTTCCATGAACACAAACTTTGTAACAGCAATTTCTGAAGACACATTAACACATTCTATGCTCTTAACTTAGTTATTATATATAGTTATTATATATGTGTATAAAAACAGTTAAGTTTGTATTTCACACTCAGTGTAAACACAGTCACACTAAATCAGATATGAACTTGATTTATGGGACTAGCCTTTCATAGCATGGAGACAATGCTTTGATGCCTAATAAGGGGAAGTACAAGGTGATTGAGGGTTCCTTTGACGCACAAGGCTTCACTGAGCACAGCAAGAGCTCCCTGGGTGGACCTGACACACTGCATGCACATGTGTACTTCACTAGTTCTGCTGCAATATAATATAAATGTCTATGTTCATGCATTTATTTTTCCCACCCAAACAGAAAATGCTGCACTAACGACAGACTTTAGTTTAATTGAATGCATTAATTATAGGTACCATAAATAGCGGTCTTCAAATATATACAATATACAATGTTTTTGTGCAAACACAAAAAGTATACAATATTTTAGCTGTAGCAACATGCTAACACGGTTCACATGTACATACGTTGTGAGTCAGATTCACTACCACACTGGTGGATGGAGAACATCATTCATCATGATACTGGACTGCACACAGCAGACAGTTTAGAATGTGTTCTTGTTCTTAAACAAATTATTAATGCAAAACATGTCAAATGTTTTACAGCATCCTTTGAAACTGATGTGACAGAGAGCAATGAGTTACACCCAACTCCTCTCTATAATTCAGATCAGAGGCAGACAGGAAGTGGGTTTGCATAGGCTGATAATTGCTGTTAATATTATGTGACTAAATGTGCACTCCCGACTCCATCACATTAACGTACATAGAAATCCTCTTATAATCAGTGCTGCAGCTGAGCAAAGGCTGCATGGAACAACATGTGGGAGTCCATACACTCAATTTTAATTACAAAAAACACCTTGAATTAATCTCTTCTGTGATAAATATTTTTAATCATTTACAACACAGCAATCATTGGGCATTTTTGATGGATCAAGAACTTACAGTTTCACATTCATACAATTTGCCTGCCAAACTGTCATCCATAGAGCTGTGGGTCAAACAATAAAAAACTCAGTTTACCATAAAACAAAACCAGTCAATACATGTGAGTGAAACCACAAAGGCCATAGCAGCTTCACTGCTCTTTACTAATATTTGACGTACAATTTTTTGAAGTTGGCAAGCATTAATAATTAACATTAAAAGGCACTGACTGTCATAACCTTTTTCATTGCATATGCTATAAGACATGTAAGTCATCACAAAAAAATGCATGCTAACTCTTTACCAGTCATGTCAAGTAACTGTGTAAGGTGAACCTGAAGACTTTGGGGGGCATTTGGGACCACAAAAAAGCTGAGTGGAGAAAGTTGTAACACAACTGAACGTTGTCCAAACTGTGCACAAAAAGGGACAGAATATGGCACTTTTCCTAATATTCATAAATCTGAAGCACTGTGAAACTGACCACATATGCATGAGCCTCATTCCTGATCCCAAGGTTTGCCACAGATTGATGTAGACAAACCCATAATCATCTGTTTCCACACCAATACTCCTGACTGCTCTAACACTGCTTATATCTGCCTCTGAAAATAATGTGTAATTTTAGACATTATGCTCCCAAGGCAAGGTTTTTCAAGAACAGCTGTCATTACAGCCAGCTGTGGCTATTCACAGCATCACAGTATCAATAATTCATGACATGGTCCTATAGACCATCATCGACTGTTATGTCAGTCATCATTATTAAACTTCAGAAAATAATCTGTGATTTAGTTTCGTTATTCACCCATTCATACACAATGTGTTCATAGCTGCATCAACTGCAAACAAACCACTAAAACATCAGGCTAAATATAAACATCTATTACTTCATTTTTCATCTCACATCACCATATTACCCTCTTATATCTCTAGAAATGTATTATGGGACGGTATATGTGAGTTGCACAAAATATCAAAACATATTCTGTTTTTATACAGATGTATGAAAGGAATGTCATATATATGGTTTGTGTGCATAGACATGGTTATGGAGTGCAAAAATGTGCAAAGAAGACTTGGGTTGGCCCACACTAGTAGACAACAAAGCAGATTTTGGTTCCAATTTGCCCCTTGTCAATAAACTGTCAAGTGTTTGAGATTTGAGGCCGGTCAGAACAGATTATCTGCCCAAATGGTCCTTTACCGTGAGGAATTAAAAATTAGATCTTAATGTTGCTGATTGGATTTGAATCTCCCTAATTTCTAATAGTAAATGTCAAACAGGTTTAATATTTTATATGATATGCAGTTTGGTCTGGCGTGCTAGGCTATACACCATGATGTTTATCAGATTTTATATTAATTATGTTAACCATGTTCACCATCTCAACTTAAAGTGAAAGCATGGTAAAATTTGCTAAGTAGCATTAAAACGTTATTGGCTGATGTTGATGGAAATGTCCTTTTGCTGATATCTGGTCCAACCAAAATATTGAACAAATCCAATTTTTGACTTGATGGCTTTTTTTTTTTTTTTTTTGCTATAATGGCTAGAATGAGATAATTCAATATGTACCTCAGTTGCCAACCAGCCAAACAATCACCACAGACTGTGACATTGCTAACACATGCAGATTTACAGATTTGTGAGGTTTATCACACTGTTTTGTGTAAAATTTCCTTAAACAGCTTTAAAGTCAGACATGAATGAAGGTCTGTCCGACCAACCAAACATACTGTGCAGCGGTGTAGGGTCAAGACCAGCAATGACTTTTCCTCAGAACTTACAGATGCAATGCCCAATTGTGTTTAAGTGCCCAACAGTAACCGCCAAAACCCAACATTTCCTGTTTTAAAAATTGAACAAAGTTCACAGCTGAGTTTCAGAACATCAAAAGTGAGGTGGGAGGTGGAAATGTGGGGATTTCCTCAGATTTCCTAGATAAATAGAGGATATGGTCAAAATGTAGGAGCTCAAATAGGTCATGTACAAATCATAGAAACAAACAAAATATAACGATAATAGATGTAATCAAAAATTAAAAATTAGATAGAAAATGTAAAAATTATAACAATGTAACAAATGTTGAAATACAAAGAAACCTCACATAAAGGCAAACTAGTTCATATCACCTAAAGCCAACTGACTTGATTAAATTTAATCTTGCCATGAAGGAATGAAACTGAATAAAGACACAGCATTGCAGACATAAGCTGTAGGCGGTCACATCTTATTTCTATATTTGTGCCCCCAGACGCTATACTCGCTGATCATGATAAGCACTCTTACATAATGCTGGATAATTTAGTGGGTCAGACTGACAGAGAAGAAGATTGGGTTTGAATGAAAGTCACTGGGACAAGCTGTGCATAGATGGAGATACTGAAAAATAGGGGCTGAAATTTGTGTGTGTGTGTGTGTGTGTTTGTGTAGCTGTTGTCACAGAAATGGATGTGGAACACGGATTCTACCGGCACGTGGATGTCCAGGACCACGTTCACTACATCGTTGCCTTCTTTGTCTTGGTGATTGGAACACTGGGAGTTTCTGGGAACGTGTTGGTCATGTACGCCTTTTTCTGGTAAGCAAAGGAGAGAAAATGAAGAATGCGCTAATCTGTCAGTGTCAATTTTAAATCTGCAATATTTTGCCAGCTATAAGTTCTATTAAGTAAGTCTATAAGCACTTACTATTATTCTAATAGGTGCTTATGTCTAATAGTACTCCACTATGTTTATGTTGGTGATGAATTTGAGCAAATTTCAATGCATAGTTATTATTGCACAATTCTCCAATGAAAACTGTTTAATGAAGCACATTTTTAAAAAATCACAGAAGATAAACTACAAAAAATGCATTTTCTTGACAAATAACCACAGACTAATGAAAAAAAGATATATATTTAAAAAATATTGGTACAAAATAGTACTGAGGACTGGATGTTCCCATTGTCGGCATGTTAGAAGGTCAATCAACCTACAATGGTACGATGTACTCCTATCTGACAAATAACAAGTCTCAAACAGCCAATTACATTGAGAACAACAAACTCTGGGACATCAGGAAAAAATGGAACAGCTGGACTGTGGAAGCACAGAGCTTTACCGTTCATGTTTTGAAAGACTTTCAACAAAAACTGTTTGCTTGAGGACAGTTCTATTAATCAGAAAACATCACATTCTACGGTTCCTTTGGTGGCATATGAGTGCAGTTGGGGGGATTCTTTAGATTGTCAACTATGTGAAACATCTTATTGAATATATCAGTCTACTGAATATTAATCACCAGTGACTGATAGCTTACAGTTATATACTAATGCTTGAGCCCAAGAGATGGGATGAACCAAAGCAAAAGTCAATAGTTTAAGCAGATCATATGATATACTTTCAACCCTGTGCAACAGACTGCAATGTTTTGCCATTACAAAGATGTTGAGCACTGAGAATGGGAAAAAGTGTGATCTTACATTTGGAAGCACAGTTGTCACAAGCACAAGGCTGACAGGTCTTCACAACAGCCTGCAGGCATTCAATGTCCGGAAGCAGCTCAGTGATTTCCTAACTCTACTGGATAAATCAATGGATAAATTCAATAATTCAGTCAGCTGCTTCCTTTTTTACATACAGTCAGCAGTGTGCTACTAACGAAACCGCATAAAGCTTAAATAACAGTAGCGAAGTGCAGGGTAATCCAATCAACCACAGTGTGCCCCACTATGCACTGACGTCAATATAACTGGGCTCTCAACTAGACAGAAGAAAAAATGAGTCTGTAACCTATAAAATGTTTTCCCTGCCACATCATTTTCCAGACAAACATGAAGGGTGACAGCTTTTATTGACCTTTATGCTTGAGTTTCAAAAGCCTAAAGAATAGAGCTGTCTGACTCTTGTGTGATGATGCTGTGTCAGTCTTAATATCTGACATTGCTAACAGCAACACACTCATATACATAGCTGGATGTCAGAAGAAATACAAACATGCCTCAGAACAGGTGACGTCCATTAAATTTTTAGAATAATCTGCATACCTGAAATGCATTTCAGCAAAACATTTTGGACATTAAAATGAGGGCATGTTTGGATAAATGAAAGAATAAACAAATGAACACATGTATCAAATATATAAACATCAGGGCTAATCCCATTTTATTAACTTAACTGTAAACGTGCAATAAAAAAGGTCAATATAGTATATACAACAGCATTTATGTTACATACAGTATCCACTAAGGCTACTCCTGGGTATTAGGTATTACACCAAAAGCACCAAAGAGCCAAGTGTTTGATAAAATCCCCGGCCTGACATGTTTTCTGCATTAAGGTATAACCTCCAGTGATACACTGCTATCTCAAATGCTGCATCACTCGATTTCTGCTCCTGTCACACTTATTCAATACACACCCACTTAGCCCCATGTAGACACACAAATACACTCTGATGTATCTGTTTAGACAATGTCTACTCTTTTAGGTCTTTTTAGAGTCAGTGGGATAAACAACGAGGACAGAGCCAACCTGTTATAGCATTATGTGAGCACTGGTCTGTGAGTTAAATATTCAGGACGAGGAAACATATACCGTCTTTGGTTCAGTTCAGTTGACATAAATGTTACATCCAACAACTGTGTCTCTATAGCCAGTATACTTCTTATGTCATAGTAAATAAGTGCAGTGTAATAAATGTGGGTGTAAGATTAGACTATTTTTTTAGCTACATTTGTGTTTGTTTTGTCTCTCACTTGGACAATAAAGAAGAGCCACATCACCCACACAGAAATGATTTTAGGAAATAACAAATTGCATACAAATGTAATGCTGTAATGCAATTCAACTTTGGTCTTGATCTGCAAGCTGCTTGGCTCCAATTAATTGAACCAGCTAATTCTTTTGTTGTACATTGGTAAGGGACACATATTTCAAAAGACTATGGAAATAGCCCTGCTTCCTTTAGTCTGCACTTTCTCAGGAAGTGCAGAAGTTTTGTTGAAGAAGATAATTGAACTAAATGTCAACACTGGACACACTTTTGGATATTCACTTGGCATTTTGCTCACATTGTTTCCTTAGTATTTCCCATTCAACGTAACTAAATTTCAAGAACTTTAGAGGTCATATTTAATTGGATTTTTTAACTCTAGTGATGAAGTTTTCACTGATGACTCTTCTTCATCACAGCTGTTAACACAGCAGGATAATTGCTCATTTTCTTTTCTCCAATTAGTCAAAAAGACACTGCAATAGATAGTCCAATGGTGCCTCTGTTCCTCTTTTTTATGTTATATATTATTGTTATTATATTAGCGTGTTTACATAGGACCTCCTGAGAACCAAGCAAAGAGTTGCAATATTGCATCTTTGATCTGAACATTCCTACTTAGAGTAATAGCATAAGAATGACAGTATTGAAAGTGAGGGTTTGGATGCACCATTATTATTGATTTAAACATGTGTTCAGAAGAACGTGCATTTGAGAGTTCCTGGACTGATATTGTATTTGCCAGGTTATGAATCTCTGTCATTATACACAGCCTTGTAATAACTTCAAATTAAAAAAATTAATCATATATGATTTTTTAAAACAAGTATATCTCTGTAATGAAAGCTACTTCTTGAGTTTATTCACAGCCAGAAATATATTTGAAATACAATCTTAACATTTGTCTTTACATGGTGTTGTTTAATTTCAAAGTATGCTAACTTTGTGCCAACCATGTTAATCAACAAAGAATATGAGCAAAAAAGCATATGACTGAATAAAAACAAAAAGATTTTTATTTTGTTAAAAGGCCAAATTTGACTGACAGCAGTCTCTATTACTCATGTGTTCTGTTACGCAATTCTGGAAGATTTTTTTTTGGTATAATAATGTGTCAACAACAGTGTGTTGTTTTGTGAGACACTGAGCACTCTGGATTTGGTCATGTGTTTTAGCAACAAGAAGCTGCGGACGCCCCCCAACTTCTTCATCATGAACCTGGCAGTCAGTGACTTCCTCATGGCAATCACGCAGTCACCCATCTTCTTTGTTAACTCTCTTTACAAGGGATGGATATTTGGTGAAACAGGTATTTTTTTCACATTCAATTATACATTTTGCATTTTAAAGTGCTTTAAAATTTAAAAAGGTATGTCCTCTAAGAAAAATACTTTTTTTGGGTCTTTTTTGAGTTTTTTTGCCTCAGAATTAGCATGTAAGAAGAAGCATGTAAACTTAGATTCTCTGGCTGATGTCAATATGCTTAGTCATGATAACTGTATGATAAAATGTGGGAAATAAGATATAGGCATCTGAATGCTTTTCCACACTGTTCCTAATTAACCTCACTTCAAAACTTGGGAATTGCAATTCAGAGTCCTCACTTATCACATGTACTTTCATGTAATTCAAAGTCTTCTGATCAAAAGAAACCGTTAATAGAATGCTATGTTCTTTCTATTTTTTTCTCCACAGGCTGTAAAATGTATGCCTTCTGCGGAGCTTTATTTGGAATAACTTCCATGATAAACCTTCTCGCCATCTCTGTAGACCGTTACGTTGTCATCACCAAGCCTCTGCAGGCCATACAGTGGACCTCTAGGAGACGTACTTGTCTCATTATCACTATGGTCTGGCTGTACTCGCTTGCCTGGAGCCTTGCACCACTTTTGGGGTGGAGTAAGTGACTGATTCTATCACCACCAAAATTTTATTTTATTCAACCATTCCTTATTTTAACTTCAAGAACCTTTATACTTCCGTCTTGTCCATCTTTGTCCTTTCTTCTCAAGGTTCATATATACCAGAGGGCCTGATGACCTCATGCACATGGGACTATGTGACATCTACTCCTGCAAATAAAAGTTATACGTTGATGTTATGCTGCTTTGTGTTCTTCATCCCTCTTGGAATTATCTCCTACTGTTATCTGTGCATGTTCCTGGCAATTCGCCATGCAAGCAGGTAAATGATTCAAATTAACATAAGAGAATATACAGCACTTCAATGCACTAAACAATTTGCTAATAACTTAGCGCTGCAATTTCAAACAAGCCTATCAAAAAAAATAAATTAAACTGCATATATCATTAAAATATTGAATAAACTGTCACAACTGACTGAAATATATTTCAGAAGAGGCTTGAAATTGAAACCAAAAAAAATCATTCAAATGTCACACTAGATTTATTTTTCTTTCCCTTTTCCTTTCCTTTTTTTCTTTTAATTTAATTCATTGTACCTATGAACGGACCTCAGTAGCTTTAAAGTGGTATACTGGCTATAAATCTCCTTTGTTCCTTCTCTCTGCCCTAACAGAGATGTGGAGAAGTTGGGGTCTCAGGTGAGGAAGTCGACCCTGATCCAGCAGCAGTCCATCAAGACTGAATGGAAGCTGGCCAAGATTGCCTTTGTTGTCATCATAGTGTTTGTGCTTTCCTGGTCGCCCTATGCATGTGTCACCCTCATCGCCTGGGCTGGGTAAATAGACAGTTTGAAGAAGGGTACTTATGATTCACACAGTTTAACTGCACCTCTAAACTGTGTACAAACAGCTGTCTAGACCCTGGTATTAAAAAAATAAAACATATATCATTCTTGCTTTTAACCTCTAATTCATTTCAGCTATTGACCTTTTCTTTTTTTCTCTGTAAATTCAATTTTTGTCAGGGACAGTGCATTTTAATGTGCATTACAGTAAATATGCCAAAGTTATCTATGAAGCTAGGTCAGGTGTAAAGTTGGCAACCTAAAATTAAAAAACAAGTTTGAAACAGCAATCCTTTGTGCAACCAAACATTGTCACAGGTGATGTGCAGTTCTACTCTTACAAACCCGTCATGCCTTTCAGATATGGAGGCATCCTCAATCCCTATTCAAAAGCTGTTCCTGCTGTAATAGCAAAGGCATCGGCCATCTACAACCCTTTTATCTACGCCATCATTCACTCAAAATACAGGTAAGTGCAATCATCCTGCTAATCAGTAACCTAAGCTTGAAAAGAATGTAGAGGTTTTGCTCAGAGATTGTTTTTCAACAGGGATACCCTGGCAGAAAAGGTCCCTTGTCTACACTTCCTATCCCAGGCCCCCAGGAGGGACTGCATATCAGTGTCCCACAGTGAGTCCTCCTTCAGGGACTCAATGCTGAGCAGACAGTCATCAGTCTCCAAAAGCAAGTTTTACCGAGTTTCCTCCATGTCTACGACAGACACAGTAAGTTTGTTTCTGTGTAGGTTTTGTGAAGTAGAAGCAAACACGTAAAAACAAAAATGTACAAGTCAAATGCACAGAAATGTCCATTAAAGTATGCTCCTTTTTAATTAATCTTAAAAGATTTTTGGTATCGTGTAAAATTTGCCTTCTGGCCAGTAAAAGGCAGTATATTTTTTTTTATGTTGTGCAATGTGAATTTAAATCTTTGCAGAGGAACTGTACAAATTCAGAATATAGCCCAAGAGAGTCCCAGAAAAAGACAATAAAACTTTCAGAAGGAAAATTGTTCAGCAATGGCAGAGGCCCAACTGTAAAATAAACATTATTCTCCTTATTGATATTTACCGCAGAGTTTGCTAGATGAGTCAACAACCCAGAAATAATAAATAACTACTAGAACAAAAATACTTAGAAGCAGACATACTTAATAATAAGTGACCATTGATCATGTTTTCAAAAAATATACGTTAACATACACATACCTTGATTTATATGTATTAAATGTGTATCTCCTCTAGCAACTAGGAAGTGATGTGGAGCTGGATCCCATTGGCCCTTGTCTGGGATCCAGCTATTCCCTTGGAGCTCTGAGAGACAAAGAATACAATCCATTGGCTAAGCAGACCAAGGAAAAGGGAGTCCAAAGTCAGGAACAGTTAAGGTAGGTACCTATTGATATACACATACTTTTTTACATTCAAATAATTTTCAAGTCAAAGGCTCATGTGTTTATTTTAACTTTATTCTAGACTCCCATCCCAAAGTGAGGCTAAGTGAACATATGTAACCACCTACTGCCTGAGTCATTGCACAGCACTGCCCTCTGCCTGGGCGAGGAGAATCCTGACAGCTGGAATAAAGACAAAAAATGGGAAGATGGGCAGGAGAAACAGGGGTGAACATGACCAGAGTGAGAATAGACAAAAAGGAGTCGCAGCTCCTTATTACACAAAACTCTGGACAATATTGTTTGTGTACACTTGCAAGCAACCAGAACCAGCTTAACAAAAGGCCTTTTGGACCATGGCTAATGGGAAAAACATGAAGCACACAGAGCAGATGGAGAGAGCAGTTGCTCATTTTACAGCCTTTGAAACCATCTGAGTCTGCACAAGGATTTCTCTCCAAATCATCAGGAAGCTAAAAGATGAACATGTTTATTTATCTGTGTTACAGTGAAAAAGTCAGATTTAAAGTGTAAGTTTTTTTATTTGCTCAAGAATGTTAAGATAATCAATTAAAGCTGTTTTAAAATATTTTGCCATGCAAACAAATTCATTTCTTGAAGTCTTTTGTGCAATCACATATAGAGCTTTTTTAACTAATAACCCTGATAACCACATCACATACAAAATGGAACATGAAAAAAAGAAAAGGTTAAGAATATAATGCACTTTTGTCAAAAGTCCAATCAATTAACCATACACCAAGAAAATAAAATTGAAGCCAACCATATTAATGATCAACTCATTGTAGAGAGACCAAAGATTGTGAAATTTTGGAATGTTTCTTAAAAATGTATATATGATTATTTTGAGAGGAAGCTAATTTCATACATTTGTTTACTTTATAACTAAGGCTAGCTACCGGCCTTACTGGTTTAAACGTCCAAATGAAAAAATGTGGTTAATATTTAATGTGAATGCCATTTCTATGATGCACTATTATCTTAATCATTATGTCTGTAATGCATTTGAGTCATTGTAGAACTCATTTTGCTGTATGTTTAACAC
Organism: Ctenochaetus hawaiiensis; assembly: GCA_029783645.1. NCBI lineage: Eukaryota > Metazoa > Chordata > Actinopteri > Acanthuriformes > Acanthuridae > Ctenochaetus > Ctenochaetus hawaiiensis. Next base: position 11,913,043 of record JAPZDY010000011.1, read on the forward strand.
TGAATAACAGTGTTTGTAATGTTTTCTAAGTGGTGGACATTGTATGCTGTATCATAAGTTCAAGCACTTCAGTATTTATGCATTACAACCCAGACTCTCAGTCACTGCAACTGCATTAGAAGTTGTTTTGCATATGTAATTGCAAGTCATAAAGACACTTGGCATTCTGATTTATTACATACTATAAGTTATGATTATTCCGAAAACAGAGCTATGAATTTTAATTTTATAAACAAGCCCAATACTGCAGGCTCTCAGGACCAGTATTGCACAGTAGCATTCACTGAAATTTTTCCTTCTTTAAATATTTAGTGACTACTGTATTTAGAGCAATTGTTAATTTGTTTTTAGCAAGACTGGTTAATTATGGTAATTATTTCATATGGGAAATACAGTTTTCATCAGCCTGTTATTATTATTGTGTAAAAATCTTTTAAGAGGTAAAAAATATTCTAATACTCAGGATCAATTAGAATTTGTATCATACTTCTTATAAATCTACCGCATTATTGAAAATAAAAATCTATGAAACCTCTATTACAACAGCTTTAATTACAAACATTCTATTTGACCAGATTAGAGAAATGTGTCTTTATAATTTGCTGTATCTATGAACTCTCTTTTATTAAAGTGTTATGTCAAAAACTTTTGAGTTTTGTAATATGATTTTAATGGAGTCATGCATAATGTTTTATGCATGTATTATGGCTGCTGCATTGCCAGCATGGCCCTCTGGAAGTATCAAAACAAATTATGTACCATGTGCCTGCGAGATAAATATTGTATGTTATATACCATAGTATGTATATGTAGTACTGGCAAGAAGCAGATGGAGGTGGATATTTTTACGTTAATTCTTTTAAAACACATCTAATCCCTTTTATCTTAATTTTTTGTCACAAAGTTATGTTAGAGCAGCTGGAGTAAACAGAGATAAAAGTGGGGAGAATGACCCGGAGATCACATCTAACAGATGTCGAATGCCAGATTTAAAGCCAGGATATACAATGGAAGTGCTCAGGATGACGGAAGTCCATAATAATATGGATCTGCTGAATGTATAACTCTACAACCAGGAAGTTGCTGCACTACATTATGCTTGCTTTTTAATTTTAACTTATATACTCATTTAATCATGTGGTACAGTTGCTTCAAAAGATGAGACAATTGATCTAGTGTGACACTTAAAGTGTGTTTCTCCTTTAAAATCAAACACCCATAAAACCTCCTTTTGAATGTGCTTTGAACTTTAATTCCAGGATTTCCTGCACCTATGCTTATCCACTTATGTAAAGATAATCTAAAGGTATGTGCTGCAGCCTTACATAAAGGACTACAACACTTTAGTGGTTCAATAACATTGTATGGGGGGGGGGGGGGGGGGGGGGGTGAA
>JAPZDY010000011.1:11914577-11936873 GCA_029783645.1 Ctenochaetus hawaiiensis
CCCCCCCCCCCCCCCCCCCCCCCCCCCCCCCCCCCCCCCCCCCCCCCCCCCCCCCCCCCCGTGAATGGGCTTTCCCATTAGTTGGTAACCATTTATTGACACGGCACACACGCAACTGAAAGAAAACCTAGCAAACCTATGCAGCAGAATGAAAACAACAGTTATGACTATTAAGAGGAAAAGGCACAGCCTTTTAACATGTAGAGTACATTTATATATATACCTTTATTACATAAAAGATAACAGTGCCATACAATATTATCACATTATCACAATATTTTTATTTTTTTTCAGGTTATTTACTGTTGCTCATTATAGGTGGTCTAAGCCATAAGTTAAGGGCCAAAATTCAGTAAAGCAAAAGCAATAACTTGAAAGAACATAAAAAGAAGCAAAAAGCCAGGAATGTAGTTAACAGTGCTAAATTACTATCATTACTGACCATCAAACCTTTGTCATTATTAGAAAAGTTTTGATGGTCAGAGGTTACACTTATCAAAAATCAAAAATTTAATTTTATTGCCTCGAGTTGGCTTTGTAAAACCACAGCCTTGAGCTAAATGATGACAAGATGAGCAATACATTTTGAACCTGCCCACATACAGAGCAGTACAGGTTTAACACTTCACTCCTAAGCCCCAGGACACAAAATGAATTCATATAATAAAAGGTGTGAAGCATGTACTTTCTTTATTGACCACTAGAGGGCACAGCAATACCATCCCACTTAAAGCTGGTTTCACAACCTGCTTCATGTGCTTATCACAGTGACTGTGTGATGGAAAACAAACAAATTAAAAACATACCAATGCTGCAAAAAGGTTATGGGGAATGAAAAATAATAACTCACAAATGCAAAGGGAAGGGGATATCAACATTTTAAAATACATGGATAAAGATAATTTATGCTGAAATCAGCTGTGATAGGTGACCTAATGTATGTTATTAACAGCCTCTAAAGTCAAAACATGTAGAGTGAAAGGTTAATTGAGTGGGTACTGTGGGTGGGTGCTAAAGAGAAAATGTAATGATACAGCTGCCAAATCATAACAGCACCAAAAAAAATACACCAGATGAGGCAGATAATCAATCATAACAAAAACAATCAAAGTTATTGAGTAGTAAGTAGTGAATGACATGAAATATCACTATAATGCATTTCCTTTTTCAAATACTGTATACCAAAAATACTTGTTCAGTTGATTTTTATTTTTTTTATTTATACACCAGTACTCTTAATAAATAACTGTCCATGTTCAACTTGTCTGTCCTGTATATAGAAGGCATTTAGTGGAAAGAATGACATCATTGTTTACTGATGCAACAAGGAAAGCTGATGCCCTGTCACGTAACACCTTAAAATATTTCTTTCAGAACATCATGCACACATATCTACCTTATACATTCCTTTAACCATTGACTATGTGCTTTCCTAGTTGAATGACGTAACTTTTTTTGACTTAAAAATACCAGTGCAAACATTTTTAATGTTTTTTTTAACCCAACCTAAATGCAATCCATGGGAAATATCATAGAGTAAAATTTAAACCTAACATTATTTGAGATCTTTAAAAGATGTATACTAATAAATCATTTTAGAGAGACTTTGGTGAGCAGCTGGCATAGGTGACTGTAAAGAGTTTTTCAGAGGCCATAATTTGTTCAAAGGGCCTCCTTCAGAAGGAATGTAACTACATAGTAATTGAGGTATGCTCCAGACACATTACATAAGCTTTGTGAAACAAACAACATGAATTAAACAGGCTTGGATTCATTTTTCGGAATTAATATTTGTCCTAACATTGCTGTGTAAAAAGACAATTGGACGTCATCAAACAGTTAATGGATCTGAATAAATAAATTGTGTATATGTTTAACATATTGACACATTTTTCTAACAAACCAACTCAGGACACTTAAGGGCTGTAATTTTTTGTCAAAAAAATGACAAGGTTTTATGTGCAGTCATAGAAATTGATATTTTTACAGCAGCAAGCATAGTTGATTCTTAAAATGTAATGTAAAAGCACTGAAATCATGTTTTGTTCAGTGTTTATAAACTCTTAACACTTAGCTTAGCTTGCCTGACTTTAACTTAAATGGCTCAAATGGAAGCTAACCAGAATTTGCATTAAGGTAAAATCCACAAAAGATAATAGGGCTTAAGTTGAGGCTTTCTGGACTAGATAACTGTAGTAAAATCATATTCGTGAAAACCTGAGAAGATTTTACACATTTTACACATGCAAACTTAGTGATTTGGTCCTTTTTTGCATATTATGGCTAGGTTTTATATTTTGCCTCGATACAGTTAGCTTGAATTTTCACAGCAGTTAAGTAGCTTTACGTTGGCTTTAAAAACTTCTCGAATTTCCAGGTCACTAAGCGACACTTTGCTCCACGAGAGCTCACCTGTACTGTTCCCACCGCGTGGCAAGCCCGTGCCTGCTCAGTCAGCAACACACACCGCCGTGAACCCTCCTACCGGCAGCCAGATGAGGCCGCTTTATATGCGGAAGTTTCAGTTCCGCTCAGTCCAGTTCACTTCGAAACTGAGAGCAGACGGACTAAACCTACGCATCTCTCTCTCTCTCTCTCTCTCTCTCCTCTCTGAACACCAGACCCGGCTTCACAAGGCAAGGTGAGTATCGTACAGCAAGTTACATCTGACAAAAATCTCTCAAATAATTAGCCAAGGAAAAGTCGCTTCTCGTGTTACCGATATCATTATCCTGTTTTATGTGTCTGTTACAAAGGTGCAAGTCTAAAAAGTGCGAGTCAATAACTTTACAAAATATTACATGATTTGTTATGTTCCTCCTTGCATAGAGTTACACATTTGTTTGGCTTTTAAGCAGCAACAAGTGGTTTAAAAATCTAACAGTAAATTGCAGTTAATAATGTCAGACATGTGCTTCTTGTCACACCCAGTGAGGCAACCAAATTGAAGTTCACTTTCAGTTAAGAGAAATGTGCCGGTTTGTACAGGCGCTACTGTAAGCTCTCCAAATAAAACACACCCCGGGCAGTTATCACTTTGTCCCATGACTACAGCCGAAACCACTGCTAAATGTTAAGTAAGAGTGTTGTTCTCAGAATTTACAGTATATTTAATGGTCTTGACTTGGACGCCTTTTGGGTTAGATAACAAAATTAAAAGTAGGCTTTTAAAGAGTAAGAGTTTTGTTATTGATACACTGAATTTAAAGTGTTTCAAAAGCACAGAGGTTAACTGTTGCTTCAGACCAGACATGAGCAATCAGTGTGTGTACAGAAAGTGTCCAATAAAGTCAGGTTGGAACAAGTTGTCCTGCTGACAGCTGCCAAGCAAAGGATATTATAGGATTAATTTTCCTGTCAAATATTTTATTAAGGTAAAAGACACATTAGAATTATATGACGTGTACATTTTTGGTTATTTATGTATATGTAATTTAAATTTGGTATTAACAAAGTAAACAATATTCTCACTATTGAGGTGCAGGATACTGTAAAAACATACTTAACTCTGTGAGTCAACATGTCCTGCAATGATGTCACCAGGCACTTCCCCTGAAGCATTGTGAAATAAGGATGACGTCTGAAACTCTGAAGAGGCAAATCATACTTTACAGGATGTTCACAAACACTTAGGGACATTTTGTGAGATTTAAAATTGTTTTAAGGAAACATGACACAGCTGTGGTTTGTTCATTTGTAGCTCAGAAGAGTATGGAGGTGAGAATCATGAGTGACAGTTATGCTTAACTCATAAACCCATGTTTTATTTCCAGTTAAGAAAGATTTTCTGCTTCGAAGACAGTTTCCAACATTTTTTTTTTTCATAAAAATAAGTGTTTATTACAAGATTTTTTTTACTAGAAAGTAACCCTAACTTTGAACCCAAATCCCCACATGTTTCCAGTTGGCATTTTTTTTAAATTCAATAACATTAAGATACAGAATCAGACTATTTGGATAGTCTACCTATTAATTTGAGCAGTCTGGTTATAATAACATCTACTACAATAACATATAATTGTCTAAGATTGTAGATAACTTAGTCAGCAGGTTCCATTTGTGCTGTGCTGAAGGACTGCATTTTAATCATGTTTTGAGTGTGAAAGTGCTGAAATATTTAGCACATTTAAGTGCCATTATGACAGGAACTTGACAGATAAGGTGGAAAATAAGCAGAAATATGCTCAAGCTAGCTGAAAGAATGGCTGATGTGGGTGCTGCTTGTAAAATGCTTGTGCAGAACTTGACAGTTGTCCTCAGTTTGCGAAAACTAAAAGGTGTGTCTGCTCATGCATGATATCATTCGAGAATGCAATACAAGCAGGGACTTGATGTGTTAAATGTTTGTTGTCTCCATATTAGGAAAAGAAATGCTACTGATATGTGGGTCTAGTGTGACTTCGGGCCTGACCCGAGTTTCAGCATCAACATTCATGTACTTTTACTGAGGCGTCCCAGTTGACTATGAAATCTAATACTTAAAGAATCTCATGTGAACAACTGACATAGTTATAAAATAGGAATTCAATGCTTTATATTCTTGAGGGGTTGTTCCTCAAGCCATGACTTTTACCTCAAAAATCTTTGCATAAAACTTACAGTATGACTGCAATTGTGCCTTGTGGGTTACAGCAGACTGAAGACTGATTAAATTAGTATAGTGCTTTTTGTGTATGGACACAATAAAATATGTTCTTTATCACTATTATGACAGTGGATCATAGAAGAATGTTCCTCAGAGAGTGCTTTGTGTTTAACGATGAATTGGCCACATACTGGGTTAGGCCTTGTAGTTTTCCCTCAGAATTCCAACCTCTTGGCTCACCTCTTTGCTGGGTCACCTTGAAGAGAGAGACAGCTGTTCTCAACTGGTTGCTGTCTTATTATAGTCTTGCATATTCTGCATGCATGCTTGTGTGTATTTGTGTTTGGGTATGTTACTTTGATTGTGAAAGTGTGCTGTATAAATAGTAGAGCTATGTGCTTTCCAGGTGTTCACCTGCTCCCTATCACTTTCACACGTGATTTAATGTCTTCTCCCCATTTCCCCACACCCTTTTAATGGCTCCTCTCCTGGCTTCTTTAAAGAGCCTGTTCCCCTCCAGGCCTGTGATGAGACAGCGTGTAAGCCTCTGATTTGACGTAGGTCTTGTACATCTGACCAGGTGATGAGCCACAGCAGGTGGTGCTGAGTCCTTGAGGGGATTTGTGATGGGAGCATGACTTACAACCTCAAAAAGACATGCCTCAGGGTTGACAAGGCATTATTATTCATGAAATAGTCATCAGAAGAGTGTGTTCCCCTTGTGCTGCCCACTGCAAAAATGTGTGATTTAGTTCTCCTTTTGTGTTTTCATTAAAAGTTTCATTAATTTAGCTTACAAAGTCTCATTAACACTTGTTCTTCCAGCTGTGAATTAGGACTCAACCAAAAATTTAATCTTGTTCTCCTGAAATAAAAGAGTAGATATTAAAACATCTCTCACCAGCATTTAATTTAAACATTTAAGGCTCTGCACTGAATGAAATCCCTGTATTCACATTGAGTTTCCTTTACTATCTCTCCTAATTTGTTTGACAGATCATTACATCAGCACCATAAAATTTTAAGTCTACTCATTTTTTTGTTTCTCAGTAGCTCTCTAATGTCAATATTGATAACCACTAACAATATAATCACCATTTTAAAGTTAGACCTAGCTGTGCTTCTACATTTCCCCATTTTTCCATATAATTGCAATGCATTGTACAAGACATATGATGCCTCTGAGTTAGACTTTGAAGTCATGTTTTCATGTCAACATTTGCTCTTCCTGTTGGGCAGGGCAAAGGTGATATGTTTCCACGTGATTTGTGGTTTTCTCTGAACCTGTGCTCAAAGGCTTACAGGCTCACAGACAGACCCGCTATAGCCTGAATACTTATACCAGACAAGAAAGTAAAGTGCGTTCTGCTATTATGGTATACCAATTTCCTCCATAACCCACCTAATAAATATAATAGTTCACTAAATTTTAACATGTGACTGCACTTAACCTCAGTCTGGCTTCCAATAAATAGCTTGCAGCTTCAATTTTTAAGGAGTAAAGGAATGCATGACCAGCACGGCTTAAACCAGTGAAACTCAATAGTGCATGAAACATTTTACTGCACCAAATAGCTATTGCTTTGTCTCACTTTTGGAACTGTCCATTTAATTTGAATGCACACATGTTTAATCAGGAAATGTTCTTTTTTTTTTTTTTTTAATTTCCATTAATGAGGTCATGTAGATGATGGAGTACTTTGCTGCTAAGATGTTTGAAAAGAAGGAAGAGAAGGCTGAACCTGTCCTCCAATGAAATGTTGAGCTGTCGAGTATCCATAATCCAGGGTGTGTCTGCCCTTCACTGAGTCACTGTGCAGGCCCAGCAGCATCAATATAGCTGTAGGAAAAGCTACTCCTCGCTCTGTTACCAACAAGGGATTAGCAGGGGTTTAAGCAAGAGTGTGTGTGTGTATGTGGGATATTCAATATCAAGGTTTCAATCATCTAATCACAAATCTGAACCAAGGAAAAAATGTGTAAAAAGTTACGAGCACAAGGCTGTTTGCTGAACCGTGACTTACAGGGAAGATGGATAACAAAAAGTTTCTAAATCTTTTGGAAAAAAATAAAGATAGTGCTTTCCTCCCCAGGTGTGGAATGAGGATATCATTTTATATTTTCTTTTGCGTGTAAAGATGTTCCACTGATTATCTGTAGTGGACTGGTGTGCACTATCTCTATATAATCTGTTTTTATTTACCACAATATAATTTGTCTCAGTCTCGGTACCACTGTCTGAACATATTTTTTACAAGCGGTGGGTTGAGCAAAAGGACACTGAAATTGCAGATCCAAAATGAGCTCCAAAGTTGATGAGCTAAGGATCATTTAAGGAAAACAAAGGATTTTCTGTGCTTTCTGTTAGCATATTACAAGCCCCATTTCCAATCCGCTGGAAAACACAATTTAATGCTAATTTCCTCCAAAAAAAGTTATTTTTTCCTGGAAAGTCCAAAATGTTTAGTGAAAATGCTGGAATGCTTTTTGTCAAACAAACATTGTAGAGTGAGTTTATCCATTCTGCGGTTTGCATCAGCGGCTTTTATTGCTCTCTCATTGTGTCTGGCCTACTGTTGCATGATAAATCCCAAAATGCACACCTAATTTTAGATTATCTCTTACTTCTTTGTTTGCCAGTCCAGCGTATCTCTCCACTAGTACCTTCAGGGGATATGATGTACACGGTTAATTACACACCCACTGTTATCCCCGTTGTAAACGGCAGTGCCCAGGACCTGTTGCCTGCTCTAAAGCTGTCAGCAGAGAGCTAGCAGCTTCCTGAGAGCACTATTAATAGACTATTGTACTTGAATCTATTTAACTTCAATGTGATAAAGTCATAAGACCATGACAGTAGGTCTAACAAGTTTGGTAGGAATTTTTTTGACTTATTTCAGAAAACAATCTACCTTTTAATAGCACACAGTGATAGTACACAAGCAACTGCATACCTTTAACAGAGCAAAGTATCTGTTTGGGTTTTGCATAATTTGCACTTTAAAGCGCTCTACTTTGAAAATAGTAATCTTTTCTAAATGCCACTAGTAGGCTGCATACCAATTGTATATTGCAGCACATGAGACTCTGTTTGTTTACATCTTCTTTTTCCTATTATTTTCCTCCTCTCCTCCATATTTTCTCTTGCATCTGTTTGTTTGTTCTGTCTGTCTCCTCTTGGATTATATCCTCATTAACACGGGTTCATGTACAACCAGAGTAAATTGTAAGTATTTCTGTCTCTAGGTGAATCATGAGCAGTAACTACAGTGTCTCCCTGACTGGCCCTGCCCCCTGGGGCTTCAGACTGCAAGGAGGGAAGGACTTCTGTCTGCCCCTTACCATCTCACGGGTGAGTAGAACACACACACACATTCACACACACCATTTATGTACCCTTCACTCCATGACAGTCACCTCTGAGGAATGCTGCCCATGCTCACTATGCCATTTGCCTAGTCAGTGATGAAAGTGTGTGTGCCATTAATCTCCCGTGTGACACTCATAGCTGGATTTAGACAGCATCTCCAACAGTTCACGGCCTCTGTCACTCAGTCTCCCATCAGGCCTGCGATTCTTGTCATAATAAAGTTGCATAACTGAACCATAACCACAACAGGCTCCAATTAGAAAAAACTATTTGAATTTCTGTCATGGCCTTTCGGGATATATTTGGAGGGTTATGCTGAGAGCTGTTAATGTCTGCTGTCATTTTGGTCATTCAGATGAGGGATGGTGCTCCTAAATGTCCTGGCGTTTCTCCCTGGCCTTAGTCCTGGCATGAGGTACAGAAGACTATGTGTACTGGGTCTGTGTTCGAGAAGAACCTGTCCTTAAACAGCCCATAAGACTGAAACGCTAGAAAGCCACAGTGGTTCCGTAATAACTATTTGTGACTTTTGGCCACATAAACTCAAGATGGGATTTGGCTCCGACTGACCAGGATCTGTTGAGCCCTCAGCTCAAAGATAAGCTCGCTGAAGGATTTGGAAAAACTGGCCTGTTTATAAGATCGGTCCAGCCTCAGCCTATACATAGTCTCACTGTTTATGTTCAGTCTCAGAGGACCTTCTGTGGAAACATTTTGATGGTCGCACAAATTAGGAGAAGTCAGCAGTGCAGCTTATTGTTGATCAGTCAAGGAGAAGTCTTTTTCAATCCAAGGGCGTCTGAAGTGTCTCAGTTAGACTAACATAACTTCTTGTCAAACAGGATTAGACTTGGAAGGCCTGTCATCTGCCAGAGTATTCCCTGCTTTGACAACAACTCTAGCTGCTGCAGAATGAACAGTGTTAATCAGTTCCTGCTGCTTCCTGTTATGTAATTGTAATCTCAGTGTTATGACCAAGGTCAGTGACTCTGTTTATTTGTTGGTGACCGGATCAGTTACAGAATTTTGAAAGTTGTGCTTGAAGAGGAGAAGTGACTTTTCTCGTGAGTAAATATGACCATCTGTGTGAGGATTTAGTGAACTGTAAGAGTGCTAGAGGGCCTGCATAGTTGCTTGTACTATTTTTACGCCCCTGCAACTATGATAATAATGGAATGCAGGACATAATGTTGTCAAAGTGGCTTGTAGCTGTCAGTAGACATCTTCATCATCATATCTCAGAAACAATACACGAATGAAGGGCCTCCACACTTGTCACCTGATTAAATATTGGATGACCTTAATGCAAATCTGTTAAATAAAAAAATAAAAAAATGTTCAGAGAGGAGACAAAAATGGTTAGCATCCCGTTTCCATTTCTCAGTTTTTTTTTAAATTTGCCCAAATTACCCCTCCATTTTATAACAGCTCAAAACAGTTTTGCTTCTTTATGTCTTGATAGATTTAATAAAGAATTTTTACTGTTTAGACTTGCATATGTTTATATTTTTCTCAATAAGAGGTAAGAGTGATTTTTTAAAAATTTATATTGAGTAACAAGCACATCTAAACACAGAGTTTTAGGTAAAATGAGCGAGGTGAGATGGGAAAGGAGTCAAAAAAGCCCAACGGAAGCCTTGAATCTGTTAAAATACCCAGGTGCAAATGTTAATGCGCTCAAATGTAATGTGGCAGTAATCATTTCTACTCCATGGACCATAAAAGTGCTGAATACCTCTTGTGTCCACCAGCAGACCTGGGTTGAGTCATCAGTGATCTGGGTCAGGCCACAGCATTGTTGGTGCCAGGCAACATGACTTGCACAGCTTTAGTTGGTGTCATTCTTGCGGCATTTCTTTATTTCAGCTCATGACCAGTGAATGGGACCATGAATGAGTCAGATTTGTTGTCATTGTCCAGGAACCAGGAAAAAGTGTCACTTCTATCTGCTTATCTTCCAAATGCTAATGTGACGTACGACACAGCCAAGATAAAGAATGCTCCACTTTTTTTCTTTTTATGTTGCAGAAAGGCTGAAAGTCTTCACATCTTTTTGATACATGTGTTTTCTTAAATTTGATAGATGCCAGATCTGTTAGTACTCCAGAGCAAATAAGTAATTTGTTTCTCTAATCCAAGATAATGGAGTAATTCCTCATACAAAGGAAGGACTAAGTGAGTAGAAGGTACGTGCATGAAAACATCTGCTGACAGTTACACCGTAACTGCACTTCTTTCATTAGATAAGTAAAAAATGCATTGACCACAGGCCTATTTAAAGGGCTCATTAGAGACCCACTGCACTAAATAGACTGACTTTGCTGTAAAGAAAATGCATCTGTTGCTATCAAAGTAAAGCTGCTATTTATTTAGCCTAGATGGATGTGATTATCTTGGAATAATGATATAATGACTTTACATATGCTTACCATATGTAACGGATCCAGACATTACAGACAGCATATAGAAAACAAGTAACACAGTACAGTATATGAGACTTACTGCTTACAAGACAACCACAGCCTGTAATCCTGATGCCTTTTCAGGAAAAGATGGCTTTGGCCTTGTTATAACACTAAATCAAAGTATGGGATGGAACACAAACACAAATCATATGTATTGTGTGGTATTGACTTGAGTTTCACACTGTGGACAGCAGTGTTAACCAAATAAGTGTGCGAGGCCTGGAAAGTTTTAGCATATTATTAATTAAAGTAGTTATTGAATTGAACTGCATTTGTTTTCATACTGCAGATGTTTATGGGATAAATGGTTGAAGAGAAAAACTGTGAAATAACAAATATGAGCTGTCAGCGAGTGAGTAATGTGTGTTTGTTTATTTTTGTTTATTGTTAGACTAAACGGTTGTGTCTACTATTTGTGTTGGAGTCTCTGTTCCTGATCCTCGAGACTCTTTCTGTTTCTGTCATCTGTGCTTCTTGTGGCTCTCTATTAGACATTTCTTGATAAGCTTCCACATGGAAACGACTCAGAATCAAAATTCAATCATCTTCGCACTGCTTATGAAACAGTGGAAAATGTATCGCTAAATTAAATTACATTGTTACACACAGTAAATTGAGTTTGGTCTCGAGTTTATTGGATCAACATTATTCTAAATAACTGTATTATGGAAGAAACATTCGACGGGAGTAAAGCTTGAGTAACTCGGACCCACCTACATGTCTGGTTGGGTCAGTTTGGGGTCAGCACAGCAAATTGTTCTTCTCCTTTCCCGCTGATCTGAACCCTCACTTCCCCCTTCTTATCTGTCCTATCGTGTCCTTCTGATTGTTGTTTTTGCGGCATGTGATACTTTGAGTAAACATTATGTAACTAATTTTAGCCCTGCGTTTGCAGTGGGCTCTCGGCTTCCACATTTGTTTCTTTTCAAGAGCTGCCATTATGTGTTAATACGGTGAAACTGCTCTCACCCTCAGAGCAGAGGAATGTGATGATGTTGCGTATCTGAGCAACTCACATCAACATTAGGGGGTAATTGGTAATCATTTTGTAGTTGTTTTAGCAAAGAGAGGCTGACAAATATTATTAGCTGAGTAACAGTCTGCTAAGCACATGTTAATCATCTTAAATAACATGTTTCGAATTGATCATTTAGAAATGGATCATTAAAGGAAGCTGAATTTATGATTCAGCTGGTGATTGTAAACAGCCTGAATTCTTTAAGGTAATTATTAGATCCAAGTTAACCAAACCCCCTCACGAGCTGTACTTTGTGGGTTTTTTAATGAAAACCAACGAGACAGCTGTTGTTTCTTTTGCAAGAATTGTGAATTTAATATGGCTGAATCATCCCTCACTGTGCTCTTTGATCCAATTGTTAACATATCCTTTACACACCAGTCATCCTTTTTTTTCCTGAACACTTTGTAATGCTTTAAATCCAGCATGTGCAAATGTTAAAAACTGACTAATTTAATTTCCATATGCTTTGCATACTAATGTGCAAAATTTGCAATCATGCTGGATCTGTAGAGTAGCAGTTAGTGTAACCTCCGGGTACATTTAGCTAATTAGCATATTTAAAATTAAGATAAAAATAATTAGAAATTCACATCTAAAACATCAGCTGTTTACAAGACCCCCTTGTTGATGGGTGTTGACTTAACTGAGCTGCATTGTTTGGTATTTTTAACAATAAGAAAGGGTTAACACAGAGTGTCAAATATTACTACAGTATCTGATCGCAAATGCTGACGTGGAAGTAAAACTACCGCTACTATTAGAGGAAATCTGTCTATTGCATGTTTGCCACTGATTTAGAGTTTATACAGAACAAAGTTTTTATCGTGTGAGCCTTATTAGATAAAGACTAATCTGGTCTGCCTCTTTGACGTTGAGCTATAACTTCTGATTCAGCCCAGGTCCAGCAAAAATAAAGTCAAGCAGTGCAAAACTCCCCCTGGTATTTCAGAAAATCATTCAGACAGACAGCCTGTGGTCTCTGCCGCTCAGCTGCCAAACAGTCTGTGTGTATTTCTTTATCTGTGTCTTGTATTATAATCTCATGAGCATTTTTTTCACGGAAACTGGAATTCAATGGCAACCAGTTAGAGTCTCTTTATTCAGTATTTCACAGCCTTGTGTATGTGGACTTAATAAGGTATATTTAATAATCTATGCGAGTCCTGAAGATGTGTTCAGGTTACATGTGGGTTTGGTAGAAAACTGTTGTCTGCAGTATGTGTTTTATCCCAGTATGATCTCCCTGGTGTCTCTTCAGAGTTCTATTGAGGGCATCTGCTTTCTATCTCCTTATGGCAGAGCTATAAAGAATAACCGAGCTGCCACTTGATTGTGATTTAGAGCACTCACACTATTTTCATTTTGTTTTGATGAAAGATATTTAAAGAAACAATCCACTCAATTCAAAGAGTCAATAGACCACTCCACTTCATTTTTTCTTCATGGCTGCAACTTGCACTGCAACCCAGAGGTCAGCAGAATTGAAGACGTCATCGCTGATAGTCGCACCAAAAGCAGTCTTATAAAGTGACTGAAGTGCAATATAAGTGCAGTTTATTTAAAAGTTATTGCATTCATTGAAAGCGAAAGTCATCCATGCAGCCATGTTCGTATTCCAATGACTCTGTCTAGTGTTTATTGTACCTGTTGATGACCCTGTATTTTCATAATGCAGCTTTTTGAAAGCAGAGACTTTGTGTATTAAGCTAATAGCAGTTTGACTTGCGGTTAAGCCTTTTTTTATGTCAGCAAGCTCATTAATTTATTGTACAGCCAGATCAATTTTTCATCCAAACAGTTAGTAAAATTTAATGATCATTATGCCAACTGGCTGAATCAAAAAGGCCCGTTTTAAACCCTGCAGGAGAGGTGAATGGATCATGGATGGAGGTGGAAGCCAGCACTCGCTTCTGGCTCGAGCCCCTCCGTGGCTCAAAGCCTTTTCATATCATCAGCTTCGGCGTTGCTAGTCAGCCCAGGTTTGTTTCTGACCTGACTGTAGAGCGTTCAGTATTCAGAGCCGGGTTGGTACTGCTTTGTGTTGTTTTGTTTGTGTCGTCATGGCGATTTCACTGAGTGCGTGTACGCAGGTCCGCTTGGCATCTCGTGTTTTCCAGCAGTCTGATTGATGTAGTAAGAGACTGGGGTCAAACCATGACAACCACGGGTCTGCGTCTGTTCAAGAACCCTTAAATTGTGATGTTTGGCTCGGAGAAAACAAAAAAAAAGAAAATCCACACCCAACTGCTGCAGGATCTGCTTGCTGTACTTGCTGTTTATACTGATTATGCAAGGTGTTGCAGGTGTGCAAGCAGATAAAGGGAAAAGACAGAAATCCTCTCTCGACAATAAACTTTATGGCTTCTGCTTTCGATTGCTAAGCAGCCTGTTATGCGCCACACTATTTCATGCTCTCTTGATAGATAAATCACAGAGACATTGCAGGGGAAAGTCCTACTTTCTGTTGAACATGATACTGTGTAATGAGCCAGCACTTCAAGAGACAACATTCCAGAGTCTTCACCTTGGTTTTACAATGAATTCATTGGCTAAAAATGTGTTTTACAGAACTCACTGTCACCAGTTCACAGGAAGTTTGTCAGTGAATTTGTTAAAGCTAGGAGTAAAGGTCAAGCAAAATATCAATATCCATGCTTTGATGTGAGAATTGATTTGGTCAGATTTTGGAGTTATCTTAAAGTGTTGACTTTTCCTCTTCTCAAGGCTATATTACAACGAAATTCTGTAATTTTTTAAACATGTCTAGACGGAATTATTTATCATAACTCTTACTGGGTTAATAGTATGCTAAAGCACCAATACTTACAACCCTTAAATATTATCACAGAATTTATAAAATATATTGAGAAACTTGATTTTTTTCCAAATCACCCAGCCTTATTTTAACATCTCAAATCTTAAAGTTCCAGACTTACATCTGAACATTTTCCCCACTTTGCAGAAAATTGAAAGATATTCTGTATATCATGTATTACTATTCAGCCTGGAAATACTGAGATATGATTTATTGGTCCATATTTCCCAGCTCTAGCAAGAGTAAGTCAATCTGCTTTAGCCTTTAGCCTCAAGTCTTCTCCATATAAGGCCCTCTATCATAGTCTACCCCACACAGATATGACATGCATCTCGCTGGCCTTCAGTCCTTACCACAAGGCACTTCCTGTAACATGACTTCTCCAATGTGAGATGACCACAGCTCTCTTCCTTACTCCATAATTTCCCTGAGGGCAGCAAGTTACACCAGCATAGATGATGATGAGTATCCCACTACTGCTAAAGTAGATCTTAAATTTGTTACCTGGACTTAAAAGTGTTTTTTTAATGGATATGCTCTATCAAGAGGCACTGTCTTCTCCCTGATTTATATTTAGTTTACAATGGCTGATGTAATGCTGATTGTAAATCAGCTGTTTAAAAGTGAGCGCAGCATTGATCTGTTTAGTTAATATTTCCAGATATTCAGAGTTTTGGCAGCGTTTTCTTTTGGACAGAGACTCTCTCTGGGGACGGCCTGAATTTAGTCCCATCAAATACTTAACAAAGCTGCTCTTCATGAACAGAATCCCCAAGTTGTTTTCACAAATAATAAATTTTATGGGATCCTTTGTTTTTCTTTCTTAATTTATTCCCTTATTATGTTTAACTCGGTTACTGAGGCTTGTCTAAATCTTAAGATTAAACCAGATTTTTTCATTGTTTGCTTTTATGACTGTATTTAATTATCTCTATTTCAAAGGTGGATCAAAGAGACATGGAAGCAACGGGCTGTATGTTTTTATAGAGCTCCTGTTTCACTTCTTGTGTTTTTATAGTAAGATTGCTGCAAAATTAAAGAGCTTTTTAGTGGGTAATCTCATAATCTTCAGTGTGCTATAGGGTTTGAATATAAGTCCTAACAATAGATCTACAAAGTATGGTGCAGTACACTGTCAGCTACATTTGGGGGGCTCAGAGGCGCTTAGATGTGTTTTGTGGAACAACTAGTCATTACCGGTAACTGCACAGCAGTAAAACCAGCAGTGCAGAGAGGAGCACAGCAGCCACACCATTATGTGGCTGGAATCCCATTCATGTAAACACAGTTGGAAAGACACTTCATTCATTTGAAAACGTCCTTTTCATCCCAAACGCACATACTGTCCAAGCTTGTAGCTTTTATTCTCTTTGAATGAAACTTTTTTTTTTAAAATATATAACGTGTGAAACTCCCTCAGTTGACTGTTTCTATTTGAGCTAGTGAAGTTTTAAAATAGTAACATGTGTTTTGCAAATTTTGATTAAGTGGAAAATGTCATAGTTGATAATATGTGGTAAAAAACATGTCGCTGAAACATCCTGCTTTATTGAGAGGGCTGGGGTAGCACAGCCAAAGTTCCAGTTTGTTACTTATCTGCTCTCCATCACGAGTGCCTCAGACCTCTCTTGATTTATATTTATAGACTGTGGATGCCAGGGATTCTTGCTGTAACATCTATTTGTTTTGTATCCATGTGAGAGGGACGACGTTTGACTGAGTGCACTCTCTTTTCACCGCAGCATTAAACATTGTTAGCCACATATAAAAACATTTTTCTCAGAAAGTTACAAGAGTCCTCTCCTCACCTCTCCTCTTCTACATGTTGGAGTAATTACCATATATAGAGCTGTATACTATTGTCTTTTCTCACATCCATACAAGGAGAGAAGTTCAAGATCTCTTTTTCAATCCCTGGCTGCCTCTCTAACAAAACGCAAACTCACAAAGGCATGCAAGAGAGGGAGACGCAGAGAGACTGCAAGAAGAAGAATCCATGTCTCAGGGATGTGTTCATTCAACAATCCTTCAGCTGCTTTTAACTGCCGTTGACCTCTGGAGCTGTCTTGCAGAGTCCGACAGGGCCAGCAGATGCCAACGATCTCTGCAGAGTTCTCTCTTTATTAGCCTCATCGTTGAACAGCAGTGAGTTGTTTCATTGAAAGTACATGAGTCAGGGTAGACTCAGTAAACCCCGGCAGGTGTGTCTAGCAAGTGAGTGAGTCAGTTAAAGCTGTGTTCAGGCGTGCACAGTAAGTACCCGGCCCCTTTGTGAGTAACACTTAGCATGTGGCTGCACTATAGGTTTCCATGACGCTGGTATGCATACATCAGCCTCAGCTATGCGCTCTATACTTCCTGCTACTGATCTACTTGATAATGACACGAGGGAAGCACGGCCCCAGAGAGAATGGATCGGTCAATGCCACCGCTGCTGTCACTTCCTCATTCTTTCTCTGCCCGCCTCCCTCCCACCCTATTGCCCTATTTTATCATGAGGGTTAACACAATGGGACATTCTTAATGTTTCACTGGCTCCTTTTTAAAACTACAGGAAAGAGTTACCTACTGCACTGAACGAATGCATTCAGGAGCAGCAGAGAAAGGGCGTTATCTTGTTTTGTGTGTATTGTTCTATATCAGGGCTTGTTCATGTAAACAACTTCTCTCAAGTGTGTTTGACTGAAAGTGAAAAGTTGTTGGTTCATAGAAATTGTTTTGTCGGGGCCTTTAACTGTTTTCTGACATTAAAGTGCCAATTTTATATTAAACACTCAGTCGAGGAATTCACTCATATCCCATTGTGCTTCACGCCCTCTTCATTGCACTTCTCTCATCACATTTATAAACCTCATCTGAGCTGCCTCTTCAGCATACATACTTCTGCTTCCCATGCTCCTCTTCTGCTTTAATGTTTGTGTCTTCAGGCAACGTCAACTCTGTTCTTTCTCACAGCTGAGAGATGACACATAGATATGGTAATAATAAAGCCAGCATAAAATAATGTGTGCACAGAGTTCATCTTTTGTTCCCATGATTGCAGCCAGCGTGTCTGCACAGGTGGGTTACTAGTGTGCTGGGTGATTGATGAGGTGTGTGTAGCTTTGTGTAATCACCGGTCGATCACCACACCCTGCAGACAGTCATCTTGTTGTCATGGTTTTATTGCATAACTGTGTGTTAAATGCCCATATTTCTATTCAAAGCTTTGATATTATATCAAGATTCAAAGAGTTTTTCCCACACTCTACATCTGCTTTGGAAAATATACAACAACCCTTTACACATTTTACACATTTAAAGTAAACATTAACTCCACAGAAAAGGGCTCAGAATGTGAAGAAAATACATTGATTTATTATACAGACACATATGCCTTATTGGGATTTTGAGCCAAACACATTAAGCTCACGAGGAAAACCTGCTCCAGAGAACACAACCTGTGCACCAGCACCTTTCAGCACCACAATAACAGATGGAACATAGAGCAAAAGAAACCCAGAAGTGACTTTATATCTCTGAATGTCCTTAGCAGACTCAGCAAAAGCAAAAAAAGAATAGAATTTGTAGACGCCCGGATTTTCAATTTGACAGAATTTAAGAGGACAGACGAGGGAGAGAGCAGAGATACACGACATTGATTTTCTCAGCTGATAACACCAACCAATACCTGCATCTCATGGCAGATTCGATAAGAAAACAGATAATTTCACCTTTTTTTGTATGTAATCTTCCTCTGAACCAGCATCCACACTGATACCAACATGTTGACTCTCCTATCTAAACTGTGTGGCTCTTCACAGACAATCTGACGATAGCATACTGCGCTTGCTCTTCTTCACCGAAACCTCTTTTTTCTTCTCTTTGGTTATAAGTGGCATAAAAACCAAGAGTAAAGGTGCACACCGCCACCTACTGCGTTCAAGTGTGTAGACGCTCTGCTTATTAGATCACTTAAAGTAGTTTGACTTTATTTTTCATCTCTATTTTTCTGTTAAATTTGGGTAACTTTATCATAGCCGATAATATACATTTCCATTTGCAATGTGTCAACAGTTTTAGTGTCCATAATTTATCAGTTCCAATAAATATCATACATTCTTAAAGCTTCCAGAGGCATAACCCACATCAGCTGATGCTGGAATCATTAGCAGTGGTGCCCTTTTAAAGTACTGTATGCAGTATCCAAACATTATGATTTAAATCAAATCAAAATTGTTTTTCATTGCAGCTCAGTGACGGGGGAAAGGCAGCCAAGGCCAAGATGAACGTTGGAGACATCATCCTGTCCATTGATGGCATTTCCACAGACAGCATGAATCACCTAGAGGCCCAGAACAAGATTAAGGCCTGCACAGACTGTCTCAGTCTCACTCTGCAGAGGTAACATGCACACACAGCACATGAGCACATACTCTAAAACATAGTCTATGGATTTCTTTGCCCGGCAGTAAAATGCATACTGTTTTGATTTTTGTTCACCAGTGTGTATTTAAGCCAAGTTGAAGAATTTGTAAAGTCTTAATGTTTGAATTCGAAGCTTCTTTTCACAGAATAGTGACCAGACAAATAAAAAATAGACCTTTTAATTGGAAGACGGAAGCTTGATTCACTTATTTAGACTATTTGTGCTGCATTAAATTAGTCTTTTCTTTATATAAAACAGATGAACTCCTGTTATAATTATTTAAAACTGTTCAGTGTGGCTGCCACAGCAGATGCTCTGCCCTGACATCCTGCAGGGAGTTTGGGAACATTAAAAAGACTGATTTAGGCTTGATGTTTCTTGCACAATTGCATGCGTTGGCTTTTGTTTCCCATCATCTACATTATAATTACAGTACAATGGCTTCTGTAACACAATTGGATTTATGGCGATTCCCTTTTGTTCTGAAAAGTTAATTTTAAGAGAAATTTAAGAGCAGCTCACAAATTTTGAGCCCACATTAAAAACATGTAAGGCTAATCAAAAATTTGAGGGTTGAGTTCCAGTTACACTGTGAGCCCAAGATCAGAAATCTTGTTCTTGGAAATATCCAAAGTGTAAACGTACGTACCTCGTCAGAAAGTGAGTGCACTTCAAATTAAAGCTACACGGCACCAGCTGAGTTATATGTTGTTACAGAGAAGTTCTTAACGAATGGCTTACACGTGTCCTCACTGGCTGTCCTTTTCTTTAACAGATTGTCTATGGCACACAATCTGTAAAAGTCTTCAGATGAGTTTTGGTTTAAACATGCTGAGTTCATCAAGTGCTCCTCTGCTTCTCCTATTAGCCAAAAGGAAGATCCTGGTATTCTCGGGCCCTTGAGTGTATTAAAGCTCCAGTGCAGTATTAAGGGCACTATAAATGAAAGCCCTCTGTTCCTTAGTACGTGCTTCAAAGAAAAAAAAAGAGAGATTTAACCATCCACCAAGGAAAGGTTTCGGTCCAGACATCAAGGCCAAAGCATCACTCAGTTATAGGGATTCCTTGAGTTTTTTTGTAACGCCACGAAATTAAACTGAACTCTGCTTTTTAGAAGGTAGCACTATAGGTCCAAGATGCTTTCACCCAGCTCGCATGGAATAACCCTTCATCTTATTTCACTTGGAGGAGGATAAATTTTCTGCAGCCAAGTGTAAAGAATAGTAGCTTCAGTGTGAGATACAGAAAAATGGAGGCGAAGCACGCACACCAAAGCTGTAAAACATGTTGACAGAGAAACTCAAAGCCTGGTTTGCACGTCCTGTCATTCCATCACCACATCAAAGCAGTAAGGAGCCTCATTGCTTTATTCGTGGGAAAATAGTCCTAAAATAGCCCTGTCCCACAGCTGCATGTAATCTGCTGTGGGTAATGGATGCACAATGAAAACATCAAACATTCTGGCCTCACACATGTAAACTACAACTAAAAAAATGTACACTAAACAACAAAGCTTTCCTCGTTACAAATGGAACATGATTGTTGTTTGCTTCATTTCTGGCTGCAATTTTAGAGATTGGCTTGCACGGTATTTGATATTGCATGTCACAGAGTGCGGAGTGTTAGAGTAGATGTCAACCGATGGTGTATTTTTAACAATGGAAGGAAAAAGCTGATAGCTGAGGAAGCAGACGATAAATCTGAACATTTAGGAGTCCCGTCTCCGCTGGTTTAAAAAGTCGTCACCAAAATAATTAAGTTTGACTAGTCAACTAGGCGACACTGGGCTCCGCTGTAGACAAATCATTCATCTGAGGTTTATGAATGGTGCAGTAATAAAGCAGTGTAGATATGCAGCTTTGGGTGCTGTGGATGCTTGTTGTTGACCATTTACAGTTGTCATGCATGTCTCTAACACTGTGTGTGGGGTACTAAAGCAGCAGACATGCAGCAAGAGGCAAGAAAAAAAGAAAATATGGCTGTTTGTCCTAATGCTTGACTTCAATCAACAGTGTGGAAATAGTTTACTAGAGCAGACATGGATTTGTTTTAACAATCACTTTCTCTGTCATGCCGTGTTAAATAAACACAATTAAAGACTGCAGTGGGGCTGTTATAGCAGTCAAACAGTATCTCCAGCTCAGACGAGCTTGTTGGAGGTTTAACAGTCAAAACAGGTCGCAGCTGATTTTTGAACAGACTTTTAAACCCGATGAAGAACTCTGCTGTTTCACCCATCAACCACCAGTGGAGCCAAGTTCTGCCAGCAAAACATCCTATTGACTGAATCATGCAATCTATTCTAGAGCCACTGAGCTGTGTTATATATATTGAATGTGGCTGGTTTTTATGATTTTTAAAAATATTTTCCTAAATCTTTTTTTTCTTAATTGAAACTTTTTATTTAAACATGTAAAATTAGCACATTTTATCTGTAGCTAGAAATTTAAAGAAAGTCGGATTAGACAGTATGCTGAACTTAATGCTCCAAAGTAGCTAAAGCTCAGTGTAATGATATATGAAAGCTGAACTATAAGAACTCAAATTATCAAAAGAATTCTGTCCGACATGCACTACTTCTCCTTCCATGTCCTCAGATATGATTTATGGCTTTGATGATCACTGATAAGATTAAGCGGGTCTTAATAACATTCCAGGAGTGCCAAGTGATGACGAATGAGACCGCGGTTGAATAACAGTATGTCATTTTGTCAAAGTTAAGATTCTCTGAGCATTCACTTAAAAGACACTTCTTAACCCAAGTCTGCACTGTACATGTGTGTAAAAAATGCTCTGATTTCATAAGCAAGGGCTGGATAATGAAGTTTGTATGTTCTTATCAAACTGGAAGTCTTTAAATCTATAACACTTAATGCAAAAACTAAAGGACTGTCACACAGTGTAATGTGTCGTATTTCTAATAGCTAGAAATGTAGCAGTGGACCCAAAATCACCCAATTAACACAATTTAGGCATTATTTATTGTGCAGTGTTTCCATCTATTGTCTGGTCAAAAAAGGCACTTGTGATGCCAATGTGTTTTTATGTTTATTTTCCTGTTGCTAGGTGAGGGGAAACATGTGTTCATCAGGGAGGAAATGGACTTGGGGGTTGAGAATAATCGCCTCATCCTGTCACTCCACTGTACAGTAAATTAAAACAGATCTGTCAAGATGAGTCTGAAAGAGCAAAGAGCTGTTATGTGTTTTGTAACAGAGGGAGAAAGCAGTTTCCCTTTCCAAGACTGCGGTCTCAGGGAAAGATGTCAAATCAGTGTCAAACAGCACTTGCTAACTTTACACTAGCATTAGTTTCTTATTGATCTTCCGTCTTTTTCGATATTTGCTTGCAGTTTATGTGACCAACAGTAATCCATGAATTTTACGGGTACTTTCTGTTCCACTGTCATGGGAGTCTTGCCGAGCAGCTAGCAGTCAGATACACCAGGCGGCTGTGGGAAGTATCCTTAGGAAAGTATGATAATTGGTGTTTATTTATTGTCATCGAAATATGCAGCACAGCGCAGTGAAACACTACTCCCCAGAGGTTGTGGCTGCCTGCACCTGGTTCCAAAACCTCAATGATAATACAGACCACCACTGCAAGCTCTGTGATCCAAGCAATTTCTGATG
>JAPZDY010000011.1:11936973-11985257 GCA_029783645.1 Ctenochaetus hawaiiensis
AATTTCTGATGTTTTACGCAAGACTTCGTGTGAGCGCCCACAGCACAAACTTGGTGTATTTTCCACTTTGTGTGCCTAGAACACATGTTGTGTTTTTTGGGGAATGGGACAGCGTGAAGCTTTTGGAAGATGTTAAACTTCTGCATTCTCTGGATGAACAGTGGAAACACCTACACTTTTAAGATATCCTCTTACTCTAGTTATCGTCTTCATCTTGTGATTACATTTCCCCGTTTTCTCTTACATAAGATTTAATTTACCAATACTGCAACATTGTTTTACATCTGCTGCACTCTCCCACCCACATTCAGTTCTGTGGCTGCATTTATGATACAGATTTTTTTTTTTTTTCCCACAGAGTACTTATTGTAGCTAAGCACAAGCCAGCTCGGCATCTGTGGGTTAAATCTCTAGGTATTCTCATACATTGCCAATGTACACCTAACAAGTCCTATGGAGTGGTTACAACAGGGTGAAGTGGAGGACAATCCAATGCAATCCAGAGCCCCCACTGTCTCCTGGCTGCCTCAGCCAGATGTGGTGTGGTGGTCGGAAGAAAAGTCAGAAAGCATGGGGGCTTGTTTTTGGACCTGCATCGAAAAAGATACATTAAGTAGAGATGTAGTTTGTTCTGCTGTCCAGAGATCTGACTTGAAGAGATCTCTGTCGTGCCTGAACTTA
This sequence comes from Ctenochaetus hawaiiensis, assembly GCA_029783645.1. NCBI lineage: Eukaryota > Metazoa > Chordata > Actinopteri > Acanthuriformes > Acanthuridae > Ctenochaetus > Ctenochaetus hawaiiensis. The sequence continues at coordinate 11,937,655 of JAPZDY010000011.1, forward strand.
TTTTATTCATCCATCTGGTCTCAATGTGGGTTCTATTACTAAATGCAATTAAATGCAAATGTGAATATCCTTTGTTTAGTCTTGTGGTTAACTTTAATGCTTGCGGTTGCTTGCCAAGACAAGCACACATGACCAGAGAGTCATCACTCACACAGTTAAAGTGCAGATGGATGGTATAAATGGCCTTCATCACTAGAGTGCATGTGACTACTGATATGGACAAGTGCACAGGGTTCCTACTTGACACGTGTGCAGACGCATCAGACACGGGCAGTAACCGTGTTAGCGAAGTGGTCAGGCAACTGACAGCAGCAACAAGCCATCCAGTTTCACATTAATAAGCTTGAACTCCCAGAAATAGCAGTCACGTTTGCACCGTCATAGTTTTAAATCTCTGTCCCTGTTAAAGCTTTCAGTTTGGGCTCTTTTAAAGCAATGTCCCAGTGAGCTCTAAAGCATACCCCCTCACCCAAGATACTCGATCTTGGTGAAAAATGAGGGAGCAGTGAGGAGAGGGTGAACACAGGGGGAGATGGGAGAGGCCATGTGCCAGACACAAGCTGTGAGTTTTGCCACTGAACGGATGACAGGCTGGCTGCACAGAAAAACAGAAAAACAGCAAGAAAAAGTTTTTTTTCCACACCCGCTATTTCTCCCTCTCTGTTGGATTTTTTGTTTTGCTTTCCTGTGTTTTTTTTCCCCTCCTTGTTTTACTTGTCCATGCTTTGGTTCAAATTTTCATGTAGCCGTATATCTGAGAAAACAGATCGTGTTTGCCAAATCTCCCACAGAGTTTTAACATTAATCACACAAGTTAAATATAAGGTCTTGGAATAATGTAACCTTTGCAGGACATGAAGAGCATGTGTGAATTTAACTTATCTCTGTCCTCCCACATGTGCTTTAATATCTGTATCAAATTCTGACTCCCAGCCTGCTTTAATATGATGAGAAAAAAGGCAAAGACAGTGACAGATGCTTTGAGTCAGAGGGTTATCATGAAACATCATTAAAGAAACTTATGTGGTACTTTTCTGAATTCTGCGGTTTCCAGAATCTGTGCAATGCAGCAAAAATGAAGGGCCACTCTTAATTTGCTCAGTTTTCCCTCCATGCTGAAAGATGGATATGGGAGTCTGTAAGCTGGTAAGGCACATGTGTAAGAGTGTGTGTGTGTGCGGTGAGAAAGCTGTGTCTATTAGCCTCTCCATCATTCAGTCAAATGCCATATGCCAGACTGTTTCTCTTGGCCCTCAAAGAGACACGGGCAGGGTGGAAATGCGTCAGTCTGCTTTACCCTCAGGCTCATTTCTCTGGTTAACCTCCTCTTTCTCTTATACTATGTGTGTGAGAGTGTGTGTGTGCATGTCTATATGTCCATGACGAAGTAGGTGCACAGACAAGTCTTTGTTGATGAAAACCAAACTCATTTTTTCTCCTGAGCACACTTTTATCGTCACGATAATCTGTTTATATCCTAAACTGATTTTGTTGCTTTTTTTTGGGCTTAAAGTCTGAGAATCAGGGCCATAAATAACTCTATGTGTGGATCTCAATATCAACATTCCTAATCCAATAAAACAAGTCATCCTGATTAGATTAAGAGGAGCCAGCTGGTGTCTCTTCTTGGCCGAGTAAACCTATGACTGTTTTTTCAACAGGGGCGGGATTTGTATTTCATAGATATATTTAGTTCACTTAACATTAAAAAATGTATATATCACATTGTGTGATGAATGCATGTCCAATAATGCAACACAAGTAGGCTTAAAATATTGAATATATCTTGTTTTCCTCACATTCTGTGTTTAAGAGAAAATTATTATTAATTTCCTATAAACAGCAGAAATTAAGAAAGATGTACTATACTGAAAGTAGTGATATAGACAGTGATTATGTGTAGTTTAAAGAAAAAGTAATAACTTTTATTTCATTGTGCTGCTCTATTTCATACAGAACAAATAAATTACCTTGATATCTAGATAATAATGTCCTTGTCTTCTTAATCCCATCTAAATGATTAACAGTAAAGTAGGTTTGAATAGGTATAAATTAATTTATTGTTTGCTAAAAATATATTTCCATGTCCTATCTAGTTAAATACTCAACGAGCCTTTTGAATAACACTGAGAATTATAAATGAAATGTAAATAATAATAGAGATATAATGAAGCACAACAAAGGGATCCAATTTTCCTTCAAAAAAGGGTTTTTTGTAGCTTTACATATTGGTTTGAAAATGGATTTACTAACCAAAATCCTTAAAAAGAAAGTCATTTTAGGAGTAAAAAGTATAACTACACAGAAAATTGATATAACATTAAGCTGGTGTCACTACACTACGGAGTAACACTGAAATCAATCGTGCACATAAATACATCCATGTTAAAGTGCATATATGCTCGTGCGCCCACACACTCACCCGGTGTTTGATTATCTGTCCCATCAGAACAACAACAGGTCCCACTGGGCAGGGAGCAGGACAGCAGAGAGCGACTGGGCTGAGCAGATGTTCACAGGACCACCCTAGCTAATGTTTGTTCAGTTAGCTGTGAAAAGACAGATAGATAGAGGCTGAAACCGCCTATCCTCCTCACTCCGGGACACTGATGGCAGATACACACTGCCTCATTGTAGACTGGGTCCTATTTGTAATGGAATGTGCCGTTTGATCTTTAGACCTTTAACTGTTGTCCTTGGCACAGCATGTTTTCTCTCCATAAGCAAGTCCAATAATACAAGTACACTGGAAAATAAGCATGCTCTATATTAACTGCTAAGTGGAAACTGTAAACGCAAGTATGGGCACAGATGACATCAACATCTGGTTGGAGGGTGAGGCTCTTTTCATAATGCGGTGCCAGGCTCAGTTGTTGCGCCTCTGCTCAGTGAGACAGGAAGTACATGAAAGTTTGTTGACTGTTCTCCTTATATGGCAGAGGAAGGAAGGACGCCAGTGGACATACTGTACATACTGGTCTACTGCTGACTCACTGTCTGTTTTTTTTTCTTTAAGACGAGGAATTAGAGAGTTTGTCCGGACCAAATATAGGCTACATCGTCATGAAGGCATCTGTCTGCATTTAAATTTTAATGCTTCACTAATGGAGTATTTTGAAGAACTGGAAGTTATCTGACAGAGACATGAAGGGGAGTTTATATGGTGTGTTGCACTTCTGATATGCATTAAAACTCAAAACTTTCTAGAATTTTGATATTGTTGGCCACACGCTTTTAAATATTAACAATAAGCAAAAGGAGAGGATGTGAGGTTTGTTGGATGTTTGTCGGTTTCTATTCGTGTCATCTCATGAGAAGAGACAAACAGACCACCCTCCCCTCCCAAAGGTGATAAAACCATGGCAGCTGCTTCAATCATAACTGTAAATCAGACGAACGCTGCACATCAACACCAGCCTGCACGTGGACACACACCCTAAAGAACAGCATGTTCACACATACTGGTGGTTTTTTGCAGGTTTTTAGCACCTTAACTGCGATTTACACAAAGCCATTGAGAACCAGTTTCCAAAACATACAGTTTTTGACATTTACTACTTTCCAGTCTGACATTTGTTTCCTCTTATTTCTCTTGCAGTAAAAATCCATTTCCAGAGGTTTAACCTTGCTTAAGACTGTTGAACTTTCACTAAAGATTTTATGTAATGAAATTATTGAAATCAAAGTTATTAAAACAAAGTAATACAGTTTTATTAACAAATTTCTTCTCTTTTTGGGGTGCTTGAAGGTGCACCATGCAGCTTTATTACAGACCAGACAGAGCTCTGAATATGAGAAATAGCAGTTTGCAAGAGCTGACATAACTTTGAAGAGAACTTACTTTACTTACTTTACTGAAGAGAAATACATATGTTCACACTTGTGATGGTTATTAGACCAAAAAACAGCAAAAAGAGCACATTTCCCAGTTAGACTATATAACCAAAATTGTAAATAGTGCAGTTTTAGGAATGATTTAAAATCCAAGACACAATCGTGTATCTTTGAGATAAAATAGGAGAAACATTCAATCAACTCTGTGACTGAAAAGTCTCATATAATGCAAAACTGGACCAGTGTTTGGCCAAGAAAAAAGGACATTTTGTGCATAACAGGAGTCGTATGCCACCAAATACCATCTCAGAAATATCTCTTTGTTAAAGGCTGCACTGCAGAGGATCACAGTCATTTTACTAACTGAAGTCTGATTCACAGAGCAGTATGCACGTCCAGTATTTTATATAAGCTTAATTCCAACAGTATGAACTGCTGCTCTGAAGAAGTTTGTGCTGTGTTTTTATATTTTTCTTTCTTTCTGTCTTTACAGACCCTCCGCTGCCCCCAAAGATGGAGTGCCTAAGGTATGAAGTAAAATTAACTTGATGTTAGCTGAATTCAGTTTCTTTTTGAATATTTTACTAGTTTATTAAAAAAGTGAGCATGCTCATTGAGCCCTTCTGAGATGATGTCAGAACACAGATTGGCTTGGCATGTGAAACTGCGCTGAGAGGCCACATGTTATGGTATCTCTTAAACTTGTATGGCACAGGCATGATTTTTATTCTTTCAGCAGAGTGAACACACAGTTGATTCTGATTTGATTGTTGTGCAGTGCTTTTGGGAATGCTGTTTTACATGCATGAGTTGATTGTGGATTTTTTTGTATGTGCACGCTTGTGTGTCCCCACCTTCATCCAGGATGAGCCTCAAGAAATCATTAAGCCTGTCCCAATCACTCACCCTGCCCCGAGCACCACATACACCAAGCCAGCGAGTCAGCCCAGTGCTGCTTACAACAAGACAGCCCGGCCCTTCGGGGGCGGCAGCGCTGCAGTTACAGCCTCTTCTTCCCCGGAGGTCCCCAAAGTAGCCACCATTCCCTCCGCTTCATCTGCTTTCACGCCAGCTGCCCCTTCTCAACCACCACAGCCACCGTTTCCGCTGAAGTCCAACACCGCTGCCTCAGAGTCCGCTCCAACCAACACAGTTCCCAGGCCCAGCCCTGGCCGCTCCACCTTCACCTCCCCATATGCCTCCTCCTCCTCCTCGTCTAACTCCTCTTCTCCGGCCAGGGTAACAGCCCCCTCCTCCCATCCTAATGTCCCACAGCCCTCCGTCTATAACACACCTATCAACCTGTACTCCACCACCAATGCTTGTGAGGTGGCTATGGGACAGAGACGAGGACTTTTGGAGAGCCAGGGGCTGTCAGAGCACTTTAATGGGTAGGTACCATTCATCAAACACAGTTACCATATATTTTCTTTTACATGCCCTTTTTAATCTAAAAAGTCAAGTCAAATATACATGGAACAACTGTCCTGTTTTTCTTGATGTAAGTGCAAAATATGATAGAAAGATTAAAAATATATGCACGGTTTTAAAAGGTCCAGAAGTAGCTGTGGCTCACAGAGGCCACAGATTAAAGGAGGTTTTTTGCTTCTCAGTCTACCTGAAGGCATACACATTACAGAAAATGAAATATTCCATTCTGCTTTTCTTATATTACCTCATGCCTATTTGGCCCCCCGAAATATGCATCTCATTTGCAAAGCTAACATTGGAACGGCCCATCACCAATGTTTTCACACAGCTGCATACGGGGAAAATCCGAGGCATGCTGCACATCTTGTTTAAATCTTCCACCGGGGCAACTGGAAAGAAGTCTAGACAACATGCTAACGGATGCTACTACCCGCCTGCCTTTCTATATTTGACAGTGGAGTTTGCAGCTCTGCCAGACACACGTTCTGCCCAACAGGCACTGCTGGTGTAACACTTGTTTCTAATTAGCCAGGATCCTGGCAGCTCTGTGCTTCCAGGGACCGGGGACAGAGCTAAGTTAGGCTGGACCGTGCTTCATCAGGAGGGTTTGGCTCACTGAAGGGGTTACTGTAGACTGAACTACGTTTAAGTGATTTGCCACTCGTTCTTTACTTCCTGTTACCTGAAAAGCTGGAAACCTACCTGTATCTTTATGTTTTTTTTGAAAAATGCACAGGATCAACAGTAGTGAGAACTATCTGTTTTATAGGAACATAAGTATAGGTGTCTTTACCAGGAACAAAAGTCCTGCGTCATCTCTTCAGTCTCTGTTCCATAAAACTTTGGGCTGTTCACTTATAGGAGGGGAGTGTATTCATTGCAGCATGTGTGTTTCTGTCCTGACCTGCATGCTTTGGTTGTGGGTTTCGCGAATTTCTTTATGCACATTCTCTCAGAAGGGCCTTTCACTTAAAGGTCATGTGTCTTTTTCTCCAACTACTCTATTCATTCTCCTTCTTGGTTTCAATCATTTTCCATACACCCCTTCTTTGCCCGCAGGAGGAAGAAGAGGCAGACACCAAGTTAGTGCTGTGAATGATAATATATCTGCTGCAGTAGCTTTCTAACCATGTGGAATGTGATTACAGCCTTCACATCTCTCTGGTTTATGATTACCAAAGGCATGCTTGCACCTCTTTGAGCTCACAAACCTCACATTCATGCTCACCCACTTACAGTACATGCTCATTTTAAGGTCCGAACAAACTGCAAACCCCTCCCCATAAATAATCCATCTCTGAGACACCACGAGACTCCCAGTGGGAGTAGCTTAACGCTGGTCATTCATTTTCTCAGTGGCATCAACTTTGTGTTGGCTAATGCTGTATTTACACCAGGCGAAGGCAGGCCTGTCAGCACACAGGCATGCTTAAGTCACCCAGAGCTGCATCTGTCTAGCTCCCATCTGCCGCTTTTGTCAGCTTGTTTACTCAAGGCCAGACAAATCACTGCCAAGTATATTTTGCTTTGGCTAAGAATAGCCTGGCTTGTGCTGTCTTTGAACATCCTTCACCTCGTCTCACCTGACATTTACACACACACACGCACAAACACAGAAAAACTAACATGTACAGACTTTAAAATTGCACATACTTGGACTTATGACATTGAATTGACTCGGAGTTTGGAGCAGCACTTGAAGTAAACTGTGCATTTAAACACTTAACATAAATATTATTGTGTTCTAGAGTACCCTCAAATTATTTTCAGAAGAAAAGAACACTTCATTTTCAAAGCACATTACTCCCACCTTGTGGTGAGATACGGTCACTGTCACTTTAATGTCTATAACACTCACTGTTTTTAACATGCAGTTGTGTGTTCAATTCCAGCATTTTCTGCATCATATCATATTGCTTCTCCTTCTTCAATCATGATCAAAAGCCTTTAAGGTGATTATGAAGAAAATCATTTGTAGTTTCATTAGCTGTCTTATTCAACTCTGTGGTTTTCCTCTCTAATAGTGAGCCTCAGAGAAATCATAAGTAAGTACAGGTCTAGTTTTCCATTTAGACAATGAAGTACAGTATGCTTATCACTGAATGTGACTAATTTGTGATTGTTTCTGCCTTTGTGCATTTTCCTTCTTTACCTTCTCATTGCTTGCCTGCAGAACTCCACTTCCAGCTAGACCTAGGAGGTAACTGTGAAATAAAACGGAAATTAGATTTAATGTGACACAAGTATCTACAAGCTGCACCTGTTGCATAGTACTGTATATGTTTGCTGTGTGTGTTTGGTGTTACTATGAATATTAGCTGGCTTTGTTCTTGCATGTGAGCATTAGCAGAAGTATCATGTTCCTGTAGTAGAGGCCAGTAACATTGAAAAGTTGATATTTTACCATATAATAACTGCTTTAATAGCTGTTCTTCATTTAAACCACAAATAGATTCCTAATCTGTTTTTTTGTTGATCTGACTGTGCAGGAAACCTGATGCAGAGTCTGAGAATCATGTGTCTCCGCTCAGTGATGCCAGCAAGAAGCGTCTGATTGAGGACACGGAGGACTGGCACCCGCGAGGCGGCACCTCCCAGTCCCGCTCCTTCCATATCCTGGCCCAGCTCACTGGCACAGAAAATGGTGTGTACCAACTTCAGTGGGTTTACCCTGCCTTAAGTTTATATCAGCTTAACACTCTGCAAAGACTTTTTGCTGTATGTGAAGGACTTTTAGTATTGAAATTTTCTAAAGAGTATTGTGAGGCCCAGCGCAGTATTGCTGTCAGTTCATCTTAGATACATTAAACTGCTTTAGGCTGGAACACTGGACAACAAAATTTCTTTGCAACATCATTTGCAACATCATTTAATCACAAGCTTTCATCTTATTTTAATTATGTCCTTGATTTATGATCAAATTTCTGCCTCGCCTCTGCAGATCTCAGTGATACAAAAGTGAACAGCTGATTGTAGCTTTCATCACCAAAAGATTTAATACATTTCTTGTGTTACTGTTTTGACTCTAAGTGACATTGTTGGTTACAAAAGCAGGCTGCAACTTCAGGCCTCTCTCTGTTCATGTGGTTGTGTGTGAATACGTGTGTTGATCTGTGACTCACTTCATAGAATGAAGTTAAGATGAGAGATTTGTCTTTTCTGCCTCTGTTTTTTGACAATGAAGTTAGGAGGATGATGTCGAATACGCGATGAGTTTTGAACGTTTGCTGCGTTTTTAATTATGGTGTTTGTGCAGCTGTGATCAGCGGGGGAGGGTCTAGCACATAGAGATGTCACTCACTCATTCATGTAGTCTTTGCTATGACAAGATGAACCTAATGTAGAACAAACTGGATGTTTGTGACATTGTGATTCTTAGTGACCATTTATTATACATTTTTGCTTGATTCTTATCTGTATTTTTCCACTCTGTTGCAGAACAAGCTGCAGAGAACACTGGAAAGAAGTAAGTGGTTGGTGGTTTCTGATATAATCAAATCTGGCATGTCTCTCTGTCTGTCGTTTTCTCCTCTGTGAGTACTTTTGCAGGAATCACAGTAACACACGAGTTTTAGCATTGATGATCTTACTGTTAAAAAAAATTTCTTGATCATAGAGGTCACCGATTCAGATCTGGCCATCAAAGTACTCATGTAAGCATGTCTAGGAGCCTGTAATTCAGAGTTAAGCCCTGATTTCCTGATCCTATGGTCCCACAGCATCATGCTTAATTTAAGGCTTAATTTGGAGAAACCACATCCAGAGGCGGCCATAGACTGAACACAACTGTGATTGCAACCGCTGGTCTCAGTCTAAAGTCCACTTTAATCTGCAGTAAACACAATCTGCCGTCCATACCAGATCCCCAACCAATCAGTGTGTCACTCACTGGAAACTGTGGGTAATTAAGTGGTATTGTGGGAAATAGCAGCCAGGCCAGTAGGAGATTCCTGATCTCCCTCCGTTAGTGACATTTTCTGTTTTTTCTTCATCTTCGAGAAGAATGTTTATAGCTATTTTCTGCTATTTTTTTCCTCATGCATCCTTATGCACACTTCCTCTTTAGTTATCTTTCACTTTTCTGCTACAACCTTAACCTTCCAACTTTCCTTCTTTCTCTTTTTTCTCTTTAAATCCTGTCTCTTGGGGGCAAATCAGAGTGAACAAGATGGACCCAGAGGTTATAGGACACATGTACAACAAGCTGAGAGACTGGCATCACGATGTTTCAGCACGGGTGCTAAATGTGTAGTTGGAATGGTTTTGTTTTGTCATTTATTTAACTTGTTTTATTTATTTTATTTTGACCATAATTAAACCACCGTTGCCTTCTGTTGCATACCAGCATTATTACAGTTTTCTTTTGGCACCTTTAAACATCCCACTAACTTTAACGACTCAAGTTGTTTTTGCAAATACAAAAGCAAACACACTCTGTTGTGAAGATGTTTTAGGGTACATATTATCTTGCAATATGTAATTATATTTAAAAATGTTAATTAAATGCATGCACATAAGTAAATATGGATGTATGCTTGGAAATACAGCGTTACAATATATTGCAGTGCACATGTACTGTTATAGCAAAGTGTTTTAATGTTCAAGCCTCCACTTTTTTTTCTGCACCTTTTCTGTAAGCTTATAAACTTTATTTTTCTGGGCATGTCTGGATCGTTTCTCTGTATTTTCTACACTAACCAAAGTAGTTGCTCTGTCAGCTTTCAATGATTTTACCTCAATAAACTGTTTTCTTTCTTTACAGCTGTTGCTTTTTTCTGAATCTTTTCTCTTTGATTCCTACTTTTCTTCTTGCCTGAAACAGAAAAATATATTTTCCAGCATATGAAGTTCTTAAGCTATGTGCAAAGAGTTAAAAACCCCTAAAAGGTTAAAAAATACCTGTAGTGACACTTAATGAGCAATGAAACTCAATGTTGTGCAAAGCACAGTATGAGTCAGTTCTGTCACAGGCAGTAGTTTTCTCAGCACAACCATAAGGACCATCTGAAAAGTGTTTGTTGTGTTGTTATTGTCATTGCAGGTTTTTACTGCAGCATAAATCTGTATCTTCATACTTTGCCTTGTCACGCATTATTTAAAGCAGTAAACATGTAGTTAATGTGCTAAATTTAAACACAGTATGATCTGTTTTCCATCAAAAAAGCTCAGGTTTCTTCTTATTTTGATTTAACGCTGGCAGACGGACTCAGACCCAGATACCAAAACAATCTGTATGAAGTTGAAAACCCATTGCTGGTTCTATTGCATTTTCTAGTGATGATCCTCATTTCATTCTAACAGCAACACCTCAGAGGCAGGATTTGAAAGAGAAAACAAGACCAGATTAAAACCGTGATGAACCTTAAAACCATAAATCTGTTGTTGACAGCACAGTCGGCTCTGTTGTTAGTAACATGCAGTGTGCTGTAGCTGCAAACCAAACAGCCCCAGGGTTACACCTTGGTAACTTGTTGGTGCAAACTCTGCGTTCAACCTCAACCCGTCTGCCTGGGCAGCAACAGCACCTCCATGACAGTTACTGAGTGATCATGTCTTCTTGACTTTGCTTTATTTCCTCCACAGACAGCAGCTTTGTTCCAGTGACATAAAAACTTTAAAAGGGCAGACCATTAAAAAATATTTAGGATATAATTAAATATGGAATAAGTAGAGGATCAGATTTTATGCCCCAACCTCTTAGCTGCTCTTAACTGTTAAAGTGTTCGATCTAAGAAATGTATTCAACGAGTTTTCAGCCTTTATTGAGTTTGAATCCGTTGCTGCCCGCAGGAGATTTCTAAGCTTGAACTGAAAGCTGTGAAATTTTACAAGGGGTGTGGACTAGAAAGACTTGTACTTCTCGTTTTCTATTAAAATATATTGTGACTCTTAACATTTCGTGCTGCCATGGGAAGAGAAACCTCTCCTGCATCAAAGTATCTTCATCTCCGCTGTTTCAGGAGACTAAATTCTATAAAAAACTACTAAATTTACACCACTGGTCATCTTGTAAAGTCATTGGAGGCTGAGCTGTATGTACAGTAGATAATATGGCATCACCACCTGTAATTGCATCCTTATGTGCACATAGTCAGTGGGCAGCAGTGCATATCCTTATTTGAAATTGCCCCATAATTGTCCTGATTGCTTGCATGTGTCACTGATTTTAGATACTAGAACCTACAGCAAACCAAAAAGGACCACACTAAGCATTAGTTTGTACTGCAGGTTTAATTCAAGTCTTGACATAATCTCACTTGTTTAAGGATTTTCCACAATTTATAACTAAGTCTGTTTTAATTGTAAAGGCCAGACAATACAGAAAGAAAGGATGAGCTGCAACTATGATGGACTTTTCCACAAAAAATCGAGAGACAGGCTCCAGTTAACTCTGTGTATTATGATTATTATTAGTCAGACAAGAGAGTTTCTTTTACTGTAGAGACAATAAACAAATGCAGCAGATAGCTGTACAAATATAAACGTGTGTTTGTTTTGTAGTAAGGCATGACAACATATCCTCATCTGTTGTTCTCTAGTGAGGCAGTTGATAAACCCACTCCTGCTGCATACACCTCGCCTGCAGCAAAAACATATTCCAAATCTGCAGCAGCACCCAGGAACGGCAACGTGAACCCTGCCTCTGCGTTCAAGAGCCCGGCCGCCCAGAGCAGGCCTTCCTTCCAGCCTGGAGCCCCGTCAGGTAGAAGAACACACTCAGAAAAACCTCCTCGACTTCTGTGATTTACTGCTGCTGAAATGGCTCTGCCTCTGCCCGGAATGCAGTGTTTATTTTGTGTAGTTGCTTCTTCTGGCCTACAGAGGGCAGCACTGTTCTTTAAAATCACTGCTGCTCAGCTGTGAGATTTATTGCAGGTTTAATATCTGACACCTAGCCATTGAGGATTATGAGCTCCATAAAAAAACAGAGGTATTCCTTTAATAAACCCAGATTATTAGTTTTTTTCCAGGATCCCCTTACTTAAATAGATTGTAAAGTTGAAAATTATGAATTTTATTTTGTGTGAAAGCTGCTTTTTAAATACAGCCATCCATGCCATGAGACCCTGAGCTGGTCAGGGTAAATATTTGCTGAAAGGCATCAGTCAGGGGTCATTATTAGCCATACTAAGACACGAGTGTGCACTTATTCATGAACAGATGCACTATGTGCCCTAATTTTTTCCCTAAAGAGCCTTTAAGAAGCGGCTGCTGAGAGGTGCTACAGGCTGAGAGCAGAGTGGCCACAGTCAGCTCTCTGTTAGCTGTGTCATTTATCAGATTAACACATACTTCAGTTTAAATAAACAAGCACGTATCTCATTCGTGGGCTGTGCATGCAGAATGTGCAACGTGATGTTTAAATTTATTTGCATGAATCAATAATTTGGTGCTTTCACTGCAAGCGCCTTCAAACGCAAGAAATAAGAAGAATATTAAGCCTGTGAATGTTTCTCAAAAATAATTTAAAGATGTTATAATCACATTAAAATGTCATACATAAGAGCTTTGATTAAATTCATATATAGTTTGTCTGAGTGACTCCTTTGTACTGCTCTCCTTCCGTCTGTCTCTGAGCCTGAGAGGCGGACGAAAACAGATTTGCAGGCCCGCTGTGAGTCAGTTTGGATGTCTTCTCATGCTGACTTATTTCTTACTTATCTTCCTTATACAGCAAGACAGCAGTGGCAAACTCACAGACGTCTGCTTCACTCTCTGTCCTGTTTAATGTGGCTCAGCCCTCAATCCCTGCTCTTGCCAAAGGATTCGTTTAGGCTGACAGCTTGTCAACATCCACCTCACTGTACCAGCTCCCGCACAGATAAGGTCAATCTCAAAGCTGTTTGGACACCAGTGTAATTCTCTGTGTCAGTCTCCTATTCAACTAAAAGTAAAATAAAAAAATCACTTTAAATCAAACATAAGTTGATGAAAAGTAGATTTGAAATTATGATATCATTAAAAGATGTTGCCATTTCTGTTTCCGATGAGCAGACTTTACTGGCTGCATCATACACTCACTTTCTATGGTTTTTTATCTTCACTGTTCATTCAGTCTCATTGTTCATTCTCATCCAAATCACATGGATGTTCACCACTTCATGAAACATGTGACTGCATAAGGATATTACTACATGGGCTCAGGAACACTCTGTATAGAACTGTTGTCAGTAAACATATTATGTTTGACAAGTGGCTGCATTCTGATTTTACTTACATTTTACACAACATCGTAACTTTTTAGGAAAATGTGAGATGTACCAGAGAAATTGGAAAATCCTTTTTTAGACCAGAAGTTGTCAAGCTGGTAAATTTAATCAAATTGACTCTAAAAGTATTGAAATTAGCCTGCAAAATGTTCAAGTATGTGTGTGTGTGTTTTATTTGTAAATTCTTCCAGGTTTCTAAGTTTCCTGAATTCCCAGAAATAATAGCCAGGATGTCACCTCCTGAAAGGAGGCTTTGTTAGACAATTTGGATATTTCAGGCATAATAATGTAATAATGTTGCTGCAAATTGGCTAATGGTGATCATCTTAAGAGCATCTTTTCATTGCACATATCAGAAACATTACTTAAGCCAGTAATTATCAGCTGAGAGAATATTATTTGTATTCTTATTCATACTTTTCTCCATCACTCTGTAGAATTTTTCTTCTTATGAAACCAACTCTCAGAGTATCCTCACATCCTTGCTAGTGCCCCATTCTGTTTATACAGTTTGTTTGCTCTCCTTCAAAAGGAAATTTAGGGAGCACTTGTTCTTTGACCTCCCAAGTCTTGATAACGGTGCTCTGCTTCAATAGTGCCTCTGTCTCTGATGCTTTTACCCCCGAGCGTTCCCCCTGAGGGTGGACAACTCTGACCTCCCGTCCTGAATGTGTCTTTGCACTGCGAAAGAGAATGAGAAAGAAAAAAACTGTGCATCCTCTCCATATGTTTTGAGAAGAGAGGAGGGGGGATTATTTTTCCAGGTGTCTCCTTTGACTCTGGGAATGTGTTGTTTCCCTCAGTGGGAAAAATTGATCCCTTCTCTGGGCTGGGTGCGGTGGCTCTGTCCAACCCAGCTGTCTCATGCTTCAGGCGTGGCGGTCAGAGCTCATCAAATCGTTCCTCTCCATTGTCTGACTGCGCACACCATGTTTCGATCAGATAACGCTAAGAAGTTACTGAAGAGGTTCTTTTTTTAAAACACATATTTGAAAAGTTAATTTTGTCAAATCCTGTTTCATGTCCACTCATGCCAGCTCAGCCATTGTTTTTTTTTCCGTTTGAGTACTGACCCATTATTATTTTCCCTGCTGGTGTAGGTTTTCCAAAGGGTGGAGCAGCTCCTTCATTTGGCAAAGTTGCCAACCCTGCTCCCAGAGGTCCTGACCGTCCCACCCCACAGCCACATCCACAGGACCTCAACTCTCTGGTGCAGCGGGCTGAGCACATCCCAGCAGGCACACGCACCCCGATGTGCAGCAAGTGCAACAGTGTCATCAGGTGCATAACAGCAGAGAGAAAAACTGCATTTACTTTGTGAACTTTGGAACAATAAACTTAATTACAGAGTTTAATAAGAGAACCCTCTGCCCTTGCTTCTTCTTACCAGGGGCCCATTCCTGGTAGCCATGGGCAAGTCATGGCACCCCGAGGAATTCAACTGTGCTCACTGCCACTCCTCCCTGGCAGACCATGGGTTCGTGGAGGAGAGGGGCCAGGTGTACTGCGAGGGTTGCTACGAGCAGTTCTTTGCTCCCACCTGCGCCCGCTGCAACCAGAAGATTCTGGGAGTGAGTAACAAAAAACTGAAAAGTCTTTCTTTACTTCACACAATGAACACCATTCACAGTTCTTCATCGCTTAAGAGATAAAGCAGGCTGTGGCTGCTTTATGCATTGCAGTAAATGTGATTATAAACTAAATAATTATGCTTAAATTTAACAGGTAAAAGGAATGCAACCTTTGTGCATAATTTGTTGTACTACAAATGTTATGAAGAGGTCAATACATATAATTTAGCTGTTTATTATAGGTTCTTTAGTCACAACAGAACAAATGATAACGCATATTGGCATATTGAGGGATGCTGTTGAAAACAGAGAAACCTTAAAAAAGTTTATTTAACAGTGAACAAAGCCATTAAGATTCAAAATATGTTCACTCTGGCTGAAGTTTTTAAGAAGATCTGTTTTTATTGGCTTAAACTGCACTTGTTTGTTGGCAAGAGGCCAAAATGCATAGAAAAAGCTTTATTTTGATGAATACAGGAGTACTTGTAGACAAGACTAGAGACAAATAGAAACTGCTAAATACTAGCAGTGTCAAAATCAAGAAATAATTATAAGATAACATTATAACCTGAAACATGTAGTTTTTTCCAAAATTTCCAATAACTATCCTTGAATTATTTGATAATTTTAGGACAGCACAATAAGAGTATTAGCTTTGATAAACACTTCCTCATTTCTTTCTTTCCTATATTTCCCCTGCAGGAAGTCATGAATGCCCTGAAACAGACCTGGCATGTGTCCTGTTTCGTCTGTGTCGCCTGTCAACAGCCAATCAGGGGCAACATGTTTCACATGGAGGATGGACAGCCATACTGTGAACAAGGTGGAGCAGGAAACCCACTACAATGTATTAAATATTGTAAAGAAAACATGCAAAATAGCTAACATTTCATCTCTATTTATGTTACTCAGACTACTACAGCATGTTTGGGACCAACTGCCACGGCTGTGACTTCCCCATCGAGGCCGGGGACAAGTTCCTGGAGGCTCTAGGATTCACCTGGCATGACACCTGCTTTGTGTGTGCGGTAGGTCCTGAAGACAACATCCCTCACAGCAACGATGAGGGTTGGATCAGAAAAACTGGGACAATCCTGAGAGTATTTTGTGAATAACAACATCTTTGACTCTCTCCACAGGTCTGCTCCACTAACCTGGAAGGTCAGCCGTTCTTCTCCAAGAAAGACAAGGCTTTGTGCAAGAAACATGCCCACACCGTCAACATCTGACCTGCCTGCATACATATGCTTTAAATCAGGCAACTCTGTCAGTTTGCATCAATTTATAATAGTCAGATGTTAAATATTTTCAGAATTACAACTGATTTTTAATCATCTGTTTTCTCTATGAATAACATTGGGTCGGAGGTTCCACTGTAAGCTTTAGTTTTGCTCTAATATTGTTAGGTTATATCAGTTTTTATAGATCAGAAAACACAGGAGCACATTTTGATACACTGTTAGCCCCCTGCCAGTTTAATATCTGTGCAAGTGGATTATTACCACACGTGTTTGTGCTGAGCTTTTTATTTGTGCTGGACGTGTGTTGAGCTCTTAATGGCGCATATTTGGTTCTCACAGAAGAGGGTAGTTTACTGCAATGACCTACTGAGCCCCTCGGGGGTCACATACAGTCTGAGGAAAAATATTGATGCGGAAAGATATGCTATTAGTAAACTGAGTAAGAGGTTTAGAAATTACAAATATTTAACATTAAGGGGGGGAATATAATTTATTTGTGAGCGAAGGATTGCTCAATCGACATGCGTTCTGCCAACGAAAAGACTTACTGGCTTTCAGAATAAAAATGGGAATTTTATTATTCTATCATTATTTTTTATTGTTTTAAATGAATGTGGTAAGTAATCATCCCAGTAAATAAAAGCACAAAAAGGAATTTGTACAGCAGTGCGTACATTAGACGCCGAAGAGGTTCAGTTTTGTTGTTGATGCATAAAAAATTCTGCAAAATGGTTATGTTTTTTTTTTCCATTTTCTAGATCAGGTAGTTTCGTTTTGTTGTTTATGTATATTTTGTGATACCTATTGTTCAGGGGCAAAATGGCTTCCAGTGATCACCTTCATGAAACTGTACTTCATTCAAACAGTTCCTGGCATTAAAATGCTAAAAATCTGAATCATTTTTTTCACTTAAAACAAAACAATGTTAATATATATTTCAGTTTTCTTTTCACTATTTCTTTACATAGAAAAAACACCTGTGTGTACTGAATGGGTTTCTCATTGAAAGCACCTCTCCTTACTTTCATTTTAAATAAAAGGGTTCAGCATTGAAAACCACAATCGCATCTCTTGAGTGTGTCATGCAAACTTATATCACTACCTCATTCTGTTTTTTATATCTGACTTAGGAAATATTCATCTTCCTCCTGCAGATGCTTTATGTTTTGTGCACATGTTCTTTTTTATGTGTTTGTCAGTGCATGCAGCAGAAAGCATCGCAACAAAGAACAGATGCATCTTGCATTAGCTATAAATCAGTAGTTGTGGCAGTAATTATTCAGAGTTTTAACAGGCGGGCAGACAGGCAGCAGCATGAGCTGCTCCATATACACCTCAGCAATGAGTGGGAAAAGTACACATCTCCATAGGGACAGAGGAAACAACAACAACACATACACTGTCTAAAAATTATGAGCAGTCACTTTATTTATAGGAGGTAATGACAGACGACAGGACAGAGTTTTTACATGTTGAGTGTTTTAGGTTGTAAACCAGCTTCTTTTTTTTTTTGGTGGAAACATGTTAACTTTGGAGTAACACTTGAGTCGAGCGCACTGATTTGCACTTCTCCAAGACGTCGGAGGTGGGAGCTGTGCGCACGAAGACTCCTGATTTAACCAGCCTCAAATAACGCGTGGTACACTTGGAAAAGTGAGCCACAAGACAGAGCGACACATCCGAATAAAAGAGAGCAGAGCCGAGATTAAAATCCAGACTGCCTTGGATCACGTCGAGCTGCTTTCAAAGCGAGAAGGAGACGGTAAGAATACTTTGTCTTAAATGGGAGAAAAAAGCCTCAGTAATCTGGTGCGAGCGCAGTTTGAGCCGCAGCGACAGTCTGTCTGATCATCACGCTTTCCTGACTGAAACCAGAGGGGTCCGGAGTGTGTTTTTCCTGCTCATGTTCATTGTAACTGAACCGAGGTGCTTGTTTTGCCGCCTGCGATGAGTTTGATGCTCGCAGCAGCTGCCGGCGATCTGCGGGACCCCCGGCGGTGTTATTGGCGGAGTCTGCGGTGATGATGATGATGATAGTGATAGTGATGATGATGCTTATCGGTTATTGGTGCCGTGACCGATGCTCAGTGCGTCCTAACTTCCGATTTGAGGGAGAATATCGCTTTTAAAGTGGCTTCAGACCAAATGCAGTTGAGACAGAACAGTTTTGATTGACTTTCAATAAGCTGCTAATGAAAACAGTTTGAGTGATGAAGGTCAGTTCAGGTAAAGTCAAACTAAACTGCAGACTTTCTGCTGTCTTGTATTGATTAGAGGCAGTCAAAATGATGGAGACAGTAATCAGATTCTTTACTGAAGTAAAAGTACTAAAACCGAGCTTTAATTTTTTTTAAATAAAACTTTAAAGAAATAAAGGTCTAAAAGTAAAGTTGTAACAAGAAAAATGTACTTAAAATATTAAAAACAAAGGCACTTAATTTATAAAAAGGCTAATTTAAGTGTTATATATTTATGAATACTCATTTTTTTTAATCTGAAAGCCGAATTTTACTGTTGTAGCTGGTTGAGTTTAAGCTAATTTTGAACTGTTTTGTAAAGGTATGCAACTATTTTTTTTTAATAAATTAAATTAAAGTGTGGTCTAGTCCTACTGTTTGTGTAAAGAGACAACTTATGTTTTTATATATCCTACACATAAATGACTGATTTGATTTACTTTTTATTTTTATTGTAAACAAATATGCCAATTATTTTCTTGATTAATCAATATAAGGATTTATAAAACTTATGAAAATAGTGAGAAACACCCACAATTACCCAGAGCTCAAAGTGACACAACGCTGCTTGTTTATCCAGTTAAATAATGAAAACTTCAAAGTTTTAAAACAAAACTGCAAAACCTCACATTGTGACAGTCTTCACAGTTTTACTTACAAAGTGTCCTGAAGGATCAACAGCATATAACTTTACTTTCCATCACTGCTTTTGATAAAACTGTCTCACCACAAGGTCCATTTGATGGCTGTTCTGGAGCTTTTGATTATATTACAGCATCCTCATCAGATGGGGTTTACTCTATCATCATGTCATGGTAAAAGTTCAGGCTTCCATTTTTTCTCTTCCAAAATTGTGCACCTACATTATTTTTAAAGTCAAAATCTCAATTCAAAGACAAACTGGATTGACTTTTTTCCTTTTGATAAAGGCCATTTGATATGATTAAACATTTCTGCTTCCAAGGTCAAGATTAAACTTTAAACCTCACACTTATCAGTATGAGTTGATGATTTTTTGCTCACTTGTCAGTTAGGACTCGGATAATTGTCATCAGCGTAGGAGTGTTGGACTGCAGGAAAACAGGAATAGCAACATGCACCACTTTTACACCCACAGCATGTGTTAAAGTCTGGCAGCGAGCTAAAGACTCCATCGCCTGTCGGTGTACGGTGGCATGGCGTCAATGGCAATATTTAACTTTAAAATGCATGAAACAACACCTCTCTGTGCTCTGCAGTTGATCACTGAGTGTCGGTGAACCGCAGCTGCTGTCTGTGACATGGTTTTCATGTTTACATCAGCGTCTCAGAGCCCGGAGAGAACCATGCTAAACCCGCTGCGCCATATGCACGTCTGTGGTCTTGTCTTTGAACGCACCAACAACACCCTGACTCTCTGCAGGACAGAGAGGCTCATTGAAGCGGAGCTGAGTGAGCGTTTTTTGGTATTAAACACATAGAGAGTGATCAAACCACCGCCCGACACCACCCAGTCCTTGCCCTGACTTTGCCCCTGGCAGGAGTAACTCCACTCATTAGACTTACACGATGGGGATGGCATGTCAGCCGAGGGTGCAAGGCAGCGCTTTGTGGTCTACCACAGACTCGAGCTTAAAGTGTTTCAGCTTGTTGGACTTTGGCTCTGATGGCTAACACGGTGTGTGTATGTGTGTAAAATGTACTAGCATCCATCTTTTTTGGGCCCAGTTATTGTAGCAGCATGAGGGCAGGCCTGTCTGTTAATAAAAACCTATATGATGGAGAGTTCTGCACTGTATGTTGTTTGATGGTGGTTTATAGTTAATCCAGAAAAAATCATATTCTGAAACTGAAGTGCACTTTAAAGTGTCCGCCTATATGGGTGGATTTCTGAGTGTGCATGTGCCGACCGGTTAATGAGACCACAAGTGAAAAAGTGCCGGTTTATGAGACATTACACATTTGGAAATATGGCTGCAGGAAAATCACGAAACTCTCGCTGCATAACTGAAAGAATTATGAATAAAGAGTATGTATTATTTATGCGTTTGATCAGAGGATGTTTAAGTACATCTGTCCTTTAGCGAGAAATCAGAAAAAATGAATTTCAATAAATTTTGAAATAGCTGTGAATGCCATCTACCTGGAACAGACCAGATATGTTTAAATAAAGACACCTTTGCAGGTCGATACCAGCTCCTAATAAACTGCTGCCAATCTGAAGATATCTGCACACACAAGTGCCCACAGAGAGACACACACACGCTCAGTCATTCACTCTGGTGCATATAAACACACAAACAAACACTTCTGATCTAGGTAGATACTGGCCTGACTCTGGGTTTGTGCATGGGGCTAAACTTAGCAATCTCGACCCCTCACCCCAGTTTCCTCCCTTATAATTACAGGAAATGAGGCCAACCAATCAGAGCAGGGATATTTAGTGCATATTAACAAGCTGAATGGGAGCAGTATTTGAGGACGAGACAGGTAAATGACTAAGTATGTGGGGAGAACGGGGGGGGTTGCAGGTTTGCAGAGGTGGCAGAAGAGGAAAACTAACACTGAAGCTTTGAGTTTATCAGCTGACACTTAAACTTTAAGCATTCTGTCCAGTAATATGAGCACAGTGACTGTCAGACAAAGCAAATGGTGAACCAACAGTCAAGTCAAGAGGCAAACTTTCAGAGATTTAATCCCAGGAAGACTTTATTCAATGTCTTTTCCAGCTGCCAGGCCATTTTTCCTTCTCTCAACACACACAAACACACACACTGATAAAGGAGCATCTCATATCAAGGCTTTCCACAGGTATGGCTTTTCCATCTGTTGTGAGCTTCTCTGACTTCTGCCAGTTTGATCTATGCTGTAACTCCAGTGCACAGCCATACATACCAAAGGAAAGAGACGTACACATGGTGATATTTTCTTTGCAACAACAACACTGTTTATGCAGATGCTGCCTGTCCTGCAGGCCTCTGCTTGCATTTGTTCCAGAGATACCCCTCTGGAGGATAAATAGATAGACTTGACGATCACTTTGGGACTCATACACCAAAAGTTCTTGAATTCAACTCAAGTTTGGATTTCATAGTTAACATAAGCCATCGTTAAGATCACAGGGAGAAGTTTGCTGCACATCCCCTGTTTCCCATCAGTCAGGAAGTGCAGCTGATCTTGTCCTACTTAAGAATAATCTTTCCCTAACCTGTGGGTAAGACCACTGGCTCTGCAGCAATTAATACAGCTACTAGAGCTAAGTACAGATACCCCACTCACCGTTTCATCTGGAGACGCTGATGAGAGACAAGGGCATGCAAGAGGAATTAGTTAAAGCTGCAAGCTGCTCTCTCTCTTTGCCTTGGAGGTCATCAGGCATGTGAAAGACATCCTGTTTCTCCGTTAGAAAGAGGGACCGAAAGGAAGAAGAAAGAGAAAAGAGGTACAAGATGAGTGGGGGGATGATTGAAGATCGAAGAGGGGAAGAGGATAAAGGGTACTTTGCATGATTAGATGAATGTCAGAGTGGGGAAATGACCTGATCTTGAAATTTAGTCTCAGTCCTTTCAGTTCTAGATGGCAGACATATGAGCTCCTTCTAATAACTCCACTTTTTTTTTTTCTTTCTTTCTTTCAGCGAAATACAAGCACTCGAGCTCCAGTCTGGTTAAGTGACAAGATGCTTTCTGATGTCCCGTGCTTAGATGGTGAGTCGAGCTTTCAGGCGCTCCATATGTATGTTTGTCTGTGTTTTCTTGGCCTTAAAACTGAGGCATATTGACAAAAGTTCAACGCTGACTCTCAAATGTCATTTTCGACCGACTTTAATCTTGTGAAGAAAGTGAAATCTAAAGCTAAAAGCTGTATTGATCAAGAGCGTCAGCTGAGTTGTTGTTTCTTCTGCAGTAGAGGTAGTATTTGGCAGGGCTGATCCTCTGTGTGTGTGTGTGTATGTGTGTGTGTGTGTGTGTGTGTGTGTGTGTGTGTGTTTGTGTGTTTTGGGATTGTAGTGCCATCTCGGCAGCAATTTGCCTCCAAAGTGGCAAACTAATTGACTATCTGCTGAGCATGTGGACGGCTATGTAAAATAAACCACATGGACTATAATAGAATCCCGTTTTCTCTGCTGAAGCATCTGAAGGCTAGACACCGGCTCTGTCTACTGACTGGAGTGCCGGAAATGAATGAGATCAACATCTGATAGAGTGCAGCAAATTTTAGAAACTCTCAGAAGCTTTAATTTCACCTGAGTAATTTAACAGCCCAGTGTTTTTTTCATTTATGAATGAAAGATGAACCATTTTTACCTCATAATGTCCAACAGTTTATGATATTTTATCACAACATAGACTTATTGCTGTAACAGATTTGAATATTTTTATGTCCATATACATAGTTTTTAAAATATATTTGTGTAGAAATATTATTTCAGCTTTCATTGTCTCTTCCAAAAAAACAATTAAAAATATAAACAAACAGAACGTTTAAAAAAAAATGTTTTCACAATTTTTGCGATCAAAATCTAATGTTCAAACAATCAGAGACTCAGTTTACCTGCAAACACCTGAGGACTCAACTAATACTTGGAGAGATCATCGCCCTTCCATAAAGTTCTGATGCAATGCAAACGATGTTCACTGTTCAACTGAACAGGCTGAACCCTGGATATGACCTGAAAATGGGATACTATATTTTTAGTCTGCTAAGTTCTTTAAACTGGCTAGCTAATCTATGAGCCACAAAACTTATGCTATGCTTGCCAAATTCAAAATCAATAACACTGTGTACAGTTGAACAACAATAAATATAATTTGACTGCATGTTTAACAACAATGCCATGATGCTGTACACAACTTAATATCAAGATTTCCACAAACAAATGACAGGCTGTGTGTAATGTCGACTAAAACTTGAAGCAGTTGCATCGTGAATGAGACTTCTCACAGCTTGGGTTACAGTTGCCTCCTGTGGTGATGAGACACTAAAGGATGACATTGTCCTAAATCAGGCCTATTTATTTATTTAATTAATTCTTTAATTATATTTTTCCAGGCGACTGGACACAGATAAAGACTGAGCCAATGTATTAATTTAGAACAGAGCACAGACACGTAGATTGCAGCTACTGATTAGATTCCCTTTTTTTAAAAACAAAATGCAGCCAATCAGAACCCAGTTTTCGACTGGACCATGGTGTAATGTTAATATAAAGACATATTGAAAAATTAGCACATGAATTAAGTTCATTGCAGCACAAAAATGCATTAATAGTGTCTGATGGGTTCACTGATGCACTCTTCTTTTGCCCCTTGATTTCAACAGTGATCAGGTGTGCCACGTCGTTTAATTAGCATTCCTCTCACATAAAGCACAGAACTTGCCACTACAGGACCCATCATAAACAGCAAAATATGCTGACACAGCTCCGATGTTAAAATCTCGGTGTACAATCGGGAGCCGAAACCCACGCAGGGCTGTGAAAAACAGAGTTACTGTACCCAGAGCGGACAATAGCAGCTTGTGTGTGTTGGGAGAGGCTTTGCTTGGACTCCTTCTGTGACAGCGACCTGCTGGCAGGAAAGCAAAGAGGGCCGCAGCCAAAGCACCAGTTTGAGTTGGAGAGTAACTCACACCCGTAAAGAATGTCAAGAATTCGTGTGTTAAAGTTCACACTGTATCGCCATCTGCGGCTGGATCCTGGCAAATAAAAGACAGCTGTGTGTGTGAGTCAGTGTGTGTGTGTGTGTGTTTGTGTCAGCATGCATGTGCGTCTTTGAGGGAGGAAAAAATAAAGAGAGAATATAGTAATCATGCAGAATATTATGTCTGCTTTTTAAAGCCACTATTTAATTTTTATGCTTATGTTTCAAGACTTTCACATAGAAAATATCACAATACATACAGTCTTGACCTCAGATATGCCAGACAAGCAGGTAGCAGGCTGGATGACAGCCCATAATTGTGCTCAAAGTTAGTGGTTTATTAAAACAAAAGCAAGACCACCCAGAACGGTGGTATAATTCACCTGTTTCAGCTGAAAGGGAAAGTCCAAGATTCAACACTCTCGGCTGTGTTATTTCAGCACCGTACCCAGCTGTGACTCAGTGTGTTATTTCGCTGATACAATCTTGGCTCATGGTTTGCAGGAGTGTGTTTCATGACACTTGCTTTTCTTCTCTTAGGTTTTTTAAAGTTCATAAGTCCTTATATCATAGCATGAAGAAGGAGTTCTGTGTTTCACCTCACTGGAAACACATCAGCATGATCTCCTCTGACAGTCTGATCTTTCGGCAGACTGATCTGAGTGAGGCTTTGTTCTTAGTTCTCGCATGTCTGTTCTACTGTCGACTTTATTCCGCACCGTATCTGATTCTGCAACTGAGCCTCACACTTGTCCGCTAAATAGCGAGTGACAGCGAGTGCCACTCAGACTGTGAGAGGAGATGGAGAAACAGATGAAATCGATTTCTGCCTTGTTCGTGTTTTCCCTCTGTTGCCCAGCCTTGTGTTTCTGATGACAGATTGCAAAATGGGTTGCACATGTGCTTTTTTTTTTTTCTTACCCTCCTCCGTCACAGATTGGGGAAAGGGCAGAGGGCATTTGGAGTCATACCTGTGAGGCCGTCTGCAGGAAAATGTGCTGACATCAGAGAGCTTTGCATTTTCAAACTGGGGGCAAAGAGGAGGATGAGGAGGATGCTTCGGGCTGACGCCACAGAAGAAGCCGGGTTTGCATAGATCATATCAGGTGAGTCCGCCCTCAAAGTGTCATCTCTTATCAACCCAACGCTAATCCGTAAATTAGAAATCCATTCACATCCTGGAACAAGGATGAAGCGCACTGTGTTAAAGGGATTAATAACAAGAACGGCTGTCTACTTGTATAAGGCATTTTTGCAAAATCAGATGTTCTTGCGAGTGTATTTTCAGCTTCTAATTTTAAAGTCTGGCTCCCAATGGTACACTGCTTTCTCTGGAAACAGGCTCACACACACACACACACATGTGCACATACACACACACAGCTCCACATCACATTGCAGTCCCTGTCAGGTTTTGGCATCGGTTGCAGGATTAGAGAGCAAGCCAAAAACAGGTGACAGGTGACAAACTCATGTCAACACATCATGAAAAGGACTTAAACACTGGATTTACTAAATCACTATTACAAACAAAAGATGAGTCACGTTACCGATGGTTGCATGTCAGTTTGCAGTAGCTCCCCCCCCACCCCCCCACCCTCCCCCACCCTCCCCCACCTCTCACTGTATACATGTCCGTCATATCCCTGGTGAGAAGTTTCAGCTTGTGACAGCTGCTGTTCTTTGTTGAGGCGGTTTGTGTTTTGGCACAAGTTGTCATGATTTTCCAGACATTCCCCAGTGACACTTTAAATGTTTTTTTTTTTTTATATTTATTTTTTACCAGTTTTCCTGCAGTTCGGGCAGAGATAATGTGTTCTCTTTGGAGCTCTATTAGGTGTCTCATGTTACTTTTAAAAATATCAAAGTGCAGATTGTCAAACGTCTTTTAAAGCTACAAATACTACTACAGTAATTGGCATGCAACCTTTAAATACACGTGTTGTTTGTGGTACGGAGGCCTGACGTCACCGCTGACAGAAAAGTTACAGACTTTCTTACACAAATTAGTTAAGGTTGTTGAGTCTGGCGTCAATTTAACAACACTTACAGCAGTCTGAATCCCTGCTTTTGAATGCTTGTTCAGTACTGCAGAGCTAAATTATTTCATGTATGAATTTGTATTAATTTGTCATATTTTGATGCATAACAATGATAATCAGTGATAATGTTGTGATGCTGTGTTGAGCCACATGACTCTGCCCTATCAGCACCTCTGCAAAAGACATTACAGTTCTCACTGCTGCCTTCAAAGACGTGACGCGGACATGTGGAGCACTTTTCTGCTTTTCAAATCAACTCTCAAATGGCAAAACGAGTTAGCCACACCAATCACTCGTTCGTCCTTCATCTTTAGTTTCGGTTGTGTCCTGTCTGAGAGGAGACCGGCCCTCTTTTCTCCTTCCAAGTCTGGCCTCTTTTGGTGGCTCTTTACGTAAAGGAGGAGGCTGGATCGGATTACAATAAAAAGAAAAAGAGAGAGAGTAGCAAGCTAGCTAACCTGCTATAGCCCAGATTGTTATTGCAGGTGTTCAAGAGCAGACGCAGCTGTTAATTAGCTTACTACGTAGCTCCACATGTGGAGCGGCAGTCACACATGAATGGCCACATACAAGTGCATCTTGGCATGCCAGAGTACACAGATTAAGGATTTAAGGATCAGATAGTTTCAGGTGATGAAATTCTTTGGCGGTTTGTAGAAACTTCTGGTTGGATCTTGTGTTTGTTTTGCCCTTTTTTTTTCGCTACATGTATGTTTGAGGAAGGCTTAACTGGTCACCACATCCGTTCACAGAGCATGTTAGATAAATAAACTGTGAAACCAGTCAATGAAAATCCTGGAAAAAATGACAAACTTTCTTACTTATCAAATGCTTGTAATTTGTTGCTGAAATTGGTGGTCAGCCACATGTTTGCCCTCAAATTTGGTACCCAAATTGATTCTCAGCTGCTGCAGTATTACACAATCATTTCTTTAATAAAGTTATGTAATATAAGTTTATTTTGATTTTATTCAGAAATATTTACAATTTGTTCATTAATACACCAGACTAAAGGGCAGCTTTTATCCTCAAGCTGTTACACTTCTTAAGTCATCTTCACACTGAAATGTGAAAAATTGTTTTATATTCTTGTTAATTATGTAAAATTCACATAATCTTCTGTTTTTTGAAGCATTTGTTCTACAGCATTGTGTTTAAAATGATAATTAAATAAATATTCACTCATGTACTCATAAAGCCTGCATTGGTAATAAATCAGATTTCAGACAGACTGAACATGTTGAGTTCTGTCCATCATTTATTCATCATCAGACAGCTATTAGATCGCGTGGAGCTTTCATTTCTGGTTTTGCTCGTCTCTGTCTGTCCGACTGACTGAGATCCGCTCCGGCTTCTTCCTCTGCTTGTCAACACACCTCAATCACTCCATCAAATTCTGAAAGAGCATTGTGAGAGTAATGACTGTTTACTGTCAGTCATTTCAATTTTAGGAAAAAAAGCTAAATGAACAATTGTTAAACTGAGTGATTAGCCTGTAAGTAATACTTTAGATAGTTTTGTGTTCCCTATTTAGCAACATTACATTCACACGAATTATGTCAAATATATTAAATCTGCATCGGAATAGTTGTTTGTTAATAAAACAGCTCTTGATCGCAAGAATGTGTCTGTTTTGGAGTTGCTGTCCACTCCCTAAAATTTTATGATGGGTGTGTGTGTGTGTGAGTGTGTGTGTGTTCATGATAGTGCTGGCATTTGTGTCAGTGAACAGCTGCTCCTCCTTTTCCTCCACCTGTGTAACTTAACTTTGAACAACACAACAGTAGTTCTCTTGTGCTTCTCGTAAAGATCAAGTTTGATTCATGGTCGCTCAGGTTTGGAGCTCATGACTCTCACTGGCAAGAAATGAGAAGATAAG
The DNA here is from genome assembly GCA_029783645.1 of Ctenochaetus hawaiiensis. Classification (NCBI taxonomy): domain Eukaryota; kingdom Metazoa; phylum Chordata; class Actinopteri; order Acanthuriformes; family Acanthuridae; genus Ctenochaetus; species Ctenochaetus hawaiiensis. The sequence continues at coordinate 11,965,721 of JAPZDY010000011.1, forward strand.
CAACTTTTGTCTCAAGTGCCAACATCTTGGAGCTTTATTGGTTTCCTGAATCAAGTTTGAGCTGGAAATACAGACATACACACACACACATACAGAGTTTCTCTTACAATTAGGAGCTGTTTTCTGCTCCTGGACACAAACTGGTAAAGATGGTGGGTGTTCCCCACCTTTTAAAACCTGTATTTATTTTACTTTTTGAAAGTGCTGCCAATTAAGCAGTAAGTAACCTTGGGTGGACCGTTCCCTGGGAGAACACGTGTGAGAGGGAAAGGGAGAAAGAAGGGAACTGAGCGAAAAAAACCTCCAATGTGAAAATGGCTTGAACTCCAAGGGTTTTCAAAACAGAACCCAAGATTTCATTACACATACCTGGACAACTGAGGGCATGGAAAAACCCCTCCCCCGTGTGCACGGCGCACACGCACGCACATGCACACACTCAACAGCTGGGCTGGTCAGAGAAATAATAAGAATAATGTTAACTAAATAGAGCAGAGACGAGCCATAGCCAACACAGCCGACACGTGTCAGCTTCAGAAATATGCAGAGCCCCGGTCATCAATCAAACGCAGGAGGCTCTCAGTCTTGCTGACAGACTAAGAGGCGGATTTTTTTGGCCATGTTTGTGTGTGTGTGTGTGGACGGGCCATAGGCGGCTGTATTCTCAGACCTGCCTACAGCTACTTGAGTCAGGTTTGATTGGGACTCATTTAAGACTGACCAACACCAACAGCAGAGTAAAAAGCTAATGGGCTTCACCTGTCAAAAAGGTCCCTCTCAGTGTTGTTTCATTAGGTTTCAGTGTTCTGTGTAAACTTCAGATCATGAAAACCATCTCTGTGAGTGTGCTGTGGGAATATTCTCACGGTGGCTCGACAGTCTGCTGGTAACAGTATAACTGCAGGCACTAAATTGGCCTAAAACTAAGCAAAGAGCAAAGGGAGACAGACAGTCCTGAGGGGCCAAACCGGAGTTTAGTCCCCAGGAATGAACCTTCTCAGGAGGGCAAATAGGGATCGAAGGATGTAGGGATAGAAGGTGGGGGTGGGGGATGCCCTGGCAAAGACAAAGCCCCCAGGGTTTCTACTCTGAAATCTAACTTCGTCTGTGTAAACATGTCTGGAATGACACACTGTGTGTGTGTGTGTGCATGTGTGCGTGTGTGTGTGTGTGTGTCAAGTGCACCAAAGGCAAAGTCTACCTAGTGTTGTATGTATGTGGGAAAGGAAAGAGGAAGGAACAGTTGACAGGAATATTCATTTCTTTAGTCTACTGGTTCTCATCCTGGTGTGTAGACGGCTCAGAAGGGTTTGTGTTTGCTTTTTGAAGGTTTTTTTTTCTCTCTTTTCAATGTTTCCTTTTTATGTACTAAATATGTTAAGTTACCTATAACACTTAATTAAGAGAAACAAGATTGAACAGATTAAGATGTTTTAAATGGCTGCTCGTATGACCATTTGATTGATGGCCCTGTTGACATGCTTCGTAGCATTAATGGCTGAGGCCTCCTTCCACAATACTTAAGAAATTTAGATTGTTCCTTTGGCGTTAAACCCTCAGTCTGGATCTGTATGTTATAATCATTTTGTTCTTTAATGGATATGTCTGTCTGGAGTGAACCATCTCGCAGGATGCAGACATTTTGGGAGATACATTTATTGCTTTAAAGCCACAGGTTAGATGAGAAGATTGATTCCACTCTCACTTCTGTGCACTAAATATGAGGCTAGAGCCTTAAACAGTTAGCTTAGCTTAGCATAATGACAGAAAGCACAGGGGAACAGCTAGCCTGGCTAACTCATAACCATGATTGATTACCCCAGCAACAGGTGAGTGATCTTCCTTGGCATCCCAGTCTCCTGCAGGTACCTCCTGCTGCTCCATCTGAACATTCCTGATTTCATGTGCATGTTTATCAAACATCTCCTGCTTCAGGTAGTGGAGTATATGCACCCTCTGCAGCACCTTGTTGCACTGGTGCTTGAGGTGTGTGGTTCCCTGGATAGAGCCAAGCTAGCATCTAGTCTTCATGCTAAGCTAAACTAATCATCTCCTTGATCTGGTTTCGTTTAGCCCGGCGAAAAAGTGCATTTCTTAAAATATGTTATGATCTAATTTATTACTGTGCTTTAGAAATATAACCCGTCTTGAAAAATCATAACTTAAACTCCTGTGAGGACTTTGAAGATACAGTAGTTGAACTGATCGGGATCTATTGCTTCAGTTGATATGTTGCTGCAGGAACCCAAGCTGGCTGTATTTCTCCTGTCTGCAGACACATGTTAACACTCTACACAAAGTACAAACGCAGTTCATCATCAGCCTGATGGTCTCAACCCCCAGTGAGTTGAATAGATGTCTCACCGCGTCTGATCGTTTCTTCACCCACTGTCTGTCTATATTAGACACAGGGCTGCAGGGCAGCTGTCTCTATGCCTTGTCTTGGTCATTATGTGCATGCACAAGGATGTATGTGTCCCTTTGCAATAGATCAGCCATGGCAAATTAATGTTATGTGGACTGTTTGACTTACTGTGCCGTCTCTGTGCTCAAGTCTCTGATCCTGACATTGGACCCATAAAGAGGAATCATCACTGAGGAATTTGGCAGGCTTTGATCACAGGGCCGTCCAGTGAGGGTGCGGGGTTAAAACGCTGTGTGAGGAGGAAAACATGACACACATATCTTAAACCAAAGAATGGGTCAAGTGTGACACAAATGCGCAAAATTTATCATCTAGTCAGAGGAGTGTGAATGTGCTTTGTCAGTAAGGTTGCCAGAGATTTTCCACACAAAGGCACCCGTAACATCAGATTGGGCTAAATCTTCAGCGAGATGTCTTTAAAAAATCCACTGACAATATTATGGCCAATGTAATAAAAAACAGTATGCTGCAGTAAATTCATACTTTATGTATGCTGACTAAAATTTGTGAGTTTTACTTGACAGAGAGTTCTTTAGCTTTTTGCCGCTGACTTTTTATCAGCTGAACTGTTGTTCTGCTCATCTTTTCCTTTCAAAAGATGCATAAATATTTGAGTTAGCACTAGCTGACTAGATGCTAGCAAGCCAGCTAGCTTGAATTTCAGGAGAAGAACAGCTTTTAAGAAATACTTGCATGGCAAAATAAGATGTTATGCTACTAGGACTACTACTACTGATTATAATCATTTGATTTTTTTTTTTTTTAATTCTTAGCATTTTTCTTATCCTTAGTCCAGTTTTTTAAGCCCTCATATTGGCCCCAAAGTGCTTGTGGTCCCCACTCCTTATATTATGCAATTAGTAATGTAAAATTGCCTCCAGTGTTAACTGTCAATCAAATGAGAGTATGAAATTTACAAAAATTGACTTCATCTTGAAGGTCAAAGAGCCTTAGACTCTCATAAACAAACATAAGTGGACTATAATTGCTTGCTGTGACTGTTTACATTCTTTCACACAGAGTCTTCTGTTTGAAACTCAACAGCTCACGAGAAAGTCAAAACTGCTGATTAGCATCCGCTAAGAGATGATACACATACTGTATAAGATCATCCTGACATCTCAGTGACACTTAACCCAATTCTGAGTCAGCCTTAAACACTTTGGTAAGCAGGCAGTATCCAAAACATCCCTCTTTCAGCATCCTCACATTAATGATGAACCTACTGTAGAAAATGTAGAGTCACACAGTTATGCTTCAGTGCTCATTTTAGTGCATGTTGTCAGGACTGCTCTGCTTTGGCTGCTCTGTGTTCACTGTCTGATATTTCATTTTAATGCCTTTTGTGAACATATGTGCTTGTTATATACTGTCAGTTTATACTCAGCTGATTTTACAACTGGAGAACAAGCAGAAATTTAAGTTGAAGCTGTAGCTGCAGGAACGAGCATTAAGATAAAGCAGAAAAGAAACAGAAGTTCTGTATAAGAACCTGCAAAGTGGGAAGAAGAAGTGGCCATCATTTATGGACAGCATGTGATGGTATGTCTGACCCTGTGTCCTCTCTTCCTCTCTCTCACAAAATGCTGGTAGTCTGGGTGCTTCACCTCGGATCACATTGTTTCCTCATTTAGTGCCATTTATCACCATATGTCAGTATGTCTATCACAAAAGTAAGATAAGCCTTTTACTTTCATGTGCAGTGACTTATTTAGCATGGGAAAATGATCAATCATACTAAATATACCTCAGGGTATAAATTAGAAAGAATTACATGACGGGCAATTCTGGAAAAATTTCTAGATATAAAAAGACTTTAGGCTTCCTGATCACAGACTACAACAGCTCAAAGAGATCATCTGATTTGTATCTGTGCTGGTACCGATTCAATGTACGTATGATTGTAAAAAAAAAAAGAAATCTATCAGCAGAAAAGATATAGAAATAGTGGTCATGAGGAATAACAAGCTTTTTTTATGATTAATCCCATGCAGTAGGAAGCCATAACTGTGCACATTCACATACACAGACAAACAGTGACAGGACAGGTGGTTTGAATGAGGTGTCAAGAAGGCCATTTTTGACAAAGTGGTGCTGCCCTCACTTATTAGATGAGAGGGTTTGAGCCTCCACCTGTCCCCAGCTTACAGTACTGTGTTCAAAACAATACCTCGGTGCTTTATTGATGAACAAGCTTCCTCCACCTCACAAGAGGGAAGAAGCTCGTCTATCAATAACAACAAATCTCTCTCTGCTGGTTGTCAGTCCAACGCAGCACACACATGTCGCTCAAAAACTGACACATTAAACAGAAGAGTCACTGTGGAACTATTAGTCAAATGAATCCTTGTCAAGGCCTCCGTCCTCCCACGGTCGTCCCTGGTGACGCCTCTTTGCCTCCCGTTACACATGTACCGAACTTTATCGGCAAACCCCTTAATCCACCACAGCTGCGCAACTGTAAATACAATTAACCCCAGTAATTGTGTGAAGTTGACTTTGGGTTTTGTACACTTTCTCACTGACTGCCAGTAGCCCGTGCTCTCCGAGGATGACATCATTGGTTTCAGGTTGCCCGCTGTGGCTTCGGTTCTCAGGGGGTCGCGGGGAACCTGAGCGTTGACCTGGAGAGTGGATCCATGTTGTGGATACACACTCGTTCTCTCTCTCTCTCTCTCTTCTCTCTGTCTCCTGCTCAGAAACACACACACACACGCATGCACAGCCGAATGACCTCTCTGCCACCTCCCTCCGAGCTCAGAGTTTGTTATTGGCTCAGATATGATGTGTTGACAGATGAGGCAGATGTGTGTTCCTGTCTTGGAGATAGTTTGTCTGCGTTGTTTTCAAAGTTGAAAAGCTCTGGAATTAGCTGAGTAAAGACAATAATTTGACCTCATGGCGATCCGGTTAGACTGTTTCTATGTTTGGGAAGCCTGTGGTGTCAATTAAAATATACTGTTTTGTCTATGCAGACTTTTTCTGTGTGACTGCATGGCTGCACACATTTTTATTTCACCTAGTTTTCAGGAGAGGGGGCTAGCAACCCCTGCTAGAGGACAGTTGACATTCTCTATATATTATTGCATTTAAACTTTGCATTTTTTTTGTCTGATTTTGAGAAGAAAATTTAGCGTTTAGAGCCACTAAAAGCTGACTGTTTAGCGTGTTTTAAAAGCCTCTTTATCTCTGCAGTATTGAGTGATTCAAGGACAATACTCACTTTCATTTTGCTACCATTTAAAATCCACCAGAACAGTGAGGCAGGAATTCCTCACTCAGGACGACCTCCTTGTAACACTGCCAGTATCATGTAAAATATATGACCATAGCTTACTTTGGGACGGTCTGATGGATTGTTTTTTCCCCGGCAACGCAGAGCATGCTTTCCCAGTTCACCTCAGTAAGTGTCAGTCATTCTGTCAATCATCTGTTTTGGTTATTTAAAGTCACCAGAGGCTGCAAAGTCAACTTCTTCTCCTGTGATGTAGAATAAGCCTCCCTCTGTTCTTCAGTGTTATTTTTCCACCGCTCGCATGGACACACACACATCGTGATTGCAGCAATTAGATCAGCTGAGAACACACACACACAGACGCATACATGCATCCAAAATGATGGCATCTTCAAGAAAGCCTTGACGTTGGAAACTTCATTTGTGTTTTGTTTCTTCTCAGTCATTTTATGTTAAAATGTGATGGATAGAAACAGAAGGTTCATGTGTTCGACTCTCTGACAGCCAAACTGGAAAGTTCTGAAATCACCTCATGAGGGAAAAGCTTTAACACTTTAGGATTGTAGACACTTAAAAACAAAGTCTGAAGGGAGGGATTTGTCCGTAATCCTGTATTGATCCTTCCTAGACAGGCTGTCTGGTGGACCGATGCTCTGCCATACCTTTAGGCACACTGCCACACTGGCTGCTCGCCTCACCACATCTAACTATAGAAGCAAATAGAAGCCGAGGCCAATTTGGGGCCGATTTAATGGCTCATAGTGGCGTCGTTATGTTGGGTCGAGAATGGCAGAATTGCCCATTTTTGTTTTCCAGTTTAAGTGTTAGTCCCAGAAGTCTATTCATGATTAGCTTGTTGTGTGTAGAGTTTGTGTGTCTTGGACATTTCGCTGCTGCTAACTAACATACTGAATTAATCAGTCTTGATGTAATTAAACTACTCTAGGGGGAGAAGTTAGTTACAGTAGAAAAAGTAGGCAGCATATTTTCACAAAATGGTTATTGTCGGCTGTTTGTTCTGTCCGAACTTGTCTCATTTCACAAAAATGATTAGAATGATTCTGTATTCTGTAAATGAGACATCAGCTATGACTGTAGCAACTCTTTACAGGTTGAGTTTTTAAAAAGCAATCCTACCTCTGTCACACCTGAGGCTAAACTTATTCAACTTATCCCACAAACTTAAATGAAACAAGTTAATTAAAACAATTATTAAATGTCTTTTTGTGCCACCATTTTTCTTTTCCATAGAAAAATCAACAGCAGTCATTAGGAAAATCCTAGGCTGGCAGTTTAAGACATGATTTGCCCATTGTGGGAAAAATACGATTCATCTATTCCAATTTATTACAGCAGACAACTATATAATTTTAGTAATAATAATAATAATAGGGGATGCAAGCATTTGTGCTAAGTATAGTCACTTAATTATAGACAACACTGCGTTCCCTGTCTCACAGTGGTTTGAGCCACCTTGGTGCACATGATGCAGGTAAAGTGTGAGAATCTGTCAATCAGACTCTTTTTGGTGGCTGAACTCGAGTAAGTAGCTCAAACAAAAGATAAATTAGACTTTTCTTTACTTCCACCAATCAATTAAATAAAACACATTTACAGTCCTCAGCAGAGCATCAGTCTGTGTTTGCAGCTGTTTGAAAATCGAGTCAATGAGAAGAGCTGGCGACGCTGTGGAGTGCTCATTTCACTGGAGGGGTGAGAGAGTGCTCATTAGCAGAGTTACTGCACTACTTTTGGTGTCTCCCTCAGGAATTGCTCTTGAGAAAAATTCATGTATTTGTCCCCTCCGAAGTTAATTATTAGATATTCTCCCCTGACGGCAGCAAATATTTTTAGTAAATACCAGAAATACACAACCAGCTGCTTTTTAGGCCCTTGATGACAGCATGGCTCCTGGGACGGCAACAACAGTTTTTAATTTGTCAAATACTTTAGTTTATGACCAAATGCCTGCAAAACTAATCACCTTCCCATCAGCCTCAGCTGTACTTTGTCTTTAGTGCTAATTAGAAAATGTTAGCATGCACACAAGGTAAAATAAGATCAGCAAAACATCTGCTAAACATCAGCCCGTAGCACATTGTATTACTGTGCCCATACAGACTCAAAGAGCTCAGTCTTTCTTGTCAGCATTATTTATACAGTGAACACTAGATCATAACATGTTGCTGTCACAATGTGCATTCTTTAACAGATAAGAACATTTTGCAGTCTATATTTTAAGTGCTGCAATTTTGATGTGTGCCAGCCCACTGAATAGTTTCCCAAATACCTTCCATTCACCTGAGTAAAAAGACGCAGGCGGGCAGGGAGCCGTGTTCAGGTGTGCTGTCAAAAGCTGCTGTCAGCGCCTCATTGAGAGGGTGACAAAGAGCACCGAATGATCTGTGAATGAGAATGAGAGTGAGTTGGTTTGAGTAGAAAGCTTTAGTTGTAATTTCCCAGACATCCACACTGTAAAAGCTTTGGCTTATGGAATGAAAGGAATTAGAGTGTGTTTGGCAGGGGATAAACTTTTAACACAGAAATGCAGCTAATGATCAGTGTATGGCTGTAAATGTTGCCCTTTAACTGCGTTCTCTCTGAGCAAATGTGCAAGTAGAGTTGATTCAAGCTATTGGATGTAAAAAAAAAAAGAAAAAAGAAAAACACTGGCAATTAGTTGATTATAGTTTTATGTGATAATGTTCCAATTTGAACTGATTTGATGCAATTCCAATTATGATATAATTACAGTAGATTGTTCATGCCTACTTAAATTGAAAAAGTCAAAAAACACAACACATCATCACAATGGCACTTGTTTATTCCGTTCTTGCTGCTAATTTGAAAAACATGCTGTTAGATGTTGTTAATCTCGCATATCCGACTTGTCAGGCTACGTGCTTGTGTCTGAACCACAGTGGTTTGGACCAATCAGCATCCAATGAGGACCTGCAAGCAACTACTGGTGTGGTTTAAGTGTGGCGACCAATGAAAGTTACCGAAGGCTTCTCTTGGAAGAGATGTTTTTGCTTTTCTCCTTGCAGAAGCTAAATCTACAACTGGCTCTGCTGACTCTTCTGCTATGGCTATTTGATTTCATTAATTGAAGTTAGGTCATGATAGACAACAACAGACAGCTGATTCGTCCAAACAACTGTCCACCGTTTTCCTCCAAACAGTTTCCAAAGTTTACTTTTCAAATGGTTTTGTGTAACAAACCATCTGGTGCACTCTGCTTGGAAAAAAAAATTCCCTGTTTTTCGTGTGTGGAGGAGAATTGTCTAGTCATCACCTGAGTAATCTAAGGTTAGGATGAGAGACTAAAAACCTTTAACTGAGAGTCTGTTTGAGTTTAAAAGGTAATGATTTGTACCAGTTATTCTTAATGTATCACCTCAATAACATCCTCTGTTGCACTGAGAGAACATGAAGGATCCAGCATTCTTGGAAACACAAACATGATGTCAGGATGTTTCTGCCTCTGCTGCATCAATTTCCACCTTTTTCTATTATTTTATGTGTATTGCAAGTACTCTAAATTATAAGTGTGCATTACTAATTTTCGGGAGTTGCCCTTTAACAAGTGTAATGACACAGTCACAGTTTAAATGGTAGATGCTGTCTGCTTATCTGAAGCACCTGTCTGCAGGACAGCAGTTACCCAAAAATCCCCATCAATCAGTCGACACAACTCAGCCAATGGCCTTGATGACCAACTGCGGTGCACCACTGCTTTACAGCTAAATGCCCAAAGAGGCTGGGGGCATTAAGGACTCACAACGCAGCCATGTTAAATATATAAACCAAAGTGTGTGGTCAAAAACAAATCTAAACGAGAGCAATGACTGGTAACTGATGAATCTACTGCTAAATATACATGCCATGCATCTTGGAGTGTATCAAAGGAAAGAAAAGGTAGAGAGGGAGAGAGAGCGAGGGGACAATGGCCAGAGTGTGACTGAACAGCCACTCAGAACGTGTGGTTGCATTCTCGCTTTGTTCCATGAGATCACAGTTGTGGCAGATGCAGGACAGACTGGGAGCAGCTGTTTTGCTCTCCGTTCTCCAGTTACAGACGCTGGCACTGCCTGCACTCTGGGGATGGGCAGAGGGGCACGTTGTTGAGTCTTAATAGTGTTTGTTCTCTGAGGGTGGGCACAAAGAGTCCTCAGACCGAACACTACTCCGCCAGTATTCTTGGCATTGGAAGAGAGGGATGTGGCCGAAGGTGTCAAACAGAGCGGGACTGGTGACAAGACATAACACGCAGCTGGTCCCACTCTCGCAGGACCCATGGCGCCATTAATTACGCTGACTGTGGAGGCTAAAGTACACTCCAAATATCATTGGAAAGACACTAATTTAATTTGCTTGTTAGTAGAAGTTAATTAAAAACATAATGCATGCAATTAAATTTTGAGACATTTTATAAAAATAGGAGGAACCTCCCAGAGTTGGTATGACATGAGCCTGTTTTGTTGACGTTGTGCAAAAGAAAGAAACGTTAAAGCATAAGAATAAGAAACTTCAAACTGACTTGACTCTACTGCAGTGGTTTATCAAACTTTTTCTGGCATGCTCCCATGCAAAAGTCCACCTTTCTCCATAATTTTTATCAATTACTAACAAAATAGGAGAAGCAACAAAAAATGTTGAGTTTTAGTAAATAAAGATCAGTATAATTTTATTAGCAATATTACGTTTGTCTACTTTTCCCTACATAATCCTATTTGTTCACCTGATTTTCATTCCACGTCTTCTCCAAGTAATCCAGTTCCCTCTCCAGTGGCTTTATTCCCCACCAGTAAGTGTCCAGTTCACAGTTTGGGTGTAAGTTTACTAATTCTGCTTCAAACTCAAGAACAGTGGTCCTTTATACTGAATTCAAAGCAGCAATAATGTGTCTTTTTGCAGCTCTGATATGGTTAACTGTGAAGTTTTATTCTCGCCACATTAATAGTGCATGCACCTGTATGTGCAAAACAGTTTCCCTCATTGTGGTTCAAGAGTTGCGTAAACTGTACCATAACATTTAAAAAAAAACAAAAAAAAACAAGACTTGTAATTGATGTCGTATATTCACAATGTGTGCAGATTTCTCGGGACTTTGTGAAAAGTGTGGAGAGAACAGAAGGTTTGAAGGTGGAAACAGTCTAATGAGATGCTTCTGCCAACAAGTTTCCAGTCTTAACAGCCAGTAGTCTGAGTCCAAAGAGAAGAAGAAAGACAACTGAGTACAATTATTCATAGAGAATCAACACTTTTCCATGGAGTCAGAGGGGATTTTACAATTGTGTGCTGACAGCAGGCATTTTCTTGTTGTGAGACAACTTTTTGGCCACCAGTGATGATCACCCATAGTAGAGAGAGGTGTTCGGTGTTTGGTTTTATGGATTAGCTGAAAGCTAGATGTGCAGTTTGTTTTGTTTTGGTTTTTTTTTGTAAATCAGGCACAGAAACTGACATCTCATCATGTTTAAGCGCTAAGGAGGCTAAAAAAGGCTCCTCAACGGGTGATGTGTGAATCTTAGACTGATCCAAGTTACTTTCTGTTCAGTGTTACTGAAAAATATTACGAGTTTTGCAGGTTTCTCACAGCTAATGTTTTTCATTAAGTCGACCGTAGACTTGAAAAAACAATGTAGATAAATTGCAATTTATATTACAGTTTCTGGTTTATATTTCAGTCTTAAAAGAAAGTCTTAAAGCAAAAGATCCCAAAACTGTTGCTGAAGCGTCTTCTGATAGAAGCAACAAAAATAAGTCTGTAATTAGCACTAAATATACTTAAATATATATATACAGGAAGACATAATAGTTTACATTATATTTTTCTATTCTATTCTATTCTATTCTATTCTATTCTATTCTATTCTATTCTATTCTATTCTATTAAGTTGTATATTACATTAAGTCTTATATTTATTGTTTTTTTATTTACTGGCTCATATTTAACCAACGAGGGCCTGGTTCAGACACGCCGTCTGTTCTTTGCAATTTTACTCTTGAAATCTGTGTCTGTGGTTGCATCTGATGATGCTGGCTCATGGCTGGGACCGCCTGGTGTTGTCTTCCTCCCTGTCAGCAGTGTGGGTACGGTGCCCGCAGTGATGCACACTTACAGTAAGTGAAGGAGTGATGTTTCAGAGAGATGGATAGCATTTCCAGTATTTATCGACTGCTCCGAGGCGGCCCTGGTTGACACTGAACTCAGATACATTAGTGGCAAAGGTGGACTTGACAGTCCGTCGGAGGGAAAGAGGAGGGGGTTGAGGGGTGAGGTGGGCAGACATTAAGACATCACCTAGCTCATTGTCGGACACAGAGGCATCGATCGCAACCCCGTTTTCTCTCCTAGCTGCTTCCTGTGTTTTCATTGTGCTATCATTGGAAGAGAGCAAACAACACCGTCAGGGGGAAAAGGTTACTGATAGCTCCGTATCTAATGTGCTTGGATCTCCAGGGAAAGGGATTTACATGTACTAGCTTGCCTAATAATAATAATGTATGTCTGGATGCCACTGAACGGCCTCTTACTAATGCACTGCTTAAAATAAACATTCCCACCACACAATTATAATGCTCAACACACACAGTTCATAGGTATTCAAGTTTTTCTATTAAACAAAATCCATTGTCTAATGAAGTTATTATCATATTATATTTCATTTTGATTTTATCAATTTAAATTCAAAGAGTAAGAAATTCTTTAGAGCCTAATCTGTTTTAAATAAATGACTTATAAATTTGACTTTAGGATTAAATTTATGCACTTCCTGTTGAATGTATCAGTCAGGGGGCCCCATAACTTTGCAGAGAAAAACCAGGATGCCAAAAAGAAGTGATACTGGGTCTTATAGAGCCAATTATCCTGATAATTCCAGTGAATATTTTTGATTTTGCTGTCATGTGATGTTCCAGAAATAAATTTTCTGTGATTGTTAGGTTCCAGTCTTCTAATCTGTTTTACATTTTGGAAGTGAGACGGCCCTTATGTTCAGATTTGGATCACAAGTAGTTTTTGATAGCATCAATACGTTTGTCTGTGCGTGTGTGGTGATTAAAATGTTCAAAGTGAGGTAAGGTATTCATTCTTACAGCAAATAAATTCTGACACAATGAATAGGCTGAGTTTATTATGTATATGAAGTTAAATTAATTTGTTTCTTTATGCGTCTCCATAAAAAATACAATTGTTAATCAGTAATTTCATTATTTAAAGCTAACATGAAGAGAGGCTGCGGTGTGTGATGCCTCAGCTTGTCTGAGGAACATGTGCATGGACTCCACATGAGTTATGTCCAAATGGCCCCATAATTTCAAACAGATGTGAATTCTGAAGACAAACTGTTGTGTATCACATGTGGCAGTCAGTTCGCTCACAGACAGTCCATCACAAACATCAAACACGGATGGAAATATTTTAAATTAAGTTTGACTCATATTAAAGGAATTTTTTTTTACATTCTTTCACAAGTGTGGGGCCTAATATAATAAATTTTCCACTTCAGACACATCGATTTTCATCTGTGTACCAGTACTGTAAAAAATGTTATTCATCATCAAAGGGTTCGATGTATTTTTTGTTCAACATTTGTTTCAAAATAGTGAGGACAGTACTATTATAAAGCCTAAAAACAGGTGTCAGTTTTTCCAGTATGTGTGTATCATTTGGGAATGGATAAATGAGAGAGAATACAGACAGAAAGGCAGAGATTCATAAAGTGCTTTGCTTTTCCCACTGAGCTGCATGTTTCTGTGGAGGCTCAAACGGGGCTTTTGGAGGGTTTGTCTTAATTAACAGACAAGAAGCCTGATTGACAAATGAGTTCTGGGTCAGCCAGATAACCAGAGACAGGGTTTCCCTGCCAAGACTCAAGGCCCCTGGGTTTCCCGTCAACAAGGGGAGCAGATGGTTTAACACCCGCTCAAACGTACATGGAGAAAAACAGGGACTTCTTATCTGCTTTTGTTAGAGCTGAGGGATTAACGGGGGCAGTGAGCAACAAGTTGAATTACTGTGCAGGAAAAAAAAAAGATGAATGGGATTTGTTGTTTGCTGATTTGCTTTAATTAAGTGATTTTTCACATGGTCAGTGTATAATTTCTGAGCTTTTTTTAATGGGTGTCAGAATGGAGGTCACTACATCATCAACAATCCCAACACACAGTCCCTGCACGCAGTGTTCACTGACTGAAAAACTGTGCGAAACTCTGCACAGCTGAATGTCACTGTTCTGTGGAAAGTTGTATAGAAAATGCTGGTTCCATCTGAACATCATATTTATGTTTCAAAAACATAGCAGTGGTAGAATTGAACCAACTGTTCCTGTCATGTCAGCATGTATTTTTCTTACTTGAAAAGATTTTCAACAAAAATGTGGTTGCTAATGTGAAACCATCACCTGACCTTCAGGATCTGACCCAGCAGGCTGGTACAGATTGATACCAAAAGAATGACTGACATGACTGCTGCCGGTGACCTTTTTTTCGTCTTTGAAGTTATTAGTCACACCTTTGCTTTTCCCAACGCAACAGTAAAAATCTCTTCTATAAAAAAAAAGCCTATTTCTAAGAAAATATTGCACATAGTTGTTGAGATGCTGGCACTTTCTGACAAGGGTACAAAAATAAGATTGACAATGTCCTTCAGCTCTTTCTTTGAACTGCATCCACTTCACAATGATGCAAATCCATCCATGTTCTGTAACCATCACATCTGTAATATGTGAAACCTTGTAGAGAAATTACAGAACTTCAAGTATATTTTCTTGTTGCATTGGTTGCGCAAGATTTAACAAAGCTATTCACCTTGGAAGAGATCATTTTGCATTTTGGTAGTGGCTTTTAAAATTTGTAGCACATTCTTCAATGCAATGTTGCTGTGTGACATCCGATTTGTACTTCTAGTGTGCTTCCAGGACACTCACAGACAGAAAACACTCCACACGTTCAAAAGGTCACTGTGCTTGATCTGCTCCAGTATGGAAATAGGACTTTAAGCATCAACAGCTGTGACATTCAAGCATTACGACCAATATATGTGTCCTGCTTCTTAGAAACCGACACCTCATTTAATTTACTCATTTAGGCATTTACTTGATTTAATAAGTGTGGTCATGTGTAGGGAAGGCAGTTTGTAATTGCGTCCTCTTGTCTCTCTCCTTGCTCCATTAGTGTCTGAGGTTGTGCTCATAACCTTTCGATGCATTTTCACTTGTCTGATAATAAAGCTAAAAGGTTTAGACGGAGTAATTTGTTAGGCGTTACATGTTTACATTTCCTGGTTTTCATTTTCATAAAGCTGAGGAGTGAATGGGTTAGGGTTAGGCAACATTATGTAGAAATCCTATTTTGTATGAATTGGTATTTGTATCACCTAAATACCTCTGATGTAAATACACATTCCAGGTTCCAGTATCTATATTGTCAGTTTTAATGTACATGATAACTACAAATTAAACCATGCAAACTAACCCTGGGCCGGAGACAATAAGCTGCCAACAACTGACTGTGAAGTTTAAATTAGGCTGACTTGATTTATGATCTGAAAACAAGGGAGTCAACAACTTTTACAACCCACCCACTTATCGAGCAAGTTAACGTAACAGGTCACAAAACTTGACAAGCAAGCTAATATTATTTAATAGCAGCCTTTTTCTGTTTTTATTTCATTTTATATCTTTCAACAACAACAACTGAGTCAGCCAGTCTGACTTTTACTTTAGTCTCTTGCTCGGTCACTCTCTTTCTGTCCTCTTAGCTTACTTTGTCACCATCCTCTTTTGCATTTTCAGCTTTGTCATAATGTCCACTGAGGCTGCTCAGCCTGTCTATGTTGCTGGCTCAGTTGCTTTTGGTTCTGTGGAGCCCCTTTTTCAGCAGCATTCTTCACCATGTTCCCCTCGGTCCTGGACGTGCATACCTCCTACACACTGCAGTCCGAAACTCCCGTGATCAGGATGTAAAATCAGTGTAAAAAAGTTTTTTGTTTCCTTGTTTCCTCAGTTTTTTCTTTGTCTTCTCATTTAAGTTACTTGTTTCCTAGTTTCCTTCCCTTGTTTCCTAAATCCTAGTTTTTTTCCTTGTTTCCTTATTTCTTTCCCTTGTTTCCTAGTTTTTTTTAGTTTTTTTCCTTGTCTCCTCAGTTTTTTTCTTGTTTCCTAGTTTCCTTCCCTTGTTCCCTTGTTTCCTCATTTTTTTTCTTGTTTCCTTGTTTCCTTGCTTCCTTGTTTCCTCTTTTTTTCTTGATTCCTAGTTTACTTTCCTTGCTCCCTTGTTTCCTTGTTCCCTTCCCTTGTTTTCTTGTTTCCTAGTTTCCTAGTTTCTAACAAAACTCTTTTATACTATCTGCACTGCTAACAAAACTAACTAGCGGCCTCAGTAAGTAAAGTTACAGGTTTTGTCAGGAAACTTTGTGAATCATAGAAAGGTCAGACAGAGAGGAGGAGGAGCATCAGAATAAAAACCAGAAAGCATCTTCTCCTTAACACATGATTTCACCAAAATCAGCGATAGTTGTAGGTGTGTGAAACTTGATGCTGTAGAGGGTGATTCTGACACTGTGATTCTACCTGCTCACCCAAGGTGCTTAGTGTGAACAGGCAAACAGGGTGCAGAGTGAGAGACATCAGTCACCCCATTACTGTTCATTTTGGGGTAAAATTTTTACATAGTGTTGCTTTAACACTGATGTTTTCTGAAATATCAAATAATTCACTGCAGTTTCTAATCCCTCTCTCTTTCCAAAATCATTCTCCCTCTTCACGGCAGCCTTCACACACCGCTCACAAACACACAAAAGAGCTTTCAGCACTAAAAGCCACAGGACGGGTGTGGGTGCACATGGAAAATATGCACAGAAGAGTCCCCCTCCTGCTCTCACCCTGCATACCCTCTCAATCACACTCCAACAACACAGAGCAGGTAGTTTGACCAGAGGCAGTGGACCGGCCCCTTCGATTAATTCCCACTGAATTATAAAGCAGTAAAAGTAAATTTGTCCAAACACCATTAATCACAATGGCTGGGACTCTTTTTTAATGAACGGATTCTTTCTGGGGGCATCTATGTGCAGTTAATTTGCCATTTAAACCTCACCTGTCTGTGCCAACTAGTCCGTAGAGAGGTGCATAAATGTGGTCCAACAGCTTCACTAAGGGATAGGTTGTATTTATTCCTTCATGCATTACTACAGCAGACAGAGGGACAGGGCATGCTAAAAAGGTTCCTGTGTTCAAAATGGCCCAATTAATAATAAACAGGCTTTTTATTTTCTAGATATACTGTGGGTACATGGAGTCAATTGCCGAGTGTTTATTGTGTAGTTTGTCTTATCTGTGGATTTGAGTAAATACAGGGTGTTAATTACATGGTAGAGTTACATTGACATTTACAGAGTATGCTGTTTAAACTTACTATGAGGAACTTGTAACTGGTTACGAGACAGTCTCATTTAAACTGAAAAAAAGTTGTTAGCTGTTGCAAAAGTGTAAGATAAGTCTAGAAGTAGTAGAGTTTAGTTTTTTCCAATTTCACAGTCAGGCTAAAGTGTGAGTTAAAGATTTGGCAAACATTTTCAATGGGAATCTGTAAAAAATACAGATGTAAACAACATGTGCCAGCTGATTTTTGGTGTTTTTTCAGAATATCATGTGCTTCAATCTTTACAATAGAGGCAAAGTTAAGTTGTTTGGAGTCAGAGGAATTTTTTTTTTAAGTTGGATTCATTTATTAAAAACTGACCTGAAAATGTACTGATTAAATATGTGTAGCATTTATTGACTTGTTTCTGATGACTGATGCTATGATTAGTCAGTTGGAGTTTTTGTTCTGTTTAAATTGTGGCTTTGGGTTTTGGTTACGTTTCATACAATGATCAGCTTTTTGGAATCAGGAATACATTCAATTGCATGGAAATAAGGAAAAACAGATGAACTTATTGATATATTTGATGATTTATGTATTATTTTTTCATCTCGGTCAAGCGAGATGAAAGTAATCAGTATTTTTAATGCAAAAACCTTTTTTTTAGTGTTTTAACATGAAGAAGTCCTGCTCTTAAATAAGCAGCTCTTCTGTGTTTTCACCTCATTATCTCATTTCTGTCTTTCACCAGAAACAATCTCTCCCATCCTTGCAACAAAACATACCTTTTCTTTATTAAAATGGAGTAAACAGTGTCCTCTTGCAGCTGGAAATGGAACAGCTTTTTAATACAAGGAAAAGCTGACCATTCAGTGACGACCCTGTGCTTTATGTTGCATCCCAGCCTCTGGGGTTCACACTTCCACTTTTATGGTTTTTGACAGATATGACACAAACCATGTCGTCCGAGCTGCTCTCTTCATTAAACATTTCCTGCAGCTTTGTTACGACATTCCTACACGCGCTCAGTGCACACACACAATTAGTGCCTGTTAAAGAGCATGTGATATGGTAAATACACCACCATTTTCCCATAATTATAGACTTCTGTGAACCTAGGAGGAAGCAAGTGTTTCGGGTGACTTGCTTCATGTCTTTGACATTTTAACTGCCCTCTAAATCAAAAGCCTCCTCCTCTTTTCCAAAAAATCCGCTCTCTTTCCAACTAAAACTTGAGAAAAAAGGGTAAATTGCTGTCTCTCATCATCCTTCATTCTCTCCGCACAATTTGACACAGACACATTATGTGTCTTTCTTGCCTTTTTCTGTGTAATTCTTTGACCCTTTTGATGTTCCATCACTTCCTTCTCTGCTGGTTATTTAGCACTTCAGTGGCTTGCAGGACTAATTGGAGCAGGAGACAGGTGGAGCCACTCTGTAGCAATCAGTCTTGTCAGTGGCGGGGCTAAAGCTCACACTAGGTGATCTTTTTTGTTTTTGCAGTGTGAACACTGGAAGGAGGGCATGAACTTCTGACACACTCACATATGAGGCCCCTTAGCAGCTTGCCAGGCTTCACTTGTTGTGGTTAACGTCAAAATTCTCTGTGTAACTGTTTCAATACAACTTTCTCAATGAAGTTACTCTGAAAATAAAGAAGAAATACATATAACCTTTACCTTAAAGATAGTCTACCCATCATTTTAACTATTATTTATTTAGATTCATCTTCTTTTTCTCTATGTGTCTTAAGATTTTTAGATAGAAAATGTTACCGCTCACCACTGATTTGCCTCAAGCTTGTATTTTCCTTACTGCTTTATTCAAACAGGTATCATCTCACATCTTTGTGTGATCGCTTGCCTATAGGTCCATTTGTCTCTCTCCTTCTTTCTGTGTCAGCATGTGTGGTAAAGCACCGGCTCGGTAATGATGTGTTGGTGTGAGTGTGTCCACTGTGCACAGACATGTTGCAGTATAATGCAACCGGGCAGGTGTGAGGGTCACAGCCAGTTTGTGGGCCAGTGTCTTGACCCCTGCTGTCTGCTTTGTCTGACCGTCAGAGGAACCCCTTAATTAGAGCCTTTGGTTTGCAGTGTCTGACCGACGCAGCCCAGCAGACACTCTGCAACAATCCCTTCATTAAATGCTCCTGGTTGACTTGGCAGGAGGAGCCTTGGTTTTCCGATTCCTGCTGCACAAAGGCCATGTTAAGAAAATCTCCTCTAATTTTTCACTCTGAATGGTGAGCACCTTATTTTTTCTCTTTTTCTATCTCTTATTTAACAACAGTCGTAAACAGGGGTTCTCAAACTTTTCCATGCCACAAAACCTCCCTAAAACTTAAGCTCATGGCTGGGAAGACCCTTTTGCAAGATGTCTTTAAAGACATCTTTGTAATTACCATCACAAATGTTAACTGTTATATGTGATATATATATGTGTGTGTGTGTATATATATATGTTTATCTATTATATGTTCTGCCTCATACTTGCAAGTTTTTATT
>JAPZDY010000011.1:11999173-12010942 GCA_029783645.1 Ctenochaetus hawaiiensis
GTGTGTGTGTGTGTGTGTGTACAATAGCACATGTGTGAGGGTCTCGTATGGCAGAGGCCTTTGAAGCCTGTAGGGGGTTAAGAGGGATGGTGGCACGGTGGAGGAGGAGGATGTATGGCCTCTTTCTGCAGGTTGGTTGTGACCCGCTCGGGGTGAGAGTGCAGTCTGGAGACACCGGGGAAGATGTCTGCTTTGAGGAGGTGATTTATCATGGCCACCTGGAGTAACTTATCTCCCTTTTTTCTCTCATGTCCTCCTCCCTCCCCTCGCTGAACAGTCTCAGCTCCCAGATTAAATGACTGCGGTGCTGTGAAGTCGGCTTTTTTGTAAAACAGCCGTGCTAATTGGAAGACCTTCTGCAGAGATTTTGTTTTCCATTTTTCTAGACATAAAATCTCCCTGTCAACATTCGTATCCTAACTTATCACTTGTAATAGCAGTAATTTTGTTTTGTATTGATTTCCACTTGTGTCTCAAAGGAAAAACAAACCAAATGCTATAACAGTATATTTATTGATTAACAGTGTCTGTCTGGCTAACAGTTTTACTTGCATAAAAGGGTTGCATCGTGCATTGGATAAAGGAAAAAAAGGTAGCTACAAATGAAAGAAACAAAGGCTCTAGTGCTTTAATTTTAACAGAAAACAAGATCACAAAGCCCAATCTCTGAAATTCCCAACTCCCGACTCCTCTCTGATTCCTATGATGTGACAAACCACTCCCAGACATCCTCCCTCTTTGAAATATCTCATTGAATGCAACATACTTTTAAACATTCTAGCTTTTGTGTTGCATTTGTTGCCATATTTACACTGTGTAAAAGATATATGTAGTCTTGGTGATGTCACTTGTAGGCTTCTGAAGAGCCATTGCAAAGCTAATTGTTGTGGCTCCATCTGTCGCCATCTTGGCAGTGCTGGACTCCGCCTCACTGTCAGCAATTCCTAAAATGGGCAAAGAGGCGGAGCATGGTGGGTGGAGTCGAGGCAGGCCAAGTGAATCCTGGTGGCTGAAATATGTCCACCCAGATAGAAGCTGCCAAGCTAGCTAAGGCTATTTGTTAATTTGAGCACTTGCTATGCTTTGTTGCACAAATACTCTTGAAATCAGTAGATAATTTAAAAAAAATATATGCAAAATCTCTTAAAACAAGTTAGTTTATGATGTGTCAAGTTTGCTTGTCCTTTACTTGCAACTACAATATGAAGTATCTTTATTAAAGTATCTGACTACTTAAACTTCAGATTCTTGGTGAGAAAGAGGACAGAGATGGCTTTAGGGATCCTTTTGCCATTGACTCCAACACAGGGTGCAAGAGTGCAAAGCTCAGAACACGCAAATAACAAAAAAGAAATTAAAAATTGCTGCACTGAAAATATACAAAATGACAGAGTGAGAGTTGTCGGAACATCTGGATCTAGTGTGGAAATTTCAATGTCAGTTTATTTCCCATGTGTCTTTATTATCATCACAGGAATAATAAATAGTTTGCAGTCATGTCATGTGTCTCATCATTTAAAACTTAAGTGGAACTGCGGATGGACAAAGTGTTGCAGACTGCAGTGATGGTGCTCACAAACACAGTGATGAAGATGCTTGTTGAACAGTCATCACTAATGCAGATGGGCTACACTTGGAAAAGCTGAAGCCAGTGTGAAAGTGCCCAAAGATGCAGGACTGATGGTGGTGAGGAACTCTGTCTGAAGGTTCTCCAGCTGGATTATTTCACCAAATGTAGTTTCTAATGACTTCAAGTGTGTGTGATGGTGTGTATCACACTGACTCCGAGTGTGTGAGAGTGTGTGTGGTTAGTTTGAGGAACAGCCTGTGGAATGTGCGGGGGATGCAGATCAGATTTCAGGGTGACCTTGAGTTTGCCCCGTAGCTGACACAGCAAGTCTGTTTTTATGTGTTCATGTGAGTATGTGTGTGTAAGAAGGAGACAAAGAGAAAATGAAGTGTGTGCTATTATTTGCTAATGTGTGAGAGAAACAATGGTACCAGTGTGGTGCATTGCTAAAAATATTATCATTTTATTGTTGCAGGGTTACTGACCCTGAGGTTTATTCACTCTGCCCTACATCAAATTGACCTTGAATATCAAAACTGAAATTTTATATGTTTATAGACTTTCTAAGGATCTGCAGTGTCCCTGGTAGAACTTGGAGAAAATGCAAGAGGCCCTGTTTAAGCCAGCGTTTGGTGTAACCTGTCTGAGCTACTGTAAAAACATAGTGGTGCAACATGGCGATCCCTGTGGAGGAGGACAAGGAACTCGCTACCTTGTGGATATAAAAGACTTATTCTCAAGTTTAAACCAGCAGAATAATTATTAATTGTAATTGATTATAAACCCTGTGGAAAATTTTATTAGAAATTTTTATATTTTCTGCCATAATCTGCTGTGGTTCCTCTTTAATTTTACCCGCTTGACCTGTAAACCTGATTGCAGTCAAATCAAGTCACGCACTGCACTTTGCATTGTTTTTTTTTATTATTCTTTCATTCCAGTTTACTTCAGAAAGAAAGTCGTTTTGCACATCTTAAGAGGTAACCCTGCTCTTTTTCCAAGGCAGAGCTCTAACAGATTTTTGCTTGTATTTACTGGTTAGCAGGTTGTAGTGTGCCATCTCTTCAAGGCTGTAGATTTACACACAGCACTCACTTTGTACTCTTTTTCTGATAGCTATTGTCAGTCATCCCTGCAATGACATTCCCCAAACTCAGCAGCAAAATATATTCAGAAGTCTGGCAAATTCATGAAATGTTCCTGCCTTGTTTTGTTTTCAAATTTGTGAATAAAGAATCGAGGCCATTGTGGGGACAAATCAGAACACTATCAGACAAACTTCCCCCCTGACAGAAACAGTAACAGATTATGTTGGAAGGTCACAGAATCGACTGTGTGTTTCTATCACACTCTGCCTTTTCATCACATTGTGCTCTGGAGGATTTCTCATGTCCCATTTTACAGTCCCCATTTAGCTTTTTGTTGCAATAAGATCTACTAACACCTTTTATAACAACACCCTCCCACACTATAAGCAAGTTATTTTGGGATTTTTATGAATGGATGGATATAATGTAGGGATGTACACCTGTGATGCGTTCATGCGTTCATAGTTTATAGATGCTTGTGAATGGTCTTTGTCATACAAACTAGCTCGGCATTTTAATGCAGTTGAGTAAATGATTAATCAGATCTTTCAGTACTTAAACATTTACAGTTTTACAATGTAAATATTATGATAAAGCGAGCAGGAGGGGAAGGAGAAAGAGTGCGAGGAAGACATCCATCAAGTGTGGCACAACACTCTCCAGCTCTCCAACCACAGACGTCTTCAGGGACGAGCTGCTGTCGGAACTGTTTTATTCTCCTCTGATGGATGGATGCACCTCGAGCTATTTGATAGTGAGGAGAGAGGAGGTTGCAGATTGTATTAACTATCATTAATGAATAATAAGAGGATTTAAAAGCTGCCATTTTAAATAATATAATTAACATGTCTTTAAATTTTTCATGTGATTAACTTTACACATCATTAAATATGAATTAAGATATATAAACGTGCAAAAATCTGTTTAATAACACAAAGAGTGATGATTTGTTTCTTCTCTGCAAAAACAGGCTAATAAACGCAGTAAAATTTGCATTAGAATGTTTATGTGAAATATTGTAACAGTATCTAGTTATTGAAGAGGTGTCCTCATCAATTTTAGAGTAAATTTACTTTGTGATATTGAAGGGGTTGTCTGAAGATGAACTCTGCTACACTTAATGAAAGATGCATCTGATTTTTTATAATCATGTGACATACGTTCATAAAAAATAATAGCAGTGTTATCATTTAGTTTTAACCTGTTTAACAACCTGTTTGTTGGTTTATTATTGTAACATTAAGTATTGAGTACTTCTGGAAATGAGAAACCACAATACATAAAGGATAATAGTGATTATTTTTTAGCCTGAATTGTTTCTACAGTATTTATCCCTCATTTTAAACACTTAATGAGGTATTTGCATGTACATATGTGTGTTCAGTTCAGAAAAGTTCCAGTTGATAATGTCGTCATTACTCCAAATTCTTATCATTTTACACAACTTTATAACTAAGAATGGAAATCCTTGTTTTTAAGGCTCGACCTTTGATTGAATTAATGTTCAGCTGCGGCGGCGAAAGTTGACACGTTCAAGGATGAGCAAGTCCAGAGCAATAATATTTATCTTACCCCCGGTTTATGTGAAAACACCTGTACTGTATTACTGCACTTGGCTTGACTCAGTTGTGCATATTTTTGTACTGTAGTTCATTGTAACCGTTAACAGCTGGAAATGTTATTCCTCCTTTCAGAGGATAAACACTAAATCATCCCTAATATTCAAGAACCACCCTTATACACATACTTTTGATTTTTTTAGGTAGTTTTGCTATCAAAATAATGCAACTGTCAACTGTTATAAGAGAATTGTGCATACGTTGGTGTGTAGGAGCCATTCAAGGGATGATGAGTGAGTTATAGGAGCTTCCTACTTTTTCTGTTTTTATACATGTTAGTGCATGTGTTTTAAGGAGGGATAAAATACACACATGCTGTAACAAGCACACACTTGTGCAATACTTAACAGGTTTATTTGAACATTTTTAAGCTGATTGTCAGCTTTGGTTGACAATAAATTCTACTATTTTGGATGATTTGATGATAATGTGGAGAGTGATCAGCATAGCAAAAAGCTCAATTTGTGATATTCAGTGCAGATAGAAAATGTTCAGTCTAAACTTCGTAATAAGGGTAGAACATTGAACATGGAGTTGAGTTTAGAGCAGCGGGGGCACTTTGAGCAGCACATATTCTCACTTTCTGTGGTCTGCATTGCCATGGAAACAGTGCCAAGGCAAGCAAAACTTGGATGTCTTTTAAACATAGGTTTATAACTTAAAAGACACATTTTTGGATTGTGGATGCACTGATTTATTTCATTTTTAATTTTCCTGCAGTATGTGTATGTAGGCTCAGGTGGAAGTTTTCTCTTCTAGCAAAGCCAATATTTTTAAGTCGGCTGTGGTGC
Source organism: Ctenochaetus hawaiiensis (assembly GCA_029783645.1). Lineage (NCBI taxonomy): Eukaryota > Metazoa > Chordata > Actinopteri > Acanthuriformes > Acanthuridae > Ctenochaetus > Ctenochaetus hawaiiensis. Next base: position 12,004,242 of record JAPZDY010000011.1, read on the forward strand.
TAAGTCTGGTTTCTCCTTGTCTCTTTTTTTCTTTCTTTGTCTCCGCACAGCCAACATGTTGGACACCATGCTGCTGAAGAACGGCTGGAAGGGAGGATCTGAGCGGAGGGCGGAGGAGAGCAGCAGCACGGCCACAGTTTCAGCGGAGAACATGTTGCGGTGTCACTGCTCCCACCACTGCCCTGAAGACTCTGTCAACAACACTTGCATGTGCGGTGAAACACACACAGAGCTATCCTCACACACAGACGCACACACACTCACAGACTTTATAAATAACTCACTTTATTCATGCATATTAAAAGTCAACACAAATAGTTATCAGAAGCAATTATCCCAGCTACCTCTAATTACCTGATTTGTGTATGTCTGGTATATAAATGTTCCCTTAGGCTACATTCTTTAATGAGATCCTCCAAGCCTCTTGAGAAACAGCTCATTAACACTTTCATCAGCAAACCCACTCGCATCTAAGAGATTAAAGCTTGAACATGCAGCACATGCTTGTATGTTACAAAAATATAGCTGCACATACAGTAATTAAATTGATATTATATAGTCATGTTAATATATTGACTCTTTTGTTGGATGGATCTCATGGTGTGCTCTAATTTTGCACAAGGTTGCTCAATACTTCTTTGTTTACCCACATGGTTTGTATTTTGTAAAAAATGTCAAAAAAATGTAAAATGTTCACCATAGCTTCATAAAGCCTGAGGTCTTCAAATTTCTTTTTTGGCCTAACCCAACAGCTGGGAATCAATTCTTTAATCAACAGTGATTTGAAAGAAAGAAAAGGCAGGAATTCTTCACTCTTGCAAATCTAGAGCTGCAAATGTTCAAGGTTTTTCCATGATGAATGACTCAAATGATTAATCGGTCACTGGTTTTTGTCGATCGACTGATCAGTTCATTGCTCAGGGGTTCAGTGTGTAGAATTAAGCAGCAACTAGTGGTGAAGTTTGAGATTGCAGACAATTGATTGAATTTCCTCAGCTCACTCTCCACTTCAAAACTTAATGAAAAATTGCGAGAAGGTCTTCTTTGGAGTCAGTTTTTGGTTTGTTAATTCTGGACTACTGTAGAAACTTGGCAGACTCTGTGGAAGAGAACCTACTCCTCAGTAAATATTTAAGACTGATTCTAAGGTAATGAAACCACAATGGTTCATGTTACAAAACGTTAAAACATACTTATGGCGATAAAATTCCTTTTGACCCCTAAATCCTACATTCTGAGTCAATAAAATTAGTTTGTCAGTTTCGATTCTTCTGATTACTATTCAATTAAATGAGACTACACCTCGAACGAAACACTTATGAAGATGAAGACAGTAGTGAAAAGACTCTCAGGCGGTGTTTTCTCATACGATGCTGCATGTGTGTTCATGCAGGACTGACGGTCACTGCTTCACCATGGTGGAGGAGGAGGAGGGCGGTCTGGCCGTACTCACAGCAGGTTGTTTGAGTCTCGCCGGCTCCGAGTTCCAGTGCAGAGTAAGTCAGCTGTCTGTGTGTGTTTGCGTGTGTGTGCATATCTGCCTGGATGAATTCTTGCACTTGCCTGTGTCCTTTTTCATGGGCCATCGTTAAGTCTTTATGAGCTTTCCTTGACTCACTGCACCTCTTAATGAGACCTCAGACTTGTCCAGCCCTGCTATCTTCACACAGAGTGGAAAAAACTTTTCATATATTGTGAAATTCTTTCATTAGGAACAAGTGTGGCTGTAAATATTTGTTTCTACTCATTATTTTTCAGTAGAAATGCTCCTGGCTTACGTTCATGTGTTTTTTTGTTGCGATAGGACACGTGGAATTCACGTTCGAGGAGAGCTCTTGAGTGCTGCACAAACCAAGACTACTGCAACAGAGACTTGCATCCTACTCTCCCTCCAGTCATGACGTCAGGTAGGACACACACCCACACTAGCACACACACACTAGTTCACACAGGTTTTCACACACTGAAATCCTGCCCCACTTTGAAGCCTGAGTGGCTTTTAGAACGGGCTCACTCAGGCCTCGTCAGGTGGTGATGGGTAGTGACAGTTTAAACAGTTACAAACCACAGTGTGGTGCTGGAGTGAAGTGGCACATGCTGCTCAGGCTGAGCTGGAGAGAGACAGATAGAGTGAGTGGGGAGAGAGAGTGAGAGAGAGAAAGAGAAAGAGAGAAAGAGGCAGGTGAAACAGAGCCTGCAGCCTTGGCTTGTTCTCTCACCCTCTAATGAAAAGGACAGCTTCTCCCCCGGGCCTGCTTGAGTTTCTTGCCTTGGGACGGATGCGAGATATCTGTCCATCTGTTACTCCCCAGCACACTAACACACACACACATTCTTTCTCTCTCTCTCTGTCTGTCTTTCTCTTTGTCTCTGTCACACAGACTTGTGTTTGTACACAGTTTCACACACTTCGTTTTGACCTTCAAGCAAACAGTGACAAACTGATTTTCACATCAGTTGAGAGATATGAAGTATAGCCCAGTTTTTTTCATAGGTTTGGCCATCATTTTTGTCAGCTATGATAATTCTTTAGTCGGCAAAGAAGTCACTGATTTTTGATAATGTGGCAACAAAGTCAGACAGGGCAAGAAGAAGCTGTCAGGTGATCAGATGGCTTATAAACAAACTAACAGTTGAGCCAGAACACTGGCACAACTCTTTAAGAGGTTAAAAAGAAAATTGTGTGAGAGTGTGAGAACTGTTTTATATATTTAGAGTGGAACTAGGAAGTCTGGCCTCATTCAGGCCTCGCCGGCTGGTGATCAGCACTGACAGTTTAATGACTGTGAACTGTAAAAGATGTTTAAAAATGGAAAGTTTTGTTGATAATTTTACTATTTGCTTATATTTTCTCTTCCAAAATGGTTTGGGTCAAGGCAAAGCTCTCCCTTAGGTCTCTTAAACTCTAAGGAGCTCATAGGACACTTTGCTGTTCGTGCAGTTTTTCTTTGTCCACTACTGTATGTGTGTATGTGTGCGGTTTTGTGCACACACTGCTGTGTCTGCGCGTGTCTGTGTTTGTGTGTGAGTCTGATTGGCAGAAACAGTAGAGCCTTCAGGCCTCTGGGGGTTTCTGTAGCGACGTCAGGGTGACAGCTGATCTGTGGGATTCAGGAAGAGGATGTGATCGATCACATGCTGTGAGAGCAGGGTGCAGGGGGGGTCAGAGTGGGGAGGGGGGGCACAAAAAATCCCCTGGCAATGAAAAATAGACAGATTTCACAGAAGATAACAATGAACAAATGACTGTCACCACTCTTTCCTCAGCTGGAGTTTCTATCTCACTTAGAATATGATAGTTTACATTTAAAGGTGCTAAAATAACATGAATGTGTCCTTTATGTTTTTAGATTACGTCGACAGCAGTATCAAGTACATGGCCCTCTTCATCTCAATCACTGTCTGCGGCATTATCCTCGCTCTCATCCTCATCTTCTACTTCTTCAGGTGAGAATCTTGTTGTATGCGATTTATCAACACGCTCACACTTCCTGTCGTGCAGTCAGTAAACGCTGTGTTACCTTTGTGTTGCAGATATAAGCGCCAGGAGTCTCGACCACGCTACAGCATCGATCTGGAGCAGGAGGAGACTTACATCCCCCCAGGGGAGTCCCTGAAGGACCTGATAGAGCACTCCCGCAGCATCGGGTCTGGCTCTGGGTCAGGACTCCCTCTACTGGTGAGGAAAAATTAGTGCATGTTTGACCTAAAACCTCGAGTTCAGCTCTTTCAGATCATTTAGATATAAAACTTATAAAACAGGGTCACTTTATAAGGCTAGACTCAGTTTCATGCTTTCATCCTAACTTTTTTCCAAGTACAAATTATATTATTATTTCCAAAATACATGCAACATTACCACAAAATAATCAAGTTCATTTTAATTACAATGAACTTTCTGCAGGTTATTTTTTAAACACAGTTTGTCTACAATCATTTGTAAAGTTTTGCGTCACAGTAAATAAAAATAATTCTCAGAAAGTCATTAGACAATTGTACTTGAGAATTAAACAACTCTGCTTTAGCACACTGAGACAGAAAGCCAACATGACATAAAACATTGGTTTTAACTGCCTTCCATGGAAGCAGCACTAATGACAAAAAGCAACAGGAAAGAACGTTTAGTTAATAAAAAACCTAATAAGTAACTTTAATGATGTTGCTCAGGTACATATACTTAAATTGAGAATGAAAAACTGGTTTTAAAGGAAAATTGAAAATAAATAACTTTTTTTTTTTTTTACAATGACCTGTTTCCAGGTTCAGCGAACAATTGCCAAGCAGATTCAGATGGTGAAGCAGATTGGAAAAGGGCGGTATGGAGAAGTCTGGATGGGCAAGTGGAGAGGAGAGAGAGTCGCTGTGAAAGTCTTCTTCACCACAGAAGAAGAGAGCTGGTTCAGAGAGACTGAAATCTATCAGACTTTCCTGATGAGACACGATAATATACTGGGTAAGGTGGACTGTGCAAAAAATAAATATAAATTAGGGCTGATTTTAGGGTTAATTTGTCCTAAAATTGATATAAATCACTCATGTTTGTTTGCCTGCATGTTTCACATTCCTGCCATCCCTTCTTTTCAACTCCCAGGATTCATAGCAGCAGACATTAAAGGAACCGGCTCTTGGACTCAGCTCTACCTAATCACAGATTACCACGAGAACGGATCATTATACGACTACCTCAAGTCCAACACCTTAGATATGAAGGCTCTGCTGAAACTGGCGTACTCCTCCATATCAGGCCTGTGTCACCTGCACACTGAGATTCACGGGACGCAGGGCAAACCGGCCATCGCACACAGAGACCTGAAGAGTAAAAACATCTTGGTAAAAAAGAACGGATCCTGCTGTATAGCAGACCTCGGACTTGCTGTCAAGTCAAACAGGTAGAACTCACATTTTGAAACTTAAATAAGCAACACAGAATTTCTCTGACATTTCCTGAACTATTTTGAATCTATTTCTGTTTCTTCTCTTGATTTCAGTGACACCAATGAGGTGGATATCCCCTCCAACCTGCGAGTGGGTACAAAGCGCTACATGCCTCCTGAAGTGTTGGATGAGACTCTGAACAGAAACTATTTCCAGTCTTTTATAATGGCCGACATGTACAGTTTTGGCCTAATTGTTTGGGAGATGGCCCGACGGTGCATCTCTGGAGGTGAGGCAGAAACTTTTTCACAATTTAAACATGACCTTTGTATATTTAGATGTTTTCTTCATGAGACAACTGATTCCCAAATGTATCTGTTTTTTCTTAAGGCATCGTGGAGGAGTATCAGCTGCCTTATCATGACCTTGTGCCCACTGATCCTTCCTATGAAGATATGAGAGAAGTCGTTTGCATTAAGAAACAAAGACCCTCATCTGCTAATCGCTGGAGCAGCGATGAGGTAATGTCTTTCAGCACCCATTTCTAACAATGCACATTTTTTAAAAAAGTATATGTTGCAATGATTGGCCTTATTGGTCTTTATTATGTTCCATAGAACAGAAATAAGAACTAAAAAGAACACCTGGGGGTTGCCAAGTTGGGAAAAAAATCTATTTGGTTGGTGTATATTCCCCATTAAATTCATACCTGCAGAGCAAGCAGCTTGTTAAAATGGGAACGTGTTAGTGACCTTGAGAGCTTTAAGTGCTGCAACTTAAGAAAACATGCAAATTAGGGAAAACAGCTTGATTACATATTCCAATTTGATAACACGTGTACAACATTTCGCAAAAATGCTGTAAAGGGAGAAAACACAACCACCCAATGTGAACAACAGAGGGTGTTTTTCCAGGTGACACTAAAAAAAGTGACAAAAAGATTTTTTCACAGCCTGCAAACAATTGTTTTTAAAAATGGTTTATCACTAATTATTAATCATTAACAAATCAATGTGTAACAACTGGTAAACTCTTTGTAAAACGTATTGTTGTAGTCTTATATGGATGTGCACGTGTGTCTGCAGTGTCTACGGCAGATGGGGAAACTGATGTCGGAGTGCTGGGCTCACAACCCGGCCTCTCGCCTCACAGCCCTGAGGGTGAAGAAGACCCTGGCCAAGATTTTAGAGTCCCAAGACATCAAAATGTGACAGGGAGCCAAGAGAGATGCTCTCATCAGCAGAGACTTGTCACTGCCACTGGCACAGCGCCACCTACACTGGCCCAAGGAGGAAAGGGAATAAAAAAAAAAAGAGAGAGAGACTATGAATGATAGGACAAAGGACACTGACAGGGAGGACGAGTGACAGAGATCGTGGTTGACGAGCAGCCAGAAAAATGAGAGGCAGAAAGAGTGATTGTGTCAGGGGAGATCTGCCTTCCTGTCGCCTGAGCCACCGCTGCCTCAGAACAAGTTCCTCGGGTTGTGCTTTCTGTGAAAGCTGAGTGGTTGTTGGGTCCAGACTGTCTGGGTGGGCAGGTGGAGAGGGACCCTTTGCAGGAGAGGAGGACTAAAATCCCCTGATCAGTTCCAAACAGAGGAAGCTCCTGCACTGCCGCCTTAAAGCCATACAGCAGTATTCTACGTGCAGTCTTTTGTACTGTCACTGCTGCCTTCAAGTTCCTACTTTTGACTCAGTCACTATCAGCTCCGTTCATAGTGACTGTCATCCATCCAAAAAATGTCTAATTCATGCTCAGTGACCTCATTGTCAATGACTGTTACTTTATTATTATTATTATTATTATTATTATTATTATTATTA
>JAPZDY010000011.1:12024006-12043176 GCA_029783645.1 Ctenochaetus hawaiiensis
AAAGGCAAAACTAAAATAGTTCATCTCACAACCCTACCAATTGCTTTGGACGGCTGCCACCTCTGAGCCAGGCTCTAATCCATGGTTACCGTCTGTTTCCTGTGTTGCTGATGCAAAGGGCTTGCTCATGTGGGAATTGCAGGGTTTTAATAAATTAATTCATAGACTGTGGTCTTGACCTGCCTTTAATGTAGAGTGTCCTAAGATAACTTATGTTGTGATTTGGCATCATATAAATAAACTATATTAAAGAAAAATGACTTGAACTTCAGTTTTATATATATATAGTTACAAACAGATACCGTAGAAGCCATTTCAAACTTATTTAAAGAATTTATATTTACGTCAGCAAATTAAAGTTTTAGTTTAAATTATTAATCATATGGATCAATCTTGTTTAAGTGTATTAATTTTAATATAAGTAAGTGGGTTGTTTATGTTTATTCATAGATTAATCTATACCTGTTTGGAAGATGTTTGGTTATGGGTGGAGTTTTAGTTATATAGGTAAGCCAGCATAGGTGTGGAGGTCAGCTTTTGGCGTTGTTTGAGGTTGAGATGAGCTGGACGCAAAATGTTTTTTGACCGTGAAATGGGAAACGTGAGCCACGGGATAAGTTTGTGTTATATGGATACTGAATCTTGGAATCCTCATCTGCAGACCTGTGAGTAATGAATTTATTTAATGAATGAAAGTGGACAGAGTCAAATCACCAGTCAAGCTCGTATCATTCAGGTGGCTTTTAAAACTGTAAAAGAGGAATCTGCCACTACAGATACACATACAAACAGCCATTTGTTCTAACATAAACATACACACAAAAAGATAAAGCATGTGAAAGGAGTGCCACTGAGTACATGAAAATACACAGCTCCAATCAAAACAGACAAAAGGCAGCTAATGTGTATTGAGATGAACTTTGATAGAATTTGTTGGAATTAGGAGATCTCTCTCTCTCTCTTGTGAATCAGACCTAATTAATTCCTTTGTAACACAATGCTTATCTATGCATATTTAAATGTGCAACAAATTTCCCCTTGTTTGAAAATATCAATATGCAAAACACATACATGAAAAAATTTCCTCGCATTGTTCTACAATACCTGAGTTGGGCACAATGAGATGCCCCCCCTGGGAGCTGAAGGAGCCCAGCGCGGTGCAGGATGGATCCCTGGTACGGAGCAGCGTCTGGGTCTGAGTGCGACGGCCCATCGTGCTGTCACTGTTGTCCAGCAGACAGTGCGGAAGCTTAGGTGACAGTTTGGAGGAAAATTCTCCTCCCAGGTCATCCTGTGGAGTCACTAAGCCAGAGGAGTTGTACACCTTAATCTTCAGGTTGGGAAGAGGGTCCAGCAGAGGGGAATTGGTCATGGGGATTTTGTCAGCCACATCATGGAGGGCGTAGACGGGGCCGCGGTACATGGCCGCCGCTGAGGTCAGGTCAGGGGGTGCTGTTAGGAGATCAGCTGGAAAAGAAGAGAAAGTTACATAAGTACAGAAAAACCTTAAGAGAAGTACTGCAGTCATCATGTACTATCTCCAATTGTGAATGTTGATAACAATTTAAATCGAAACCAAAATAAGCACATGGAAATAAAGTGGAAGCAGCAATCAACAAGATGACTGACTGGTGTCACTCATTTGGTTCCCGCTCATTAGGGAAGTCCACCTTAACAGCAAACATTACTCAGTCAGAGAAGTTAAAGGTGCAGCTGTGAATCAGAAGTAACAGAGTAACAGATGGCAACACAAACACTCTGTTTACCAGGTAGGTAAAACGGTGAATGTTCACTAGCTGCACTGAGTGGGTGGAGCAGCTCCTCCACCTCCTCCACCTCCTCTGCTGCCTCCAAACACAGGATTTATAAATATTACACAAGTCAGTGAAAGTCACAAAAGTTGATAGCTGGAAAAATACTTATTTGGTAGGTATACTTGTATTAGTAATAGTAGTTACTGTGGTATTAATAATACTATGCAAATATCAATAATGGCAGGAACTGTATAATTGTCGCATTGCTGTTATCAAAATATTACTGGAGGTATCATAAGTTATATTTACACACTAAAAACGTGTAAAACAACAAAATCTTTCTTAAATGTTTTGTTGAGTTGTTTACTTTCATTATCCCAAGTCTTTCCAACAATTTTCAAAATCAAAAACTGTATTCATTTTATTGTGTTTCATTTTGCTGTCTGTCATTAAGTTCAAGAGTAACAAAACATTTTAATAGATGACCTCATTTGTGAACATTTCTGCCAAAGCCATTCAAACAGACTTAGTCAGATCAATGGCAATGGTGGCTGTTTAACAATAAAGACAACAGCTCAAATGATCCCAGTGATCTTCACAATATCATTAAACCACATCTGTTGTTTTTAATATTTGAGAAAAGAAGCTTAAAGTCATAGAATTGACATAGTGTGTGTGTTTGAGTTCTGACTTTCATTGTTATGACTCAGCTAAAAGAGTTAAATTATATGGTTTGAAAAAATAGTTTATTTCCATATAAAAACATTTAGAATTTTTGAATCTAATTACTTGTGTTTGTTTGTTTCACTGGCTCGGCTCTGAATTGGCATTTATCTCTGACGTGAGTCAGATTTACAAGGACACCAACAGAGAGAGCACATTCAGCTCTAAATACAAACTGGACATTTGCTACATACACAGTTATTCAATGCATCTTTCCTACTGAATTGTACAGTATTTTAAATCTTATTTTGTCTGTGTCTGCTGCTGGTTTCTGTCACTGTTATTTTCTCTTTCCTCCCCTAGTTTTTCTCTTCCTTCTCCCAAAACCTCCAATCGACTATTTTCAAACAATTGCTCTGATCTGTCTGTTTCCCTGCTGTCTTTTTACCCAGCTCACTGCCACCTGTCCTCATCCCTGCTGTCTTTTTTTTTTTTATGTCCTGCGTCAGTAGTCCAAATCTAATTACAGCTTAATATGCAACATACAGACTTGCCTTATTATGCCTTAATGAAGGGGCAAAGCTTGGCCTCCCATCACAACGACAAGCATTTTAATAGTTTCATCACCTCGCCCCCGCACAAACACGCTGTCTGCTGCTTGAATTTCTCTCACAAGCTCCATCTTGCAGTTGAAATGGCACGTTTACATTGGCGTCGTCACTGACACACGTGTGCTCTGAGAGCAGCTAAATCTGACATGTCACGCTGAGTTAATGGTACAGGTTGCTCATGCAAGGGATTCTCCACGCCTGACAACATAGGTGAGTCAACAGGGGACTGAACCTTAACACTTAATTTAGTACTGACTGAAATGTGTCTGTTGTAAAGTACAGACAGCTGTCAGGTAACACTTGTTGGGATCACATTTTTGGTTCAATTTGTTATTTATTTACTCGTGCTATCAGATATTAAATGATTTAAATAATAAATTAGCTAATTTTAGAAAACTTTTAAAATAGTTTGTTAGCTAAAGGCCTTCTAGAAACAAGATCGCGTTGCTTTGAAAGACCAGTGAGTCAGATTTAGTGGCATCAATCAGTTAAGTTCCAGGTTGTATTGACTATCCCCCTGCTAACCTCCCAATCCAAGCATGCAGGACAACCTGTGTTGGCCATGCAAACGACACAAAAAGCAGAGGCCGTTTTTTGAGCAAGTGTTTAGTTGTCCTGTGCATCTGTAAAAACATGGCTGTGCAACATGGTGGGGTCTGTGGAAAAAGACCCGCTCTCTCTGTGGGTATAAAAGGCTCATTTTAAGGACACGAAAACACAAAGATTCTTATTCTCATGTGATAAAACACCAGTAAAAACATACATATGAATATTTTATAACATTTCTGCCATTTTCTATAAATAGATCCCCCCAAATCCTACATGCTGAATGTTTAAGTAAGCTGATGTAAAAGTTACATTTTGCTTTCTGTAGGTGATTTTTAAAGACAGAGAATGATGTATCTGAACTCATACATGCAGGAGAACACACACAAAAACAAACACATGGTATTCTCAGGCCCCACCTTTGCGGGCAGTCTTGATGCTGACTGGCTGGAATCCTCCGTTGAGGGCGGAGGTATCGATGATGTCGGAGTCGAAGTCCCGGTGGTTCTTCCTGTAGATGAAGAGCGCCACGACGACAGAGATAACCAGGCACATGATCACTGCTATGACAATACCAACATACAGAGCGACATCGTCTGTACTGGGGGCCACTGGAGGAGGAGGAGGAGGAGGAGGATGGAGGGGGACGGTTGAGAAGAGAGACAAAAGACAGAGAGAAAAAAATAGTCTTTTAAGATCTCATAAGTTCACATCAATAGTGTTAAGCTTTGGTTCTCAATATGCAAGAGTTGTGATGAAGCCATTATCAGCAGACTAATATCCTGGTTTAAGATTAAGCCGGATATTAATAACCATCTACTGGGAAATAAAGTATATCTCTTGTCTTCTTTTTTTTTATTGTGGTTAATGCTGGCCTGCTGTGGGAAACAGTCTGGGTGTTGATCAAATAATATAAGAGACTCTTAATTGTCCGAAGTGAAAAAAGAGATAATGATGCATCTACTGCACCGTAGAGAACTGAGAGAGAGAGAGAGAGAGAGAGACGCACAACACCGGACCTTTTGCAAAGTCATAGATTGATGTTTCTTGTGAAGCCGTACTGTGTTGTGTGTGTGTATGTGAGAGAAGGTTTCCATACCATGCATCATAAAGATAATAAGAAGCTACAAAAAAAAATGAAGTTAATGATGATGAAGTCTGTGCACAACGGCGCAATTAATAAGGACGGCTGCTCCTGTGCAACCCAATGACACGCTGTCCTAACAAGCAGGCTCAGAAGTGAGATCAAAAGTCCTGAAGACGGAGATATAGATGTTTTCATCTTCAAATTACCGTGCTCTGTGTTGGAGTTCAGAGTCTGTCTCTGTCTTTGTTCTTACGCACTGAAGATAAGATCTAGACATAGCTTGCATTTCTCAAATTGTCTTTTATCTCCGTCTCCCTCCCAGAGTCTTTCTGTCCACTCTCCAGCTGGAGAAACCTCTGTGATTAGTAGGCCTGGCATGGATTGTAGCGGCTGTTAGAAACACAGACTCAGACAGGCATGCATTACAAATCAGACCCTTTAATGGATGCCTACTGACAGTCTGAACTCTCTGTAGCGTTTGGTAAAGAATGTCCTTCACTGTCACCAAGTTGACAAATAGGGAGAAACTCTTTTTTTTTTCTGAGGTAATAAATGCCAGCAGGCAAGTGTCAGCCTGTATGTGCCCAATTGTTCAACATGTGAATACACACCGCACGTCAGGGGGGCCTCTAAAAGAGTCAAACACCAAAGCATACAAATGCATTTTTTATGTGCAAATAAAGTTATTCGGTGAGAGAGAAATGTCTGTTGTTAGGGATAATCTTGACTATGCAAATTTAGCAGACTGTGCGCCAGTAGATGGCAGCATCAGCCACATATCCGCACACACACACACAGCATTATCAGAGCATGCATGATGGCTGAGGATTTGTGTAAATTAGCCTCATGTGTCTCAGGGATACAGATGGCACTCAATCTGTGTCTCTTGTCTTCTCCTGCACAAAAGGGGAGAAAGGAGAAGAGGGAGAAGAAAAGCAAGAGAAGGGAGTGCTTTTGAGACAACTGAAGAACACAAGTCGAGTGTTTTTATCTTATTATCTCACCAATTAAAAGCGCATAGCTTTTTTTCCCTCCCATATATGACATATGTAAATGATAAGAAGGTTTTAAAATTGAATCAAACGATTACAGCATTCAACGTGTTATCAGTATTGAATTGAGATGAAATTGGGTTTGACCTTCAGCAGGACATTCCCTTTCACTCACAGTATAAACATTGTGATGGGAGGAAGAACTGTCTTTTTTTCTTTAGATGAACTGAAAGGCTTCTACTTTATTTCCCTCAGTCCTCAGGAAGGACATAAAGGACCTGGCTCTTCCATTCAGCCTTAACTGAGACATCACATTAAAAGAGGAATGTCAAGATACATCCTCATCTACGTATGTTAGGCTTAATCCTTTCTCTCACACAGGCACAAACAGAAAACAGAGCAGGGAGGCAATGATGAAAGTCTGAAAAATGTCATTTCGCTGTGCCTCTTCTGCCAAGCATCTCAGCAAGTTATTTAACATATATCCCCTCAGACGAACTATCTTCCATCCACGCTTTGATGATAAAGGCAGCAACCTGCTAAGTGTACGCATTAAAATGTATCACTTAGATTAATACATCCCTTTGAACATGAGCCATTGTCAGAGACGGGAAAGTACAAGAAATGGAAATGAAAGGGATTATCGAACACTCCATTCTCTGTGAGGACGCGGAGATTTACAGAGGCAGGGCGAGATACAGACGGGGGGAAAAAAATATTAAAAGACATGCAGAGATAATGACAGCGGGTTAAATTCTTCGCCAGACTCCGTGTGTGAACTGATGGCGAAGACAAAGTGTCAGGCTGAAGTTCATCAAGAGCAACAGGGTAAAGGGCAGTGTCAGCTCCGCGTTGGGGAGCAGTGACATGACTGTGAACAGGCAGCCGACTTGCAGAAACACTTAACGGGAAAAGACAGAATGGAAATCAAAAGAGGATATGCCCCGAGGTTGTTATCTGAGAAAAATAAAAGCAAACTAAAAACAAAACAAAAAGCAGAGCAGCAGTATGAAACATCGATTGACATGGAAGAACAATGGTGTTTTATTGTTTCTGTGTTTTATTTGTTAAGTGCAGAAAAAAACAGTTGCTGTTTGCAAAAGGCTTATATTTTCTAATGATTTTTTTTTTTTGAGACTATGAGTGACCGCAGATTCCTTGTGTACAACCTGCCAAACAAAGATTAAAGACAAAGACAGACATGAGAATGGATGTAGAAATAATGCAAAAGAAAAGTGAAAAGGATAAGAAAAAACAACAACAAAAAACAAAACGACTCACATGTATTTCCAAAATCATTCTTGTCTTTTGCCTCAGAGGACTTCTGATATAAGGAACCTTGAAGAGAGGAATTGTAGATGGGGGGAGAGAGAGAGAGAGAGTAAGGGGAGGTAAAGGGGGAGTTGGGGGGGGGGGGGGTTGGACGAGAGAGAGAGGGATGATGAAAATCAAATTTAAGCCAACAGAAAAACAAACTCAACGAATGAGACAGCAACAAACTCATGAGTAGGAGTGATGACACAGGGAAGCGATCTTTCTTGATTTGGCCACTCCTCTCCAGATCCGTGTTATGGAGTATAGAGATAGATGGCGAGAGGAATGATGGGGGTTGGGGGGTTGGGGGGGCATGGCGGTTTCTGTGAGGGAGTGGCGTGATCCATCAACCCTGGCTTAGTGCCTCAGCAGCGGCAGCGGCAGCAGCGGTAGGACTGATGCTGGCAGGTGAGGGAGGGGAATGGAGGGGCTGATAAAGTGTGGACTCCAGCACAGTCAATAGAACCAACAGCCTTGCATCTGTCACTGGAAGGCGGATGGAGAGGATAGCGCACGGGATGAAAGGAACGATTATGTTAGGAAAGCAGGGAGTGAAAAAAGAGGTTGAGGGATGGAGATTTTTTTTGGGGGGGGAGGGGGATCGTCTCCCAGGAAGATGGTTTTTTTTGGGCACCAATTTTGGCTTCTGGTTTTGCCTCGCTGTGGCTAGAAAGTACGGTATATTGTACTGTAAGGCAGCGTAGAACAGCAGCTGGGGATAGTGCACTAGTACACATAATATTCAGTCTCCCTGGGACATCCATAAACAACTATACAAACAATGAGGTTCTTATTGGAGAGCGAGAGAGCCACGGGCAGACAAGTGGACCGACAGGAAAATCAATGGCTTGATAGATGGGGCTGGTGTGTACATGTAATCAGGCAAACCGGGCGGCTGGGCAGGAGTGGGGGGTGGGGAGGTGAGTGTCAGGGTTAGTCTAACTGATGGCCCGTTTGAACCCATCCTGTGGAGTTTCTATTCATCCGTTTGTCCAGTGTATGGCCAGAGTGAAAGCATTCTTTTGGTGGGTGGGCTCCGAAGGAGACCTTGGAGCCCCAGACAGACAAAGATTATTCTTTCCTGACATCATAGAGGCTGTGAGGGAATGGGAGACAGGAAATCTTTGTCTATGTTTCAGCCATTACTTCCTCAAAAATGACAGATTTCCAGACTCAGAGATGAATACATTCGTCTTGCAAAACTGATGTCATCAGTCGAGGAGACAAAGGTTGATTTTTGCCTCTTGAAGGAGAGTCTGTTATATAAAACTGCTCATTGGACATAAATATATGTATTTACATTTAATCAACACCTTTTGAACACTTATAAATGTAAATGTAATAACCTCCTGTTCTTGGAAGGCTGACATGAACCTTCGAGTCGTGACTTTTTCGGTCTCTTGTGTTAGAAATAAAGCATTCGCCCTTGCTGGAGTAGGCGCTCCTCTTTCTCTGCATCAATATGTCAAGAAAATGTCATGTCTTAGAGCAGGGTTACCAAAGGCTTGGAAAACAACATCAGACCACAGAGGGAGCGCAAAAACAGAGATTCAGTCAGGTCAGCCTCAGTGAACTGTGAAAACTATACTCTTGTGTTGGAGATGGGAAGTTCAATCTGAACAGGCAGAGTGCAACCTCTCCGGATCAATGTGTAGTTGCTTAACTGAGTTACTGCCAAACCCCAAAACTCCTGGACAGTCTTAATGTGCTAAACAAGCTGCAAAGTAAATTATAACAAAAAAAAACTCTTTCCTTTTTGACTCAGGTCAGCTGTGTTTGCTGAGTTCTATTTCCAGCTCCTGTCGTATCATATTCCTGTGCCAAGATTTTCTGCGATGGATTGCAAATTGAAATGATTTAAATAAATTCAAACAACAGAAAATGAGATCAAGCTGCAATGGAATCCAGAGACACGCGTTCGGCCTGAATCGCAGCCCTGCACTGGAGGGAGCGGATCAGCGGTGCGAGGTGAGTTCGGATTGCACACAACTTCCATTCCCAATCATATTTGCCATAATGTGAGCTTTTAGATAATGGGGCCGTTCTCCTAAATGCTGGTGGAAATGGTCATTAGCATTGACATAAGTGGCTTCACCCTCTTAGCTTCCAAAAAAATCAATCCCTGAAATGATCCTAAATCCATATCATTATGGCTTTATATTCTTCTGCAAACTGGCCATCAATCTGCCGAGAACTAATGCTTCTCAGATAGGCTGAGGGCGTGCGGCGGGGCGGGGGAGGTGTGTGGGGGGGGTGAATGTATGTTGTGCCGCAGTGGGAAATGAAATAAGATGAATAAGACAAATAAGAGCTGGTTTTCTTGCAGATTGCTCCCTGATGTTTCTATACACTGCAGACATACGACCTTGGCTATAAAATCAGCTAATGCATTGCCTCTGATGCTAACGTCAAATGAAATCACTGAACACTGAAGTCATACTTTCCTGTCAGTCCTCAGCTCATGTGGACATACGGTAAAGCCTGTGTTTACTTTGGACAGACACATGCAGATCCATCAGCAAGCTGCATGTAAGGATGCTCACCGACGGCCAGTGTGTGATGTCAGCCGTGGCCTACATTACATCATGTCGACACCAACGCTGCAGGTAGCAGTTTACAACCCCGGGGTGCAGTGAAAATCTCAGATCGGCTGCACACGGTGACGACCAGCTGCACCAAATTTTAGACACCCAGAAGCCGAGCCTCTGTTATATTATTAGTGTCACAATCACCATCTGTAGTAGGTTACACAAACCATGGAGGCATCTGTGACAGTGAGTGGCTCCAACACCTTCAAAGACGTTTATTAGGGATTTTTTTATCAAACAAGACGACAGTTTAAGTGAGTTACTGTGCAGTTTTTCCCTTCACATCCCCTTTCTCTTGCTATTATTATGGGAACAGAAAAGAGAGGGCAAAGACTGTTTTAAGGGATCAAGTTCATGGCATCGAATGTTGCGCTCAGTAGTTTCTTAATACTGCAAACAATCCTGCGCCGGAGCAACTGCAGCAGGATTCCAATCTGTGGATGTATTATGGAGGAGAGGGAGCAGGATTTTTGGCTCAAATAAATTGCATGGCCTGTTTTTAACTTGCCTGGAAAAAATAAAGAAAAGAAAAGAAAGAGAAGCAGAAAAACAATTCACTGCCCGCAGAAAAATATCTGGCTGCTCCACAAACTACTTGGCCTTTTTTTTTTTTTTGTTAGCGACACAACATTAAAACCAATAAAAGAATTGTGATTTATGAGAAAGAAATGCTGGTTCATCCTGGAGTCTTTTGTGTACTTGCAAAATCATTGTAAGTGTAGAGTATTATGCACAATAGTTTCCAACACATGTAATTGTCAGCACTTTGTGGCCTTCTGTTTCCTCCCATTGGACCCGAGGAATCCAGGGCTTTTAAGTTAAGGTAGTAATCAAAGCAGTCTGGTAGTTGTGACCCCCCTAACGTAATTACAATATAATCACTTATTATTATTTCAAATTTAACTCCCAGATGCTTAGCCTGTGACAGGGATAATTACTTTGAGTGCCTCCCCATGTGGCCCAGTCGTTTTTTTTTTTAAACATATACTTAAATTGGAGCTGACGCAGGAAAAGATGTGCAGAGGTTTCAGCTTTTGTGTCCCTTTTATCCAACAGCTTTTTGTGTATTATACATGTGCAAATAATGAGACTGTGAGTGCAGAGGACAGCAAGTAGAGTAGTTTTTAGCATGTCCCATTGTTTATGTATGAGTGAAGTGGAACAGAGTGAGCGAGCGACAGGGTGAGTGTGTTATGCGGCGATGTGAAACACAGCGTGGTGATGAGAAGAGAGCAGAGTGAAACTCATGGTCAAAGGGTGAAGAGAAAGTCTTTTTTGGTCGGCAGGTCAGAGAGAGTAGCAGAGGATTAGTCGGGTACTCACTCTGCATGCACAGCCCATCGGTGCAGTTCTTGGACTGGAGCACCATGCCCTCACAGTCCTTCCCCCCGTTTTTGGGTGCCGGAGCGCTGCATTCTCTCCTCCTCCAGTGGGTGCACTCTGTCCCACAGGTGGACCACTTACTCCACTCAGTCCACAGGCCATCCACTACCACACAACAGACAGGAACGGACCGGGGCAGAGTGAATGAAATGGCAAATGAGAAGATGAAAACAAACAAGCGCATGAGTGGGTGAGCGGGTACGTGATTCGAGACAGTGGGAGACATGTGGGAGAGAGACACACACACACACGTAAGGGTGGAGGCACAAACAGAACGAAATATGCAAACACACACTTGTACAGTATCACATTAAATGTATTTTGTTTGGTTTTTTTTGTGAGCCTACACCCTTCCCACCTGCTGAGTGGGTGTTTTGTAATTTTTCTGTCCTACCTGGACAAAGAGGATTACACGCCAGCTTCTGGATGCCTTGCCCTTCACAGATGGCGCCCCCGTTGAGCGGGGCGGGGTTGGTGCAGCTGCGGGTGCGTTTCTGGTAACCGCGACCACAGCGGCTGTTGCACACTGACCACTCTGTCCATGTGGACCAACCACCGTTCACTGAAATACAAGTTAATGTGATGGAAATTTGACTGTTTGTATGCTAATGTAATTTTTGCACATTAATAAAACATGTTAAAATAACATTTAAACTGGCTTCTAATTGTTTTCTTATCAAATGGTAATTTATTTTAGCATTTTCTTTAAAAATAATTAACAAACTGCTTTTAAAAAATTGTAAAAATAAACTGTAAAATGCACAAATAGAAGTGAAATATACATGAATTAAAACAGAATGAATCATATCAAAAATACAAATTAAATAAAACACAGAGAGACTCAGAATAAAATATTAAACTTGATGCATTTGTCTTCAGCGTGACGTATCAGTTAACTAGAATCCCCTCACTCTTGGACATCTCTATACACGGCTGTTTGCCCACTGTAAAATGGATATATAGAGTTTTTTGTGTTCTCACCCTAAAGTCTCGGATCGTTACTTTGCCTCGAAGCCAGACAGTAAATTCTGGTCAGATTGCTGCATTTTCCATTCACTGATTCCTCCTAATGCCTCTCTTCCCTCTCTCATCCATCTCTGTCAGCGACTAAATCCAGTGCAGAGTGACACCAGGGCTTGTGGCTGAGAACAAGTCTGTGGCATTTGAGATGGTGGAACCGGGCCCCTTGGAGCCTCCGACTTTCAAATGTGACATGCTTATGAGTGAAGCCCAAAATATTGGACTCCGGGGGTGGACTGCCAAAGCCCCACATTTCTTTACTGTCTACTTTCTTTCCTCCGTGGATTATGGATCTATCTTCTCTCTCCCTCTTTCTCACTCTCAATGCCCCTCTTTTTTTTCTCTTTTGTTGCCAGCTTGTGCTCCTGTTTCCAGTGTCCTTGTAGCGTGTTGTTGGACAGGAAACCACTGGGCTAAAAAACACACACTGCCTCTACTTTTCACTTTTTCATCACCAGCGTCAGACACAACTTTCACTTATCTTTTGGACTTTTCATACTGATTTATAGGTACAGATGTGTGCTTATGCACGCAGCCAAACTGTACATAAATGTGCAAGTATCCTATTTTGGTTAAACAAGCAGGGGCTTGCTGTATTCCTCCTTAATGGTGAGCTGACATCATAGCCATATATTGACACTAGGATAAAGAACTTGAAAAATCTCTGAAATCTCTCACTTTCTTAGATTTACTATTGGTTTCCACTAGCCACAATTTCATCAGTCTCCACTAAGAGTTCTTCCCCGGATACAATATACTCTGCTATGATTGATATTTTGTTTTAACATTTTAACTTTTCTTCTACATAAAAAGTGAAAAAAACTGCTTCTTCCTCATTGAGAAAATCTGGATCTATCAATCACAGGCCTTGCGCCTTGCCAGTCACCACTGCTTGCGGTAGGTTAGCTGGTGAAAGAGCAGCGTGCAACACGATGGCTAAATTAGCATGAGAGGAAACACTGGAGAGATTTAGGCATAAATATTTGGGCCTCGGTCAGACCTGGACTCAGAGGAGAAGTCTGCTGTGCACCAAAATCAGACACTAGCAGACATTTGTTAGCTTGTTAGCTTGGTCTGGCAGTGACTGACACAGTGTTAGCGGTTGTGCTAACTCTCACTCTCTGTACAAGTCTGCTCTGTGTTGGAGGTTTCAGGTTTCTTCACCTGTGATTGGCTTTGAAACTTGTGATATATCAAGTCTAGCTAATCCTGGGTACATTTGAACCTCTAATTTTTAAAACCGACATCTCCTTTTTAGTAAATGAATGTGAAAACACCTCTCTAGCGAGAAACTTTGCACAGATAGAAGTCAACATAGTCATGGTCTCTAGAGAACATCAACATAAAAAGGCACATTTCTCAGTGAAGGTGTCTTTAAAAGGGTCCTTTTAACTGGAGTAGTTAAACAAAATGAAAAGAATGCTAACCTCATTACACTTCCAACATAATTTGAAACTTGCCCCTGGTGGAAGTATTGGTTTCTAGCATTCACTTTTGTCTTGTGTGTGTGTTCTCATCCACATGCACACAACATCTCTTCATTCAGTCTGAATATGCATCGCCTCCAGCAGGCACTGAAGTTGAACTTTGCTGACGTGCTGTGCAATAACAGTCATGTTAGGTGATGCCAAGGAGACGGTGGGTGAGTCTGTGTGAAACCGCAGCGGGGGTCTCTTTAAGTATGGCTCAGCCACATCAGCACCGTGCTCAGAGGTTCAGAAAATCATAAATCTTCCAGTCTTTGCACACCTTCCGGCAGGAACGAAAATGAGCGGTTGTTGCACGTCGCAGTAGAGAGAGGGATTTGCCCTATGCAGAGTGACTTTAAAATGTGCTTTATTTTCAGTTGAGCTCACTTTTTACAGGAATTCACTACTTTTCCTCTTAACTGTGTCTGACTAACTGATCTCTTATGTGCTATTATGCATATAAGGACGACAACTTGTGCTGATCAAGAGCTTTATGGCTAAAGTTGGATCTCATTGACTGTGTAGCTCGAAGTTAAAATGTTAATTTACCATAGACAATAACTGTGGCAGTGGTGCTGCGCCTCTTGGCCACGATGTTCTTAGCCACACAGGTGTAGTTGGCCGTGTCAGAGAGGCGGGCCTGTTTGATGATCAGGTTGTGGTCGATGGTGATGTAGAAGTTCCTGTCATCCGCTGGATCGATGACCTCCTCATTCTTGAGCCACTCCACCTGAGAAGAAGTAGAAGAAGAAAAAGGAGAAGAAATAGGGAGCGCAACGTTAAAAAAAGAGAAAGCTCAGAGACAAAAGAAAAGTAAATCAAACAGACGCTGTATGAGAAGATATACGACAGGTTGACCTCATTAAATTGAAGAGAAATCACAGCAAAGTGTTTAAACAGCTAGAGTTTTTCTTGTCTCTGCCTAACCTCTCAAATAGCAGCGAGTGCCAGGATTAGAGGCACAACTGTGTATGTCTCTGAGGTCCTGCTACAAAAAGTCAATATCTATCATGCTCTTTTTATTCTCTCACTAGAACAAAACGCTACAGAAGCAGCAGCATTGCCAGACAGCGGAGAAAAGAAAAATTCTCCGCAATTCCTGAAGCTGAAAGGCTCTCTGACCTTTCCTTATGAGTTTCATTCCTCAAAATGATACTGATATTGAACTCCTGGCACCATCACAGAACAAGGGACCATTTAGAGCCTTTATTTGGCTGTAAATCACCAAGATCCTTTTCTCTTCGAGGGGTGTAAAGGTTCGGAAAAGAATAACACGTGCCGCCTCACACTCATCAGTCACTTATGAATCAAAATATTTCCTGGGGTCTCTGGTTTTCTTCAAAGAAGCCGTCTGGTCATGAGGAGGCCTGGAAAATAACTAACTTCCTGTGTATTGTGATATCCAACGAGGAGCAGGGCCTGATAAGAGATAAGACACTAAGGAGCAGTACAAGCGAAGATAAGCGGGATGTTTATAAAGGCTCTTTCTCATGAGAGATAAAGTATCTCAAAAAAAAAAGTGGGGCAATAACCTGATATAAGGCCTGCCAAGACAAAACAGCGTGTGGGCTCACTGTTGATGTTGAATCTCTTGCAAAACAACACAGACGCGGTATGTGGTGGTGCTGAGATGAACAACACGTTGGCCATTGTTAAAAGACCAGCACTGTTAGAACTTTCCCAAAAAGAAAAAAGATGTGCTGATTGCGACCTGCAGCGAGATACATGCATCACCAGCGTCTGTGTTAGCTACCTCGGAAAGTCTGCCTGCTCTCTTGCCTTTTCCTGTGGGAAAACACTGGAGAGGCTAGAAGTACTTTTAATACTTCACTTCACAATTCTTTCACACTTGTCCTCCTCCAACCCCCCACCCTCCTCCTTTGAATCAATGCATGCAACACTTCCACCGTGCACTTCGTACGAAATTTATCCCCATGACAACACTTAGATCTAAACAAACACCGGATGCAAACTTAATATCAGCAGAGCTTTACAGTAAACGCCTGCAAGCATGATGGCATGTATATTCTCTGCTGATTTGGTGCTTATGAGAGTTTTTCCTCCATAAACGTGTGTTGGCTGAATCAATCTTATGGAGTCAGGAAGGACAGGATTCCCCTCACATGCATACTAGTGACTGCAATTAAATAATTCATATGAATGCAATGAAGTGCTGCGTGACATAAGTTGCAATGCAACTGTATATATGATGCAGCGCAGTGTTTCTAAGCATAAGGTCATGCTGTGTGTATCCCATATAAAACAGACAAAAAACTTTATGTACACTCATAGAAACTGTATGACACATTGAAAAATTCCCAATACACTCAACAAGTATGATTATTGCAGAAAAATGTTTCATATGCATATTGAATTCATGATTTATTGTGTTCTTTATCAGTAATAGAAGTTACAAATATGGATTTTATGGCAGTTCTTGATATTTTTGTAACTTCTGTTGTAGCATTTTGAGTTTCTCTTGCCACACAGAGAGAAAAGCTTGTTGTCATTTTAGCTCTTGATGAATTAATTGCCTTAAACCATTTAAACACTGAATGAAAACATTGTGAGAAAATTGTCAGAGATTTGACAATTGTCATTCTGCAGAGGTGTCAACTCTCTGGGATTAGTCTGTCTCATTTCTGTGAACTTGCATTGGTGAAAACAAACTCAGTAGGAATGATGTTGCAAATATTGCTTTAAGTTAAGTTTAAGAAAAGGATTCAGCTTCAGGAATTAATGGCAAAGCAACATTTCATGTATTGATCTATTGAGTTGGCTTCTGTTTTAATTTTACTGCAACTAATCTGTTGTGACATCTGCTGACTCAGCAGTTAGACATCTGCAATGACCTCCAGAATTGGAGACCTGGAGGATCTTGAAAATAATTATAATATTAATTATAACTCACTTAACTGTGGCTTTTAGTGTAAGGAAAGACATTTTCTTCTTGACATCTCAATAATTTTTTATCAAGGTTCTCTTATTGCATTCACACACAAATAATGTAGTTGGCCCCTGTCCTTTACATTATTCATGATGAGCAATTACCACTTCATCATTACATCCAGGCTTCAGTGACTACAGTGAGTGCATAAGTGGATTTACTGAATAAGAGTTACACTGATATTTTTGTGTTTCTGTGTCACAATATCACCATTAGTCTTTAATACTGAATGAAACTGATATATATAACAAACATAAACCAGACAGAAGGACCCTCATGTTTAGAGAACAAAGATCTCACAGTGATCTGATTGCCATTTTGTGTGTCCTTTGTTCCCTGTGGCATGATGAAAAGTGATGGAACACAAGTTCAGTAAAACAAAGAAAGATGATGCAAACAAGAGAAACGGTGGGTTTGGTTGACATGATAAATATTTTGTCTTTTAGGACTCACTTCAGTGTGTGCAGAGCGCGGGGCGATGGGAAGTAAAAGGTCTGTTCTTCGAAGAGAGATTGACACTGACGTACAGGGAGGTGGTTATCCAATTTTTGCACCAATCACAGTGGCAGCCTCTCCAAACGTGCTGCATTCAGATGTCAAGAGCACTTTTATATGAGAAGGTAATTAAAAATTGAACAAAAGAGCTTTTCAGTGCAGATGGAGGGGTGGGAGGGAGACGCGGCGACGAGGGATAGAAAGTGGTAGAAACTCATGTCAGATGTGGGAACGTTTGTGTGAGATAGGGAGCTAGAGCGAGCAACAGTTCACCCATCATTTATTCTGTATGGACTATAATTGGGACTCATTATTAAACCAGAGATCAAAAAAGGTAAGCCAGTCTCTACACCACCCTTGTGAAAGAGATTTCAAATGATCGAAACCCAGCAGAAGACGCCGTCCAACTTTCTCTCATGCCAACACACTCAACCAAGCGCACAAAGATACACAAACCTGCACACCCATGCGAGCACAGCCACACGCTCGCAGCTCGTTAGTGTCTGATTGGCAGCGAAACATCCGGAGAGGTAATTGGCACATTTCTTGTCATTAACGAAGGGAAATTGCCACATGTCAGCTGTCATAAAGAGAGGGAGTCTTCCTGTCTGGTCGGAGGCAGCCAAGTGACAGACAGAGAGAGAGAGAGAGAGAGAAGGACAGATGGAAGTGTAAGCCTTAAGAGGAAGACAAGGAGACAGATAAAAAGAAAGACAGGTAGGTGTAAGACAGAGATGAGGAGACGGATGAGTGAGAAGAGGGTTCCCATGCAGGATGAGTATGATACATCATCTTTGAGAGAGAAGGCCGAACGAGACACAATACAGACAGGTGATGGAGGAAAAAGGTTATACATAGGTGATTTTGTCTTGAGGCGGTGAAGAGGAGGAAAAGGAGGGGGGCTAAAGCAAGAGGTAAACAGAAAACTACGAAATCCAACAGAGAAAAGACAGCTTTTTCCCCTCTCGAGTGCTGCGAAAATTCAAAGCGCAGGATGTATAGGATGGTAGTGAGAAAAGTAATAAAGACGGGTTAGAAAAGTGGGATGTCAAAGGCGATGCTGCACATCCTGGAAGAGGGGAATCAGTGATGTTCAAAGTGATGAATCAGTGACATGTATACAGTGTTAGAGCGTGCACACGTGCAGCACAGGCATACAAAGAGACTGTGCACAGGTGCCCTGATTCACTCCAGTGGTCAAGCAGAGAGAAGCAGCAAGGAAGAGCCTGTCAGCATCTTGTTTTTAGCTGCAGACACCAGTGGGCAGAAGTTGCTTTTGCATAGATTTTAAAATGTGTCTCATTTAAAATCTGTGAGGCAAAAAAAAGAAACAACTGCTCAAAAGGGCTTTTTTTTAAAAGGCTTCTCCAAGACCTGGGACAAAGACTGCATGTTTAGCTGATTCTCATCAAGTTGCGAAGTCACTAAATTTCACATGACCAAGCGAAAAAAAAATCTCTCGAGCCCTGGGAAAATTCACAGAGCAGGATATATAAGATGGTATTGAATGAGACCATGAAAAATTCACAGTAAGGTGTGAATATAGGAGGCGAAAATGTTTCTGTTTAAAAAAAGGAGGATGTATTTTCGCCTAAAAGGTCTTATGTAATGTAATCATGACTCCCTAATACAATATAATGTAATTCATGTTGAAAGGGGATGCTGGAGCAGAACATTAGCTAAAGTATGAACAAAAACTTTGCATCTAGTCTCGTAGTACAGGATGAGGTCACCGCTGAAGATGAAATGTTTTCCAAGAAGTAACAGTATTCCCAGAGTTCAAGTAACTATTCTTATGGATTTTTTTTGACCTTCTGAGTGCGATGGAAAACAAGAGGTAAAAACACAACAGTGAAATATTATCACCTTATAGAGTTGCAATGGCAAAAAAGTTGCTTCTGCACAAACCCAGCTGATACAGAGCACCTCCAGCAATCCATTTAAAGCAGCGTTTGTCTCCAGCTGACACTGCATTTCCAATACACACTTTCCTTTCAGATGTTTTTTTTTTTGCCTCCAACAGCTCCTGAGAAAAAACGGCTTGCTCTTTACCTGAAATATGCCTCACTTTAGTTAACTCTGCCTGTCTGCTGTTTGTTGCCAACAACTACTTACCGCTGAAAATGATTGGTGAGAGTGACAGTCAAGAGTAAAATTTCACCAAAATCGATTTAATGTCACACACTTATGACATTCATCCAGCACGTATTGATAGTGTGCGTTTAACATCACACTTTGAGCTTTATTAAAGCAACTGACATGCAATAAATGTGTAAAACTAAAACACAGGTTAAGCCTCAA
>JAPZDY010000011.1:12050735-12076654 GCA_029783645.1 Ctenochaetus hawaiiensis
TACATCTGCTAAATACACAACTAAGAGGGGGTTGCATTTAAGCTAACCAAGTCATACCGGAAGTGATATTTTAGCCTCAAACAGTGAGTAGAACTCAGAAAATGTATTGGATTTGAGTAAGAACTTACGGCAGGGCTTTGTACAATGCACTGGCTCAGTGAAATGCATTCCTGATGCTTACCTCGGCAGCTGGGATGCCTTCAGGTGGGCGACACTGGAGCAACACTTCCTGTTCGAGAGACACTTCCTTCCCAAGAGGCTCCTGGTCAAATGTCTTCCTCAGATCTGGGACGAACAGACAGAAGTGCATTGTGTGTGTCATTAAGCTGCATCTCATTGAATGGTAGAATATAAGGGTTGTTTTCAAAGCATATTTATTCATAACAAAGTTGATATACTTATGATAAACATTTAAAAGAAAAGGTAGGTTGACTCATGAATAATGTTTATTTCATTGTTAGAAACAGAATGTGAGATTCATGTTTTCTATTTTCTCTCCTCACCTTCGACATATGGACAGATAAACTGGCCTGAAGTAGATGGAAGGAAGATAGGTAGAAGGGGATCTTTTGCCCTCCAATGAAAAGTCAATATTTTTGTGGTGTGAGAGCCCTGATGGAGAAGTGCAGGGCAGGGATGGTGGAGCTGACAGGGCAGGATTACTGAGGGTGTCATGCTACACTGGAACCTAAAGCCCATTAGACATATATCATCACCTGCTGCACAGACCAGGAGAGCAGCAGCATCATACACAACCACAGAGCAGAGGAGAGGACTTAATGGGGAGTTAGGGTACTACTGGGGAACTTTGGACTAACTGAAGCATCAAATCTACAATAAAACCCTCCAAAACTCCACTGGTACCAGTTCCACAGCCTTTGCAATATTTCCTGGCAAACACACTCTTTAGCCTGTTTACTGACACATTTAATCTGAAGCACGAACAGGATCCACCACTCGTGTACAAACACAAGCGCTCTTCCAGTTTGTAATCTGGAAGAAAATTAGAAATCTGAAATAAACTGAACCCAGCAAATATGCCTGCATTCAACAAAGCCAGTGTTGATGTGACTGAGGAGGGAAATAAATTTAGTGATCATCAAAATAAATAATTTTTCCTAAATGTCTGGAGATATTAAAGTGTGTGACTGAATAGTTACATAAAGACAGAGGATTGTCTCTATAGTTTCTTTTAGGCATAAATATATCTAATATAAAGAGACACTTAAACTCCATCAAGATCTACTGAATCCATGACATGGTTTTTTTTTATAATAGCTATTACACAGGGCACATTATACGGAAACAAGAGACATTTCACTGTTCAGCGAACTGCTGCACATCCCCACCTCCAAAATCTAGATCATGTTCTTATTACAAAATACATGATCAGACTACACCCGCAAGCCCTAAAGAATACCTACAGTCATTTTGAGGTTCGTTTTTTTATTTTGGAAAAATGAACCTTAAAATAACAAATTCAATGAGAGCCCTCGTCCCGGTTCAACCTGAGAGTATGCGTGTCTTCGGGGGAATGTGCCATAACTCCGCAAATTTCTATGTATTACAAAAGCTGAAAGGGTGAGTGTTGAATTGAAAGCAATTTCCGTGAAAGTCTGGTATGAAATTAAAAGAGGGAATGACTGGAGGGGCACACACTGGGACAAAGCTTTATGGAATTTGATCCAAGGACAAACAGTTTTTTCTTAAGACAAAAGGGAAAGGAGAGAAAAGGGAAGGAAAGGGGTGTAAATGAAGAGGAAAGTACGTCTCAGAGGGCTACTGTCGTTTGAAGGTGTGAGAATCATTCTACTGTTGCTCTAATGTCACAACTACAACGTAAAGAAGGATCCTTCTGTAGTTTAAAATGCTTCCAAAAGATTAAAGACGATGCAGTCACAGTTTGACAAGCGAGGCAGGAGTCTGGCACACCTTCTCCTACACTGTCACACACATTATGTTAAACAGCGTTACACACACTGCAGCATAAATACTATTAATTATATGTGACTTCTCCATATGAAGCTGCTGGAGAGTATGCAAGTCTTAACTGGGCACTGGTCTGGCCGCTCACTACGCAGTGTTTCAGTTTGCCATTTGGTGGTTTAGAATTGACCATAATGCCCGGCAGCCACTTACAGATGACAGTATAAGGTCCATAGCAGGGTCTGGTTTCAGCCAAACATGTTTTACAACGGAAAGACAGTGTGTTATTACGAGCAGATGCAAAAACACTTACTTTACAGTCACAGAACCTCCTTAAAGAAATGATCTGGAAGATTTTTTCACTTAAATAAATACCCATTAAGTCACCATCCATCACTAAATGAGGTAACACAATGGTGATCGAGCCCATTATCCACTATTGAAAGTAATGCAATGTTTATATTTAGAGTGTTACTGTGGTGTCATTCTTGGATCCCTGCATTAAATATTTGCTAATGTAAACCAAATGTTTCCCACTGCTGTGCCGCAGACGCACATTGAAAGCATCTAACTGGCGAAAACAGGAGTTGACTTTTATTATGAAGTACTCACAGGAAATGCTATGTGTTTGTCAGAGAGTTGTGCTCTTACCAGACAAGAAAATGGTTGTTTTTGGCATTTTTTTGACAGCAGTTCGGTTTGAATTATTGCAGGCAGTCATGGAATAAGAAGGAGCAGCCACAGTGAGCTGTGGGATGAAAGGCTGCAGGTGACAGGTTGCACACCTCCGACTCCTCAGGTAGCAAACTCCTTTCTCTGTGCCTTTTTGTCCGCTGTTTCATGCCCCGTACACAGCTCAAAATCAGATCATTGTTTCTCTTACTGAATTAGTGCTAATTATTGCCTAAATTTTCTATTAAAGACCAACAGTTTGTGCTGCAGCCTCCAGAATTACGTGACCTTTGATAATATTCTATGGTTTATGTTATGTACAGTAAAAACAGGGTGTCTCCAGGTCAGCCAGGATCAAAATTTTCAAGACTGCACCTTTAAATTACACGCTGAGAATGACAAAATGCAACATAATTAATGGTTTTAGATAGTTGCACTTCTTATTGTGCAGCCAGAAAACCCAAACTGTCTCTCCGTTCTATTCTTCTAGTGGCAAACCAGAGCCTGTCACTGCCACAAGTGGACCACTGAGTGGATTTATTGTGTTTGTGAGTTCAACTGAAATATTCATGCTCCTCATTCTGCATACTTCAACTGCAGCTTGTTAAACTAAAATTAAACACCCAGAGCTTATATTGTACTTTTCTTTCATCATGATTTGCAAACTTTTTGCATTACTCTCGTCGAAACACAGTAAGTAGCATGCGAGTGATTATTTTGCACTGTATGTTTTATTGGATGTGGGTTGAAATTATGCTTTTCCTCCTCTGGAGTCTCTCCTTCCCTCACTTCACTTCTCGTAACCCTGAATGGTACTGTGGGACACTAAAGGGTGTGGGACCAGCTGAGTCGACATTCCTGTGGGAGTCACACCATTCTCTCTCCTCAGCAATCAAAAGCTTCCAGCCCCACTGAGCTTCAGAGGGACAAACACACGACAACCATTAACCTTAAGTGACTGTGTTTGGCTACATATAATGCTAAATTTCACCAGGCAGACACCTCAGAAAAAAAACACAGTTTTTTTTCTCTCCTTAACAAAATCATTAGGTTTTGGTGCAAATCTAGATTAGAAATGCCTTTGTGAGTTTAAGTTTTAATCATCAGTAAAGTCACTGAGTATAAAGTTGAGGTTTTATTTATTATGTTGTAATCGTAAAAATTACAAGGCCGCAGACAAACAAATCCATTTCCAGCCCCTTCAGTAAACACTACCCTCCAACAATCTTTTGAAAGGCATTTCAGTTGATTCGATTCATTTATTTAATTTGCTTCTGTGCACGTACTTGTATGGCGTCTCTTTGGCAAGCCTCCCCTGCTCCCCAAATATGGAGGCCAATCAAAGCGGTTTTGTCTTTTATTTCTCTTTTCTTTTGAGGTCACGTGAAGAAAAGTAAATACAGTGAATTTAATGCACAAACTCTGAGAATACTTTTAGCCCAGCCAGCTTCTTTGCAAGTCTGCAAGCCAGTTCTTCAACACAATTCTCTCCTCTTAACTCGCCAGCACTGGCTCTGACTCACCGTCTGATTAAACTGTATATGTTTAGATGATGGGAGTGGGGAAAAAAACAAGCCCAGTTGCCATTAGCCTAACAGGATAGAGCCTGGCTCTGACAAGATGCCTGCCTGAAGAGAGAGCCCAGCAGAGGAGCTAATCCATTCAGCAGAAGCTAATGGGAGGGGAAGAGGGGTCCATTGTGATTTGAGGGATAGGTTAGTGCTGGAAGGCTGCTCATCATGGGTGATTATAGGAGGTGGAGCAGCGGGAGTGGGCTCTGTGGGAGACTGAGAGGCATGATTCTGATTCACCATAGCTAGTATAACAGAAGCGGTAATGAGAAGAGCGACTGCTGTTTTAAAAAGAGGGCATACACTGAATATGAAAAAGAAACTGTGCAGAAAACAGGGGGAACTAGCTGGAGAGAGAGTCAGAAAGAGAGATAGAGAGAGAGACAGTGAAATAAAGATGGAGGGAAAGAAAATGAGAAATCAGTGAGGTAAAAATTGAGAGGGACAGGAATATGATTGCTAAGTGCCTCCAAATGGAGCAGATCAGGTGAAAACCATGGATATTGACTCCGTACTGTGCCGCTCTGCTGTACTGTATCGTGGAAATGAAATCATTCTGACAGTGGCAGCGAGTTTGCCAGCCACACATTAAGCTCAAGTGATATCCCTTCTTTGCAGTGATGGCAAAATTTTTCGATGCACACTTTAATACACACTGCAAGCGTGAGTTGCATTTTTTTTGCATCTGTTCTGCCAAAAGTCAGAAATACGCGCTGGGTGGGACACGTCAATCACAGCGACATGAAACGACTTTGAGAAGTGTTGAAAGTGATTATCAAGCTGATACTTTAAAAGAAGCCCCTTTAGGTGGAGTTTTGACAACAACCTGTGAGCAGCCGTGTTACGTAATATGTGTTGTGTTGTCTTGATGTCGCACTTTCGCTTTTACAACTCCGCTTTTCTCACCGTGTCCTCTAGGGGTTTCATTACCTTTTTAGATTTTGATTGGCAGATCCATCAGGGAGCAGTTAAAAAAAAAAAGTGAGCCTAAACTTGAGAGGTAACAGAAATGTTTGTCATTACTTGGAAACAACTGTGTTCTGCTTTTCAGTAGGAGGACAAACACACAGGCAGAGAACAAATGAGGACCACCTACAGAAAAAAAAAAAGAGAGGGAACACTGGCATAAACATGTGCACGAAGCTTCTCTAATGTGTATACACTGCTGCAGCTCTCTCCCTGCCTCTGCACTGCTTTTCCAGGTTTGTACTGTAGACAACGGAACTGATTCGGATCCTGCGAGGCCTTTTAGCAACTCAAGTTCAAAGGGACACTTGAGTCCCATGTTTGCAAAAACCTTTTTTTTCACTGCCTCTATCTGCAGAATCTATAAATCCGTCCTGATACACAAGTCAGTCTGTGCGATGCATTTCCTTGGCAGCCAGGAGATTTTGTTTGAAAAGGAATACTGCGATGAGAGGGAAGATAAAGACTGAGTGATGGGATGAAGAGGGGGGGATGAGAACACTTACAGGCGATGCGGACGTGGGCTTTGCGGCTCTTGGTGGTCCCCGCGGAGCTCCAGGCCACACACTGACACCAGAAGTCCTCTGGGCCGAACAGCTCCTCCACCTGCTGCCGAGTGATCTCTATGCTGGCCTCTCGTACGACGAGGCCTGAGAGGAGAGACAGAAAAGGATTAAAAGGGAGTGAGGGACAAGGAGGGCAAGGATGGGAAGAGGAGATATGGAAAGAAGAAAGAGGAGAGGAGAAAGGAAATGGAGTAGAAGCATCAGCTCATATCAACCAAGAACATGGAAAACAAGTGAAAATGAGAACCTGAAACAGACCAAAATTAATCAGTTCATATCACTTTCAAACCTTTGCATTGTCTCCTCTCACCTGGGAGAGATCGATGCTAATGGACGTACTGGATCCCATCAAACAAACCAGTTTACATCAGTTGCATCACATGCTTTGACACTGGGTATCTGTGATGTTGTGTGGGTGTGTGGGTGTGTGTGTGTGTGTGTGCGTGCGTGTATGTCAATCTGGCACCAAGTCTAGAGCCAAAGCGTTGAGCTGTTTGGGTCTGGGCCCTGTGGGGGAGGATTCTCGGCGTCATGGCTAACACAATCCTGTTTGCTAACTCCTCTGATTACTGCTCATCTGGGTGCCAGGACCCAAACAAACAAATTCTCCCCAAAACAAACGCTTCTACCCACATTTGCCCCTCTAGAGCAGATTAAGCTTCTCCTACAGCGTGTGTACACATATACATCTGTATATGTGTGTGCATGAGAGCATATGAATCGAGAGCATGCATATATTTGTGGATTATGCGGTGCAAGAGCATACAGATGCTTCCCGAATACGACTGTGCCTCAATCCATCATCCTTTTTTTTCGACTTTGTGATATTTGTGCGGACAATGGTGATATCATTAAGTACTTGTGAAGCACTTTGGGGAAAATCCTGTTTGCTTTTAAAAGTGCTACACACAGACAAATTAACTTGAACCTACATTCAGACAGATTGCATATTTAAGACATTATGAGACAACTAACACTGCACTGATAGATGTTAGAGATGCTTCGCATTGACTCAATCATGCTACAACAGTTCCGGAGATTTTTCAAAAGAACGTTCCTGCTCTAGATATCCCACGCCACCTTTTTCCCAAAGTTCTGCTCTATTAGGTTTAAATACGGGGGGTGGCGCAGCCCACTGTCATTTTCCTGGAACTGTCATGCTCATGTACCTGGTCTACAATAATGTGAAAGTATGCAGTGACTTTCAAATTATACCCAGTTGCTACTAAAGGACCTTTTGTGCGCCTGAGAAATGTTGTCTGTGCCATCAAAAAACAGTTACCAGCCTTAACCATTACCACCACTAAGGATGCATCCTGCCTGCTATAAGATCCTGTCTTCAGCATTTTTAAACCATTGTTTGTCAGCCCTTCCCCATGCCTTAGTTAGCCAGTTTATGTGATTCATGTTCTGTAGCTGGTTTTCATTGTTAGCTGAAAAAATGACAGAAACTGGGAGTCATCTGTTGCAGTTGCAGTTCATCCTATTAAGAGTTTAATGAGTTTTGAAAACTTGTCTAGAGAATTTATGTGCATAGTTATATACCAAATTAAGTCAATAATGCAATATCTGGCTTTCATTTTCACAAGATTGCTGCTGTTTAGGTATGTCAAAAGCACTGAAGTATTGTCATGTGACTCACTCATATAAACATGGATGTGTTCATCTCTTGCTGCTACAGATATTACACTCTATGTCTTTTGCACATTAAACTGGCTAAAGTTTATAAAAATGTTCTCATGCAGAATTTTCTCATCCACATCATCCTGTTCTTCGTGTACCTCACTGCCTGCTAATTCAAGAAAAAAAAAAAGGCGAGGCTTGTTTCTGGTGGCGATACACAAATTAAAAGGGCCTCGCAGACTGCATGCAAAATTCAAACTGGGGACAGTTGTGGAATTAATGATGTGGCTGTGTTGTCAAAGGGCCAAACATAGTCTGGTACTTAACTGGAGCAAGACCAAACACAGGTACGGATATGTTCACAGCCTGGTACAGAAAGGTTTTGGTCTCTTTAGCTCATTTCTGTGTTCAGACAGAAATTAGTGTGGAAGGATGAATCCACATTAATAATACTGTTAACATTGGGCTTTAAGTTATGCATAATTAGGCAGTAATAGATTTAAATGACAGCAGCATCTAGCTGTCTCCTGAACTTCACACTGTCATTGGCCACAATGCATGTCCACTCCAGCTCCACCCTCTTTCATAATTATGGTCACCTATGGCTTGAAACACAAAGATGGCTTCAAAAATGTACTCCATAACTAAAGAGTGATGTCATGGAGTTTCTCTCTAATATTTAATATATAGCCCATGATATTTACTGTTAACTAAGAGACATATTGCAGTGTTGATGTAAGTCATTTATCGTGTGCTGCCTTGAATCTGAGTCACTTATTGTTGACTCATTGGTGCCCCAGTAATCATTCAATCAGGAGCCTAAACTTTGCCTAATATTTAATTTATTACACAGTGATTCACCTACCACTGAATTACTGTTAAAACTGGCAAAGTTAAGAAAAAATGTGAACCTTTTCCAGTAATTGAAATTGAAAGAATAAAAATACTGAGGTTAAAAGTGCATAAGCTTATTCATAGTAATCACCTTATCTCTGGCTTTTTGGCTTTAATCCATTTGGTAATTTTAGATACCTTTTACCTCTTATTTTGACAGACTAACAGTATCTTAGTAGTCAACATATTTGTTTCACTCTGTATATTAATAACCTTTATCTTTATGCTTTTCTTCTGGTTGACCACAGTTTGAACTCAGGTTCAGGGTCTGTTCTGTAGTTTAAGCGGCTTTAGGGTGTCTGAATATCTGGCCGAATAAAAAATGCAAAGAGACTGGATGGTTCAAAAATGAACAAGCGATTTTACTTCAGGTTCAGCGCATTCACACGGCCTCCTTGTTCTGGCACACACACCAAGCGCAGTGACATCCCACACACCAGCTTAGCTCTCATGTAAAATTTACACTGTGTGCCGACAGGCAGACGAACAGCCACGTCTGTTGTGTGAGCGTTATGCCTCTGCCTGTATGTGTGTGTGTATGTCCACATGCATGTGTGAGTCTAGGGTTGTGCGTGTGTGTGTGTCTGTTGTTTGTAGTCTGTACTGTACGCCAATGTGTTCGTCTGAGAGGATGTGTATTGTTAGACAGTCAAGGATGGATGTGATGGATGTGAGAACATCACACACTTAGCAACAGAAGCAAAATCAATAGTGGAAACAATAAGTAGATATAAATCCTCCGAGGGTGTGAAACACGCGCCAGAATCAGTTAATTTTTTCTGTCAGCGCTCCGGATTTTTTTCTGAAGAGGGTTCTATAGTATTGAATTCCCTCTGAGACTGTAAGAATAAGCCCTCCGCACCGTAAGATAGCGTAAAGTGACGATGACGACTAGTTAGTCTACTTCAAGAGTCAATCATGACTTCATAGCTCCCACTGAAGCAGGATTAAACTCTTTCCTGACGTGTTGCACTTGAAGCACATCAGAGGGATCACTGTGGCAGAAAAGCCGGGCTCTGAACTCAGCCCGCTGACCTCATCTGGTGACTTCATGATTGCTCAGCCAGCAGCTCTTTGTCCACAGTATAACATTACAATAATAACAGCAAAACAAAACAGACACCGACTTCCTCTCAATCTGCAATCGGGAGGCGTGAAGCCCGTGTGGCCCGTGTCAGGACCAGCAGTGAGGGGCTACTTCGCAGCCGTCAGCGTGGCCATTAGCGGCAGAAATGATTCTACAATAGGTCCCATTAATAGTCGGGTGAAGTAGGGCGCCTCGTTCGAGATGATTCATTATTAATGTGGTCATTAAAGTGAGCTAGCCTAGCTACTTCGTCCTAGCGCCGGCTAACATTATCGATCAGAGCAGTCGGGCAGAAGAGGAGGCATTGGTCACTGAAGGAGAGCTGAAGGAGGTAGGTGGGGGTAAGTGCTCTCGTTATCTGGCCAGATGAAGAGCACTCCTATTTGATCTTCTAGCTCATAGCTCAGACAGAGTGACAAGCTGTCTCAAGTGTATATTTCACTCGCCGTGTCTACTTATAATTAATTTGCTGCTCATTTTCTCAGATCAATGCTCCTTTTTGCTCACAGCCAACTATAACCTGCCCTCAACACCGAGAGGTAAATGCTGCGGCATCGAACGCTGTAGCATGACGGCAGGGTGGCAATCTAAAGCTCAATCATCACTGTGGAGGCGGCCATTTATAAAAATTGCCATCATGCTTTGCTCATTCACACCTTGCTTTCATTGTTGCCTCATGCTAAGTAAAATTGCGCCGCATCTGATCTGAATCTATGTCTCTTTTTCATGTATGTACCTATTATTTTTTCATGCGAAACGGGTCTCAGTTTACATCAGAGCCCTTCATGGTCATGTGTTCACATGCATAAAGCTTTCTGCCTTCCTACTGATCCCTCGCTGGACTTTCAACAACAAAACAACAAATCCTTTACGCAGGTGCAACCACAATCCATTCTGCCAACTGTGTAAATACATTTTCTTTTTTTTTCTTTCTTTTTTTGTTGTTTCTCTTTGGACCAGAACATGTTGTTTTTTCTGCTCTTTTATTGCACAAACTGGCTGCTGCTCCTGGGATAATCACATGCAATCAAACAGTCTGTCATTTTCTATATGTAATCACTTGCTCCTTAGAAAAACAATAATGTCCAATTACGCCACTCGAGATGGTAATCAGTTTTATTTACTGTATGTATTGTACTTTTGTGGGGGGTTTTTTGTGTAAAGTGCTTGTGTGCCACACGGGCTCCACATGGCCCACTGCGTGTCACATCCATTGGATTAAAAAGCCTCTGGGCAAAACATGAATCTACATGGAGTCCAACAAGAGCTGCAGGTAAGTTCTTCCACGCTGGGAAGAACACTGCGTTTGAAAAGGCCATCAGTGAATCAAGCCTCATATTGCTGATTACAGGCAACTACTGTTGTCTCGCAAATTGTGCTTTTAACAGGTAGCTATTTAAGACCATCTTGACGATTACCGTTATTTGCGTCACACAGTGCCTGTAAAAAGAATTCATCCCTTTGGAAATGTTTTATTGTTTCACTGTGTTCAATCAAAGCACATTTAGTGTGGCTTTTCTGACACTGATCAGCAGTAAAGACCAGTTAAAGTGAAAGTGATTTGTATTAATTAACAGTATAAATTTAAAATACTTGCTTAGATAAGTACTCACCCCCTTTG
This sequence comes from Ctenochaetus hawaiiensis, assembly GCA_029783645.1. Taxonomy (NCBI): domain Eukaryota; kingdom Metazoa; phylum Chordata; class Actinopteri; order Acanthuriformes; family Acanthuridae; genus Ctenochaetus; species Ctenochaetus hawaiiensis. Next base: position 12,061,662 of record JAPZDY010000011.1, read on the forward strand.
AGTCAGTTTTTAATGGATGTTTTGCACATCTGGACACCGTGATTTGTCATAATACTGACTAACTAAAAGTTGTTCCAAACACAAACATAGCACTGTGTAGAGATCTGTTTTCACTTTGACATTAAAGGGGCTTTTTTTTTTAGTTGGGAAAAACCACATTAAATCTACTCTGTTGTTGTGTTGTAAGACAATAAAACATGATAGGTCCGAGGAGGGTGAATACTTTTTATTGCCACTGTATTTCACTCTTAATGAGAAGGAAATGCCATCGAAAGGGGGTTACGAAATCCATGAAGAGAACAACACAGTTGTATGTCAAACATCTGGATGTGGATGCAGCCTGTAGTTTCTGCCCTCGACCTCCTCAGATTCTCCTACATCCTCTTAATCTCATTATCTCTCATTTCGTCTTATTTTCGTGAGATCACAAGTTCTGGCCGACATGAAAGAACGACGTGGAGACGGGACGAGAGAGAGAGAGAGAGAGAGAGAGAGAAAGAGAAACACGGGGGTAGAGAGGGGGAGGAGGAGGGCAGGGAGGGAGGGAGGGAGGGAGTGAGGGAGAGGAGATCCAATTTCTTCAGGCTACACTATCAGTGGTATTGACCAGGCTGGCTAGTTTCTATCGGCGCTCCTTTTCTGTCAATCTGGGGAAATCAGAGAGCAATGGAGTGGGCTGAGAGAGGCTACTCACATCCACTGGGCTTTAGGTTTGTGCTGTGTTTGTGTGTGTGTGTGTGTGTGTGTGAGTGTGTGTGTGCGGGATGCAAGAGCATAAATGAATGAATATCTGTGCAGTAAATAGCCCGTGGACATGACTGTGGAGAGTGGGTGCGTGTATGATGTGTGGGTTGTTTTCTATGTTGATGCTTTTAGCACAAAACCCTCTGACACAAAAGGCTAAGAGCCACTGCTACCTTCAACCTCGGCTTTGTCATAATCATAACCGTGAACCACATCTTCAGATCTGCGTATTCTTCCCAAAGTACACCGGGTCAAAATGAAAGGATCTCAGGTTGCTTTTTCAATACTTTATATTTGTGCTCACTGTAACACACTTTCTATGCTCCTGAATCTTGTGCCTGGGCTGCAACAATGCCGTGGGGTTTTTTTTCTTTTTTTTCTCATATAGTAGTACAGTGAAACAGCACTTTTCTTGGGAGGCATTCATATTAAATACCTCAGATTCAAAATGCAAGAGAATCTATGTAAGAGAACACATTCACATGAAAGTGAAGGAGCAGCTGTCAGTGTGTCTGTGTGTGAGCATGCAAGCAAGTGTGTGTGTGTGTGGCAAAACAGCAGGATGAAAAGGGTAAATGCGATGTGATTGGTACCTGTGGGCGACAGAAAGAACTCAATTTCCAATACAGCAGCTGAATGCAGCCAATCAGTGCTGGGCTGTTGTGTGTAATGGCTCTGGTGCCTTTGGGGGCTGAATTCTGTCGAAAACAACCCTGCTGGAGCTTCACTACCTTTACTTCCTCCAGATGCTTACAAACATGTACATAAACACGCACCTGCAAACACACAGACACACACCGGGGAAGTGGTGGTGCTGGTGTGTGTCACTATAGATGAAGGATGTCCTCATGAGATGCTCTGAGTCAGGCCTATTCTGAAGATCAGGTGGATGCCACTGTTTGATCAAATAAACTGGGACCCATTTACACACAGTTTCGGTAGCGTATGTGTGTATATGTTTATGCTACAACAGAGCCACTTGAATTATCATTATTTGGAATATTTTTTATCCAGCCCAGGAAGTGTGATCTTATACTGCATAAAGGTCTTATGGTTTGGGCTCACAAAGACAATTTTGTGTCTGTCTAGACTCATGTCTTTTGAAGACTTATTGGAGGGATGGCAGTCAATGCTAATGGCCGGTTTGATTTCAATAGATAATTTCCAGTGAGAAACATGCTGTCTTCACTTATAGACTATTTTAGAAGAGGAATACGAAGGTCTGATAATCACCTGAAGCTCAGTATCAAGCAAAACATTGAGCTTGTGCTGGACTGCAATGCTTAGAAAATGGAAGTTTCTGCAACAAAAGCTACTCATTATAAAACACGGATGCTTCACACACATCATGAACCTGGCAGCAAAGGAGATCTACACAATCAGGTGGACACCCAAGATTAGTGTCGCCAATTCAGCATCAGATCAAATGAGAAATACTGTCACAATTTGATCTTCTGATCCTGATTTACGATGTCTAATAATGGCCAGAAAATTATTTCTGCAGAACATCCAGATGTCACAGTGAAGTTGACCTTTGTGGCCTTTGAAATGCGATTACTTTATCATTTTATCCTATTAGGCATAGGTGTGATTTGTTTTACAAAGTAAGTGTATGAATTTTGAGTGACAGCCAACAGCATGTCTGTGAGGTCACACTGACCGTAAATTTTGACCTTTGACAACCAGAATCTAATCAGTTCATCCTTGACTTCAAGTGAACATTTGTGCCAAATTCGAAGAAATTCCCTCGAGGTTTTCCTGAGATATCACATTCATGAGAACAGGACGGACGGACAGACAAACCAGAAACATGATGCCTGCAGTCACGGCTGTCATTGGCGCAGAAGCATACAAGTATTGATTATGTTTTAATTGCCGAGAGCAGATATTTTGGGGAAAACATTCGATATAAAACAATTGTGGTGGCAACAGACAGTTCAGGAAAGTTAAATTCATCAGGAAGATGAATATTTCTTTGCTATATTGGTTAAAAAAAAAGAAAACTCAGCCTGTTCTCCAACAATGCAACCTTAGTATACATGAAAATCATGTGTATTTGCACACTTGTTATGTATGTAGTTCATATGATCACTGACCGGAGTTCTCGTCGACCCGCTCCTCCACGGTGTGCTCCTTCTGGTGAACCCACTCGCTGTTGCACTTAAAGTAGATCTGAGTGGCCGGAGTGGCTTTGCAGTACAGGTTGACAGGCTTGTTTTTGACGATGTAGGCCTCCTCCGGTTCCATCAAAAACACGGGAAGCGGCTCAGGAGGGTCTGAAGGGAAGGTTTCCGGCAGATCACCGAGCCCAATAAAGTCATCGTCAACTGTGAAGAATGAGATGGCAGCAAGATGGAAGAAGAGACAGAGGAGGAGATGAAAGAAAAGATTAAGGGAGGGAGAAGTTGAGAACAGAGGCAGAAAACCCCAGAAAAAAGAAAAAACATAGAAAGAGAGAGAAAGGATGAGTTGTGAGAGAAGGGAAAGCAGACAAGAGACAGTGGGACAGTGTATTATAACCACAGTCTTTGCATGGGATTATCCATTCGCACAGCACACAGTGAAATCCCTATCATTTGATATTTTGGAATGTTTACACAAGTGTATTTTAGAGCGCAGGAAATTCTGGGATTCCTCTCAGGCAATAAGACTGCATGGATTTACAGAAAAACGGGCCTTGCTTGATCTAACCACAAGCAGCTACTGCTGAGAAATGAGAGAGAGAGAGGCAGAGCCAATAATGAGAAGCAGAGTTCAGAGGTTGACTCTGAGGAACTGAAGTTATAAGCTGATCTCTCTGTCTCCCATTTTCTCTCTCGCTCTGTCTTTTTCTCGTCCCTTTTGTGTGTGTCTCTCTCTCTCTCTCTCTCTCTCTCAAACACACACACACACATAAACTAGCTTATATGCATTCATGCATGCACACACACATGCAGCAGATCTAATGACCTCAGGCTTTTGGCCCAGTTTGTGCCATTCCTCGGATACTTCTGCAGTAGACAGATACGCTTCCCTGTAATTACAACTCCCTTTCATCTCCCTGTCTTAAATCACACACACATAACTGCATGTGCGCGCGTGCGCCAGCTCACACACAAACACGAACAAATGCTCACCAAACAACCCAGGCACACAAATACATGGGCACGCACACCCACCAGCGAGCACGGCTAACTTTCTAACTCTTTGAAGAGAGGAGGATGAAGCCTATTCGCCACCCCATTTGTCACCTCCAGAACTGTTCTATTCTTACCATCGAACCGGTAGACATCAATTATTCACAAGTGTGAAAGAAAGTAGGCAGGGAAACAGTGAGCGAGATACAGTGGGAAACAGAAGGTGAGGGGGAGAGAGAGGGAGGGAGGGAGGGGGGGGGGGAAAGAGAGCAGAGAGACAGTGAGAGTAACTCAGCCAGACAGACATAGATTGAGACATCGAAATGGAGTTGGGCAGACGGACAGAAACACAGCACAGGAGGACAGAAACAGGAAGGCACACTGTTCGGATAACAAAAGAGTTTATCGGCTCATCAGTAATTCTTCCATGTCCTTCTATCTACCCGCCTCCCCAGTCCTGCGCGGACACGCTGGAGCCTTGTTGTCTGACAGAGGTTGCCTCCTGGATGCTTCGGGAGCTCTAAATAATGTCTCGGCCGAGCAGATATCTCCCCACGATGTCTCTCTAATGTTATCTCTCCCTCCATACCTGCCAGAGATTGAAGTTGATTGCTAGGAAATGAAAGGGCAGGGTGGGGTGGGGGGGGGGAGCCAATCAGAAAATGACCAGAGCTATCCTCACCACGGGGAGGGGGGGGGGGTATCTGTGTACGGTTATGAAAGCGTTTGTGTGTGAAGTGTGGGTGTGGGTGATGCTGTTTTTTTTAAATATAAATTTAGCGTGTTTGTGAGTTTGGCTCTCATCCGAAAAAAGTTCCAGCTGGCTTCACTCCTCACTTGGCTCCCACTCTGCTGCTAATTGAGCAGAGACAATTAAGCCCTGAGTGACCTCTGACATTTAAGAGTAACTACCTCACAACGCTTGTGTTTGAGTTTGTGTTTGTGGGTGTGTGTGCAACGAGGTGCTCAAACGAGGTCATTAGCTGTTTCGATCAACTTCCAGTCTTTGCCACCTAAACAAGAAAACCATGAAACACGGTCGGGCCTTTCATCCTTTATGTCTTTATGTAGGTGATGACTCTTTAATGCGGAAGTCTATTTCAGCAGACCTTAGCTTTAGTCTGTTTCTTTTCTGCTCTATAGTCCTCAGTCCACCCACATCCTCTTCCAGGGGACCCTGACCCAGAAACAGGCAAAGAAAGCCAGGGAAACTCATTAAAGACTGTGTTAGCCTTCTTTCACCCTTCATTCCCATTATCTCTCCATCTCTCTCTCTCTCTCTCTCTCCCTCTATCCCTCCTGGCTCCCTCGTCCTGTCGAGCTGTGAGGTACAGAGATCTGAAACAGCCATGAAAGCGTCGCCCCCTCCTGCACACACACATGGAGAGAGAGAGAGAGAGAGAGAGATGCTTGCCTCACACAATCCACGTACACACACGCGCGCGCGAGCATTAATGCGCGCACATCCTCGCTCGCAGATATTTTTTTAAATTCATCAACTTCCTCAGTGCGAGAATTAATAAATTGGAGTGAATGGAACTAGCCCTCCAGTTAAGAATCAGCCCAAAAATGAAAAAAGGCACCACATGACAAAATGAAAGACCCTGACTCTTACCAATCACACCGCTCCACCCCACCCCCCACCCCCCCCACCTCCCAAAACCCAAACCCAACACCCAGCATCCCAGCACCTCCCTCCTCCATCCTCCCTGGTGAACAGAATACTGAGAGCAACAAGAAGCTCAAAGAGAAACAGTGCAGGCTCCCCCTCCCTCTGCTATCATGAGAAGACAGTTCATGATAAGATAGTTTAGAGGTTTTGGCATTTTCATGTTTGAGGCAACATAATCTTTATGAATACATAAAACTATAGCGTGCATAATAACAATTCCAGTAATCAACAAGTGCAAAACTTATTACAATAATTCTATGCATTATGAAATGTTTTTTCCCCCCTCTCCTTTTTAAGTGTCATATCCCTTTAATAGCAACATTAATACAGCATGACTCCACTGTTTGATATGCAACATGGATTTTTCCAAGCAGTTGTAATTCTGCGGCTTGATTTTAATCAGAAATTGCCTCCATATTGAGTGTTTAAAATTTAATGAAATATGTCCTCGCAGCACTTTTATTCAAATTGTATTTTGCTCCATAATTGGGTGAGTTTTCCTAATTCACATTGTAAGTCTTATTAGTGAATATTTTAAGACTCAAATTGAATATTAGTTGAATTTTATATCAGTTCCACATCCCAACTACAAAAAAGTTTTGCAGATAAATTAGCTGCACATTGCCCTCAAAAATGGAGTTAATGAATGAATGAAATTTGCCTCTCCACATTGTCATTTAATTCATCAGGTAGAGGGCGAAATGGTCGGGAAAGAAAAGGCAATTTAAAGAAGGATAAGAATGATTCAAATTAATCCAAGCTTAGCAAGTGGGAGTAAGGAGAGGTATGAGTGGTGCTTGGCAGTCAGCCCCCCTCTATGGCTTGAGTCAACTCCAATAGCCGTGGGAGTGGAGCAATATTAGAGAGATGATTACATTTTGGACATTAGCAAATAAAAGTCGAAGCATAGCACTGGCACGGCTACATATTAAAGCACAGTCTCAGAGATAAGACATGAACCGAGTTTGAAAAAGAAATGTGCACATGAAGAGGCACAGCTCGAGCTAAAAAAGGAGTATCAGTGTTACATAAATACATCAACTGTTACATAGAAGAAGTGTGCAACACCCACACCGGAGACCATCAAACAGAAACACACATCACATGTATGAGGTCAGAGTGTGTGCACCCTGTAGCAGTTTGGTCAATGCAGTGTGTGAACAGCTTGTCGAGTCCCGAAAGACCCGTCCAATGAGCGAAGTCCAGGGTTCTTTTGCTCCTCAATTTGTTTGGTCAGATCAGAAAGTGCTGCTCTTGTTGCACACAGATGAAGCGCTGCACAGTGATGTGCACGCAGCAGGAGCAAGTAATAGCTTTTGTGAGTAAGCATGCCAAGTTCCATCACTTGATGATCATCAGCACTGGAGTTTCATATGATTTTGTAATCAATGTGCATTTGCAGTTTCACCATGGCTCCTGACTCTCCAGCGGAAGCAGCTCCAGGTCAGAGTCTATGAGGATGTCTGTCAACAGGTCCAGGATGGCCCATACTTCATCATCATCAGCGGCCAAATTGAGTCTACTCAGAGATCAAACAGCGATCTTTGCAATGGAAGAGTCCACATTTTCCAAGACTAAAGAAAGTACCTGTATCTCAGGATCACAACATAGAGCATGCAGGTGGTTTTCTTTGATATTTGCAGGTTTGTGCACCATGAATTCAACCCCTAAGAACAGACTGTTAACATCGAGTACCACTGTGACGTTGTCAGGTGTCTGAGGGAAAACATTCGGTGCAAACGACCTGAAACATTGCTTAGCGGCAACTGGACTCTCCAACATGACTTCAGGCCCTGTGGAGAAAATCCAGCACAAATTGCAGATGGATCTCGACATGCTTACCGAACTGGACTTCCAGGAAAAGCTTCAAGCCTGGAGGGGGTGCTGGGAGCTGTGTAGCACTGCAAAACAGGACTCTTTTTGAAGAAGATGGTAGCCAGATTTAAAAAAAGGCACGTTTTTTTGCTTTTTATAGACCCATCCTCAAAACTTTTTTTTTTATCATCTGTACAAGTTTGCATTGCCGGTATATTCCCTAACACTTTGTGAGTGATCATTTCACAGAATCTTAAACACAACAGCAGCCTAATGACTAGCTTAAATCAGCAGTTTTCATTCAAAATAAGCACTGCAAGGCTTTGTGAGGAATCATCCAGCACATACATTTTAAGTATACCCTGAAATGAGCTACAAAGATACCTCCTGAAGCATTATTACTCCTCACCTCTGCAATCAGCATACTTCTATTACTGCGTCATCAATATGCTAGTCACATAAATGAGATCTTTTGTGCTGAGAACAGTGAAAGCTAATGACAGGACATCCACAACACATTAAACACTGATTCAGTGTCCAGGCTGCGATAGTTTGGTGTTGGGATTCAGCTGCTCCTCTATCACCTCTTCACAAATGCATTTTGGACCATAAACGCTCCGGTAATTTACATGTTGACATCACGCGTAAACAGGAGCCAAAGCTGATTTTCCATGAAAGATGTTCTGGAAATTTGCCAACTCAAGACCTGGAAGGATTTCTGTTGATTTTTCTCTGAAATGAGCAGAAATGGTACTTCAAGGCAGAGCACACAGAAGATTATTATGCACTGAGTCACCCACAATGCGAGTCCATCTATGTTACCACACTGGAGATAGAGTCTGCAACTGGGACTTTTAGTTTCCTTAGATTTACTGACATCAGTGTTGGAGATCGACCACTGAAGGCACAATAAAGACGTCTGCAGGGAGTCTATGGTGTAAAGGCGTCATCATTAAAAAAGCCTTTATCATGATTTAATTGCTATTAATGGAATTTATATTGCAAGAGTGACTTAGAAAAAAAATAAAATATGTTGTTGATGAGCATCTGACACTGAGTGCTGATCGGAAAAAATACTTATTATTATTATTATTATTATTATTATTATTATTATTATTATTATTATTATTATTATTATTATGCTTAAATGTAATGGGTGTGCTTTTAGTTTCATGAGTTGTTTACCATTAATGGACACTGGCTACCTGTGCAGTTAAAAAAAGTATTAAGTTGCATGAAACTTTAACGGAATATCGGGGTCCTGTTTTGAATAAACAAATAACATTGTCTGGGATCAGTACATAGACTGAGACACATAATATTCAATAAACAATCAAGAATATTCAAAGATTGCCTCTAATACTACTATCAACATCATTATCAATGCTTTTATCATCACACAACATCCCGACTCAACACTAGTTTCAGTGATGACAAAAGAAAATTTAAATGTAAAATTTATTTCTTATTTGCATCTAATATAACCTATGAATGTGTTATTTATGGCTCTATCTATAAAGATGAGGCCAATATCAACACTGACAGATATAGTTTCAAATGTTCATTTTTTTAATTATTCAAAAAATAAGATTTTAATGTTACTGATCTTCCTAATTTTCCAACCAATACATACAGACTACACCTTTTGTATACTGCACTGTACATGCAATACTAAAGTGGATCAACCTAAAGTGGTTCTTCCTCCTATACTATACATGCTGAATATTTGTTGGACTGTTTTTCTTATATCACATATTTTATGTGAGTGTGCGATAACCACTTTTGAATTCTGGGCTCTGACACCACTGTGCAAGATAAGCTCTCTCTTCTATCTGTGCTCACGCAGATTTATTGTCCCAAGGAAAGCACTGTATCACTTGGGGCCAGTGTTTCCCTTCAATCAGTGGAGAGTCAAGCTGAACATGAACACTGGCATAAATCTCCTCTTCATTCTTGTTTCATTCCTATTTGTCCTCTTCATCCTCCCCTTTTTCCCCTCTTGCCTTCTTCCTTTCACCTTTCTTTCCACTCAACCCTCTCATCATTCATTCCCGCTACAGGTAGTGAAAAAGATTGGTAAGTGGTTGTTTAGATAGGTAGACAGCAGGGAGTTTTACTAGACTGTGTTTTGCTATGCCGCAATGGGGGAGGACAGGAGGTGGTTTTCAGCTGAGTGGTCAAGCAGAATAATAAACCACTCAGCTGTCATGTCAATTGAAGCAGGATAAATAGACTGTCAATCAGATCTACCTATAAATGTGCTTTGAGCACACCTACCCATTATATTGAGTGAACATTAATCAATGGTAACGACTTCTTTTAGTCAATACTTGTTAGTATTGGACCCATACATCCCAGTGGTTAAAATCAATATGTATGGCTGTTGTTTTAAAAGCAAAATCCTTTAGAAGCTCCATGAGACGGAGGCAAACTGAGTGCAGGCTTCCTTCCACTCTAATGTCTCTTTCCAGCCAAGTGCTTTATATACACTAATGTGTCTACACACATAGTCCGCAGGGCCCCATCCAACGCTTGGCTGCAGCAGGTATTTATTGATTACTGTTAGGGCCCAGTGACCCCTCCCTTGGCCTGTCCTATCTGTTCCTCTCTGTTGGGGCATGCTAAGCACACTCATATTTCATCTCCGGGGAATTCTGCCATCACACAGCTCAGCAGTGGGTGAGAAGTCACCGCAGACAAGCAGGGATTTCTTAAAGTTAAAAGTCAGCTGATTCCACCGATAACCTCCCAATTAGTTCCCAGGTCATGATCGTTCCACTGCAGGCCAGAGACATAATGAGGAAGAGAGCCCGCACACACACACACACACACACGCTGAAGCCACAAAATAAACCGAATTAATAATTCAATCAGGGCATTATAGAGCAGTCCAATTCATGGGCCTTATCTTTACCAGAGTATTCATGTCTTGTAATTGGAAAAATGAATCAGCTCAAATTGATCCAGGCCACTGCGGTAAAGTGTAAACACACAGCTGAGAGGAAAACAGTCTTAGCACTGAGGATTGGCCCTGAGGAGAAGCATTTAAAGAGCAGTGACTATAAAACAGACATTCATGTGATAAACATTACCTTGCGTGTTCCCTTCCCCTCTCACACCGAGTTTATCTTATTAAGTGTACAGAAAATAAGGGGACCTCACATATAAATAACATATGGGTAGAACAATCATTAGGGTTAATCAATTTCCGAGCACAGTACTATATCTCTCTTCCCATCTTTGTACAGCCATTCATGTCTTTCTCATTGGGGGTGTTTACACGTTCTCTCTGGTGCTTATCCCTGACCTTCACTCGGTCCTCTCTGGCTGCACTCTGGCAGGAGGCAGCTGGTGGTTGCCAGGGTCATGCTAGGCCTTGGCCACTGTCTGTCCGGGCACATCACAGCGCCAGGAAAGGCAAGGTCAAAGCATCATGAGGCTCATCATTTTTTTATTTTATTTTTTTCACATCTCAACCCCTCAAATGTTTCGATTTTAATTATAAAATAGAAAGCTGAAATGGATCCTCACTCAGATTTTATGCCACCTCATATCAAAATGTTGCTGTTTTCCCTCTTTGCTCTAGAAATAAAGTTCCCCTTGCAAACAAAGGCTGGTCACACAGACCTTCATCATTTAATTGAAATGAAAATGAAAGATAGGAATAAAATGGAAATGAGCTGCAGAAAATGTTCCAAAGTCCATCCAAGTACAAAAAAAAATCCAACCATGAAAAAGTCTTCTCTGCGTTCGCATTTGTTATGGCATTTTTAAAACCAGTTCTTTAATCAGATGTTGCATCATGGCAAAGCCAGAGGTAAGAAAACTTTTCCAATCATGATGACTAACAGAGATTAGGTAAGACAAATCATCAGAGATGTTCGGATGACTATGAGATGGTTGAGTAACTGTTGTAAGATAAAAAAAGGTGCAAAAGTAAGATTGAAATCAACTGTCTAGGTGGTTAACATGTACAAAAACAAGACTTTTACAGTATATGTGTAAGAGCCAATGTAGTTCTTTCATCTCAGATGAGCAAAGGTCATACTGCTTTGACGAACAAACAAGTAATTAGCAATGGCAATTACTAAGCCTTAGCTGTTTTCCATTCCTTTGATTTAGTTTTTTTGCACTGAGAGTGTGTTTGTGTGTATGTTGGATGGCTGTATTTCCTTAGAGTGGCTATTAATTGAATGCTCTTTAATGCATCTTGTACTCTTACATCAAAATCTCACAATCTGTGTTTCTCTGCTCCTCAGAAAGAAGTGTTTTTCTGCTCACTCTCCAGCTGTTATGGTTTTTCAGCGTCCTCTCTGCACTGTATATTCCTACCTCCTACCCTCCCACCCCGCCCATTTGCTCCCTCCTGGATGAAAAGCCATTTTGGTGGTTGATTGGAGAATGATGCTGCTACTTAGAGAGTCACTCCATCAGAGGAGAGGAGAGCGCAAGGAGAGAGAGAGAGAAAAGCTCAGGAGGAGTAGTGGCTCCCTGGGGCGCAGTAGCTGTGATGGGTGAGCTGTCAAACGCCCCATTGTCCAAATTACCCAGCAAGCACCATGTCACCACCCGGGACTAATTTACGGTGCGGTACGGAACAGACATCGCTCTCTGAGTGGAGTCCATGGGAGAGACAAGAAACTGAAAGGCTATAAGGGAAGAGTGGGGGGTCCGACCTTACACCTTTAACAGAGGTAGTGCAGGGCTTCAAACACACACTCCCAATAGAAAACGCCAATTAGCCTCATGCAGGTTTTTTTTTATCTTTGCCATCTTTATGCTCCAAGGCCTCAATGACAGGTGTCAATATGAATATGTGTCATGCTCCTGTGCCTCCTCGCCCACCCACTGCCTGCCAAACACACACACTCACTGATGCACAAACACTTTAATACAGTTTTAAAGCAGTAATTGCATACAGAGGCATCTTGCTTGACTTCACTTGCAGTCATAACGACTGGTCCTTTTAGCAAAAAAACTGGCATGCCCAGTCACTTGTCACATGTCACACCCCTGGGTGCCCGAAGCCAGACAGGGCCATCACCCTACCCCATACTGACCAGTGGGCTGTGGAGTGGAGCGGGTCTTGTCAGAGGAGACGTGTGGCACTTTCTTGACCCCTTACTGTGCCCAATAGCTTGATGCGATGCCTCTACTTCGGCTAATTGGCCCGGAGCAGTTGGCAGCCTCATTCTGCCACCGGTGAAAGGCCAAAGGATCAGAATGCAAAACATACAAGCAGGAGGTGAGAATAGGGAAAGAGGATCATCTCACCCAAAAAGTGAGATCGGGAGAGGCTACAGCACAACTGTAGTAACAGAGTACACATAGAAAACTCATATTTGACAGGATGTTCCAATTTTTTTTAAAACTTAACATCATATCCTGTCCCAAAAGTCCCTAAAAAAGACACCATCTGGAAAAGATTACCTTAATTCACCAACTCATACAGCAAAATCAGATCTCCTGGAAGTTAATATCAGAGAGGAAGCATTGGTTTACTATGTAACTAGTAAAAATGTTGGCACTGACACAAAAAATTTTATTGGCAGTGAAAAATAGTTCCATTAAAAATGAAACACAGGCTTTAAAAATCATTGAGTTTTATTTTTATATTTTTTTGCATTTATTTGAAAGTCATCTGATATTTTGTTCACGCTTCAGTCATTCTTCTCAACGGCAAATTTTACTTCAATGGCAAACTTCAAAGTCAAAGTTCTAGCTCCATAGTTTTTGTATAGCAATGGAGCTGTATTGAAAAAAAAAAGGTTTTATATTACAGTTTTAGATTTGAACCAGTGCTGAAAGAGACAAATAAATAAATCCAAAGAGTCAGAGAGGAAAATCTCTCACCAGTCATCAAGCCATTCATCACCACTTCTTGAACTTTGCGATCAAGAGGAGGGCTAAAAATCCCAAAAATAAAGAAACATTAAATCATATTCAGTGTTGATTCACTATCCTCAAGACACTATGATGGTCTGCTCTATAACCTTTCCTACACAAACCTGCAGAGGTCCATATTTTATTATGAATAGCTGCTCCTCATTACAAGTTTCATGGCAATCCTTTGTATTCTAATAAACCATTTTTCTATCATGATACTCACATTCATGTCAAAGATTATACGGGAGATATCTATAGATTTTTTATTTTTTGCACACTACAAGAATGAGTTTATGCAGAAAAGCATGTACCACCTTCCACATATGCGCTCACACCTCACACATTTTTATCCTGAAGCACTTAAATGTCCAACCCACCTAACACACATAAAAAATCCCTGGCAGCACTTAAACTGAAGGACACCACAGACTAGAAGTGTGTCAGGATGTGTGAGACGCGGTCCCCAGAGCACCCTCTGTAGCTCAATCTGGTTGCCTACATATTCCCCACAGACACACACACACTCGAGTACATACACATGCTCCATATACAAAGTGCTCTCAGATGTTCTTCCTCATCCTCCTCCTTTAAATGTTCTTCCACTAGAACTGCATCCTCTCCTGTGTCCCAAACCCTGCTGCTGAGCTGCATAAACGGACCTGCAGCCATCTCCAAAAGACCTCAGATGGGATGGGAAATGAGAAGATCAGGATTTACTGTATGCTGTAATACACCAAACATGGGTGTATGCCCTAATGCAGGCTTTGATGGTGCAACTGTGTGCGTGTGTGCGTGTGTGTGTGCGTGCGTGTGGGAGCGTGTGTGTACATGTGTCTGTGTGTGATGGATGAATTAATGTGACAAGGCAGATGTAATGCAGAATCATAAATCTTAGCCGCAGGATCAGCAGAGGGAGAGCAGGAGGTTATATATTAAAGGGCATGCACACACACAGACACACACGCACACACACACACACGCACACACACACACACACCGTTATGATGCTGATAATAAAAGCAAGACCCCAGCCACAATAGCCAGCTAATAGACATGACTCTATATCTAGCCCTGAGGGTTATGACACACACAAATACACACACACACACACAAACACAAATTGCACGAGGCTATGCAGATACCCAAATACACACAAAACACAAACTCTATCCATTTTACCAGCAATTTATTATGCTGCTTTGAGGCCAACAGCTTAAGTGTTAGATATGGCTGTAATGCTGTTAAAATCTTAATACTGTTACACAAGCTCACTGTTGTACAACATGCTAATTCTTTGCTCACTGTGTAGAGAGCATCGGAGGGCACTGGATGGTGCATCAGTGGCAGAAACACAGATGAAGCTGACTATAGTGTTAGTGAAAGTTCAAACAAGCCTTCTTGTAAAAATCACCCTGACCAGCTGATCAGTAATAAGATTTTCTCGGCAGACTGCTCAGCAAACTGACAGCAGTCCCCATCCGCTCACATGGTCTTTTACTGTAATTACTCCACAGCTAATTTTTTTTTTGCCTGTTTCACTGTGCTATTATGGACCCGAATGATGGTTCTCATCATGATTTCTATTCCATATTACATAAAAGCTGATCTACATACATTTACCTTCATTTTCCTTCAACAGGTAGGTTCATCATCATCATCATAATGTCTGGAGAATCCTAATGCTTTTGGTACAGTTATCAAATTATAATGCTTTCTTTATGCTGGTGCACATTTTAGAGAGGTGCATGAGTTATCATACT
>JAPZDY010000011.1:12085678-12096617 GCA_029783645.1 Ctenochaetus hawaiiensis
GCGCTGCAGGAAAAAACACACAGAACGAGGGGAAAGAACACAAACACACACACACACTACAAAAATAATCAACACAACCCCGGAACACAACAATTAAAATCCAAAAATGATGTTCCGCGTGCTGACAAGGCGACCGCAGCTCAGCGCTGAGCCTCTCCCAGCGCCTGAGTTGCATTTTCCTAATGTCTTTTTAATACAGTCGTGTCATATTCCTGCTGTTCTTTTAAACATCCTTGCCCATCATGTGCTGTGCAGTGTGTCAACAGTGCCATATTAAAGGCAATATACCATGAGAGTGGCCTACAAGTTTCATATCAGCTCTGTATCCCCACAGGATCCATTACTGTTTATAGGACTGTACATTAGCCTCTGTCTGCTTCCATTATCTCCTACACACTGCATACACAAACAGGGAGGGACGCACCATACACACACCCATTGAAATCTCCATCACACACACACACAGAGGGTCCTTTCTGCATTCAGAGCACAAAAGTGGTGTGAAGTGACTTGAGCTCAAATGTGTTGTGCACTAAAAATGCAATTTAGATGTGTGGCTTTTTTTTTTTTAGACAGCCTGTCTAGATCTGTGTTTCATTGGAGGAATCTGGAGAATGTCTCTTTGGTTTGATTCAGTCTGAGTGTTCCATTGCTCTAATCATCATCTCCTTACGTATGGAAAGCCTCATTTTAGACCTGGATTGTACCTCTGAATTAAGGTGTAATCACGGTAACGCTTCAGGTACAAAAAGAAGAGCAACTGATTTATAGATCTGAGTAGCCTTCACCCTTTTATTGTCGAAATTCAAGCTAAAATCTTAATTGAAGTGTTCATTTCCACAGAGAAGCTCAAAGTCATTGCAATTACATTCCTTTGTATTCATTTTATGAGACAGAGAGGTAATAATAACTGGAAGGTTTGCCCTGGAAATGACTTCTATAGATGAGTAAAAGTGAATTTAGCTGGAATCCCTGAAAGGGAGAAATTATGACTTCTTCCATATTGTGAGGAAATATAATGAAGACCAGGCAGACCAATTAAAACTTCTTGTAGCATGCAAAGGCCCCTCCGTCTAATTTAACAGAGGAAGGCTTTACAGTCACTTATAGGGAGGGTAGGCTTCAACATAAAAGTGTAAATCATCCTTTGTAAGCGGTATAAGACTCTCTCCTTCACAGAGGTAAATAGGGGGATGAGGAAACAAGAATGGAGGGTTGGTGTAACAAAACATGAGCTAAGCAAGAGGAAAGAAAAGGATCCTCAGGAAAAGAACCTGTCTGTTTTTTTTTTTTTACAGGATTACATTTGTAAGGGGAGGAACTTAAAAACCAAATCAGCATTCATTTACCCAACACTGCAACTGAGGTGTAAAACGGTGAGTTTACTGTTTTTCATAAATAGACAATAGCATAATAAATTTACTGAGGAGTGAGCTGAGCAAAGTACACGCATCTTTTATTTTGTTGATAACGCAACTCCTCCCCAAACATCCCGATGCAATAATGCTTCTGGGGAGATATATTTGACAGATACTGTTGATTGTGTTAATCCGGGTGATATGAGGCGTGATACATTCGATATCCCGCAGTTTAATATATTTCTGTGCTGCAGCAGTGACAGAGGAGTTGGTGTCCTCTACTGCCAAGCTGTGTGCCGCTCTCATAACCTCAAAAACCCCACATTTCGGGTGCCATCCAGGACCCGCTGCCAGACCACGGTTTGCCAGAGGCCACTGCGCTCGGAGGGGGGAAAAAAATATCAGCATGATTTGCTGGACATGAGTCTGAACTTACACACACAGGCTGTTTTTCCGACTGAGAACGATCACATCTGCAGTCTGCTGTGAACATGAAAAAAACATCTTTAGAGGGAAGAGGCTATTTATTTATAACATATCCATAACAAAGTAATTAGCTTACAGGCTAACGTGGGGTCACCTTGGAAACGAGATGAAAGAAAAGACTTGCTGTGAATCTGAAATTCATGTGTAATGAACTTTTCCAGACGGCTGATCAGAATTTAAATCTGGGGGTCCGTTCTTGATTATGGGTGTAGTAAATCCACAAAACATTTATTTCATAATATAAAACTAAGCCCAATGATTAGAAAAATACACTGGAATGCATCGACCCAGTAGGTGTTCACACGCCATCCTGGTGAAGCCTGAGGCATCTATCACGCCGAGCTCTGAGGTCATGGCCTTAGCAGAAGTCTTCAGGCATCACCACACAGGGTGGGGTTAGAAGTCAGGAACTACGCCACCTCCCTTCATCTCTCAACAACAGATCCATCCTCATTTCAACTGCAATCTCACGACACACCTCTCCTTCTTCCTCTCCTGTCAATTTTTACAGGCTGGTTAGGCTAAAGGCCAAATTTTCGACATCAGTTGTACTAAATATTTCCTCTAGTAAAACTGGTCCCTTCTTCATCTTCCTCTATTGAAGACTTGGCACATCTCAAGCTACTGGAAAAAAAAACACTCAAGATGCAGCATGTAAGGCAAATCAAAAACAACGACAACAACAACTTTATTTTCCCCCTCAGCTCATGCAGATGATGTACTCCACAACTTATAATTGTGCTCCTGATTAGGCTCGTCCCACTGCATATCTCCGCCACTTCACAAAGCTCATCAGGCACATCTGTTCCCAACAGCACCAAACAAGAGGCACATTAACAAACAAACAGATAACAATTAGTCACGTTTGAAGTCCTCTGTTCCATTAGAGAGAAAAGCTGGGACTGTCGGCTCTAAGGAAGCACAAATGCTGTGCTACAGTAGGGGGCTTCCTTGAAACATACTTTCAGCTTTTTACATCATGGTGACAATGCATTTTACATTATAAGATGGCGGGAAAGAGAATGAAGCACAAAATTGTACAGACATTGAACTGTAGACATCTTACAGAGTGATTCTCTGCATTGTTGTTTTGATGCATTAAACGGAGTTTATCTTCTGTCTGCGAGACACACGGGCGTAATGCGAAACGCTGCAGAGCTGTCTGTCATGCTGCATTAAGAGATGACTCAAGACAAGGCTGAGAGTCGGAGGTTAAAGCCATTACGAGCTGGGTGGCTCCGCTTTCTGACCTTTGACCCTCACTTCACTACACTCTGTCTTTTCTCTCCGACGCATCAAATCAAAACTGCATTGGGTTGGCAGCAGGTCTTACAAAGTCTACTTAAATGCTGAAACTCATGCTAAGCTGCAGCACAAAGCTGAATTTTAATGATTTCTCCACAATGCTTTTACTTTAATAATTACTTTAATCTTTTATTTTAATTATTCACTACTTTTGCTAGTGTTTTGCCCATATTCTCTCCTGCTGGTTTCCTCTAGCTATTGTAAAATCCTTCCTCTTACCTCCTCTCTCCTTTTTTCCATCTCCCAAATACTTTACAGTTGCTGTCCTTATATTTTTGATGAGAGAGGGGAACAGGAGGTCTACCCCAGTGCACTCCCAGCCTTATGTTTTAATATTTAATGGAGATGTGCAGTAATACCAGCGAAAGGCACACACATGCATGCACACGCCGGCAGTGTGTGTTGCTGGCGAGAGCAGGTGTCGTTGGCGAATGCTAATTGAACTAGTCCATGGGTCAGTGAGCCTTCCTGTTTTCCTCGTGCAGAAGTGTACAGATACATTCTGGCAGAGCAGATACTGTCAGTGCTGGAAGGCACTCCTGCCTCCCACTGTATGACAACTGAGCCGCTCTTAGGCTTTACAGTAAACAAGAGAGGAACCTCTGAGCCCTGCGACGAGGGCGAAAGGGAGGGGATGAGTGGCAACTTGTTATTTTCTTTCAGCTAACCAGTGGGCTTGAGATAAGGCTCTGCTGGTGAACAGACATCTATATATCTATCCATCACCGGATCCATATACCTTCATTTATGTCTCATACACACTGCGCAAGTGAGGAAATCGAAAAAATCCTTGATCTATTCCTCCTTCTAGCACACACACACACACCCATACACACGCACATAAACCAGTCACAGCTAGCATTCCCATCTCCCTGAATAGACCCATCACAAATACAATTGTCCCTGACACAGACATTATAATATAAATGAGAAAGTGTGAGTGATGCAGAGTGACACATGCCGTGCAGGGACAGGTTCACGTTGGCTGATCCCTGCATCTCATTAAGTTAGTAGCCAGCCAGTGCTCATTAGTCTTTCTCCCCAGTTATGTAAGTTCAACCACCAAAGTAATGGCTTTTTGGTGCACGCATGTATAATTCACACTGGTGAACTTGAATTGCTGCAGATGAGGAACAATACAGCAAGAATACAATTTTAAGGAATAAGCTTACCTATATGCAGTGGAGTCGCCGACCACAGGAAAACATAAGGAGGGAGAGAAAGAGAGAGAGAGAGAGAAAAAAGATAAATTAACATAAGTTGAAATGTTTACATTGCATAGAAATAGACTGCAGTGCATTCAAACATTATATATTTTTTCTAGACTGGTATGTTGGTTGTATACTGGTGAGACTGTTTATACAGAGCGAGAACAGACCAGAGCATTTGATGAAAGACACAAAAAAAAGAGTGATTGCCCCTGAAAGTCATACCCCTGCCCCCCCCCCCTGCAGCCACACATGGCTCTGTTTCAGAGATGGAGGAATTCAGGAGGAACACATGTTTCCGGGTGCACCGTCAAGTTTGTCGAACACAGCAGAGTTTACAGAGGAGGGGGATCCGGCTTTAATTAGAGTCAAGCAGACCTGGTTCTATTTGTTTTCATTTGTGTGATTTATCCCCTTTCATTTGGCAGCTGGCTAACATGTCCCAGACCATCAGAGCAGCTTCGCCTGAGGTAAAAGGATACGGCTGGCCTTCAGAAGGGAGTGCGGGCTTGGAAGTGGGAGAAAAAAGGAAGAGAAGCAGTCTCACTGAGTGGTTTTTTGGGCTGCAGTTGAGGCCACCTGTCGTGTGGATATGCTCGCAGGGTACTTGAACACCATTGGAGTTGGTCAGCTGCAATATTGCATGTGACCCAGCTTATTTTTCTTTGGGTAAACACATCCTTCCATTGCAGGCCTCTGGGGGAAAGAGAAGGGATGAGTGGGATGAGGCTGGGATGTAGCCTAAAGACCAGAGATGGGTTATTAGATATTTGGACAATCGCTTCAGTCTACATAAAGCTCCATGTTGCCCTGGGGAGATCTGCTGATGGTTTTAAGGCTTTGGTCTGTCTCTGTATTACAAACAGCCAACAAACCCAGAGTGAGCATCTGTGAGAATCTGTGAGCTATTCTATGCCGAATAAGAAATCAATCAAAAGCCAACATCTGCTCTGAAAACACGTTCTTTACTGCAAGAGAATCTACAAACCATAAACTCCAATATGGAAGAGGAAATGATCCGAGAAGTATGATCTAGATGCCTGTCATTGTTCACTCGCAACGACCGCTCTTACACACTTTTCTCCCTCTTTTCTCATTTTTTCCCATTTAGCTCGCACTTATATTGTCGTGAATGGGACTCATAAGATTACAGCTAATGTGTATACATCTCAGTTCTGTGATCAGATTACCCGTTGCCATTGAGGCAGATCGATTGGATGTAGAGGCGGGGGGCTGAATTCGTCTGTAATGTATCAATTCCAGCTAGTCATGAAAAGCATCTTTGCAAACAAAATAAAAAATTAATAAGGGCACATCAGCTGGGTCTCAAACTTTTTTATCTGTTTTAACTTCTTTCAAAAACCACAAAATGTTCAGTATGTGTCATCTTCAATGGTAACACGCGCAAGATGGCTACAACCGCGAAGCAGAACAAAGGGCTTACAGAAACATCACAGTTCAGTTTCTGTCCAGCGGTTACAGTTTAGTATTTTCTTTTTTTCTAATGACCGAGTCTGCCTTTATTCCAAGCCTCCCTGTGAGCAGCTGATCAAGCCCAGGTAGTGGATTTACAGTCTGGTCAGCCTGCAGGCAGCTGTGGGGTCTGGGAACATCAATAAAGGGTTAACCAGCACCGTTAAGATTTAAAGGGGCAGTAAGTGGCTCCATTAGCCCGGCTGACTACAGCAGCTGTAAGGGTGGAGGTGGAGGCGCGGCGGATGAAGGAGTCAGAGACAGGAGATGAAGTGCCCCCGAGACATCGGTCGGCGGCGGAGGAGAAAGGAGAGCTTGAGGGTAAAGTTAAAGGCTGCTGCTCAGGCATCAAATCAAAGCTGCTGCTTTAACTTCCAGCCTCAAGACAAAAGCAGTGCAGTCGCTAGGAAAAGAGCAGGAAACCCCACAGGAAATGAGAGAGAGAGACCTAGATGGGGTTTCATACCACCTGGCCAAATCTAAGTTTATGAGCTGGTCCAATCATTAATCAGAGATATTTCCTGCTCTGCTCCCTCTCTAAACTTGGACTGGATGTTGACTTATGTTTGGTGGGGAGCTACTGAGCGATTCTCCAATCCAGCTAAAGGACGAGTGTTTATAAAGTTGACTGTTCCCACTCAACGTTCTGTCAGGGGCTCTAAATTAGTTGCCTGTGTGCGAGGGGTGATCGTGATTGGCCAGAGTGCCTGAGGGTTTAAACCTGCGCCCGTGCAATCAGCCATGTGCAAGCTCTCTGTGTGCAAGAGGCAGCTTTTAACTCAAAACACATACGAACCTGCTGAGAGATAACTTGATACATTCAAACAACACATATAGGACAAAGTCTGCATTTATGATTCCTCCCTTTGTGCCAAATTCTGCTCAATTTACAGAGATGTGTCAGTTTCAAATGGAGCTTGACTGAACCATCACACAGCTGGGAGACAAAAGCTCGTGCAAAAAAAGACAGAAAATGACACAAAATACTTCATGCATACACAATCCTGTAAGCCAAGACCTTTTCAATCCCCTCTAGCATGTGTTTTTAGTGAAACCGTCTTTCAAGACGAACACTGACAGCAGGGGCTTCCCGTGCGACTTTGAAAAAAAGCAGGAATGTATCACTTGGGGAGAAAAGTTAAATATCTCTCTGTATCTGTTTGTAGAGACTAAAGAATTACATGCAAACATTAGATCAAGATAAGTAAACACATATGTACAAAGTCACATACCATTTCTTTAAGTGGGTGTGTTTTTTGCGGTCAGTCTTGCCCTGGTTATAAAAAAAATCGCGGATGATACCGGCGGTGAAAGCCTCCTTTCAATTTTTCATTCTTTTAATTTGCTAATCTACAGCTTTCCTTTTAATTTGCGCTTTAACAAAACACACAACACAATCCCCCGCTCAGCAGTTCTGCCCTGTAATAAGTGGAGGTCTCAACCCGGCACTTTAATAAATGTGTTAATTCAGAGCTCACTAGGCAGAAACAATGCCAGCATGGGAGATAAATTCCCCAGTGTTCATTTCCTCTGTCTGTCTCATGGCTGATGCTGAGCTGGTGATGTCCCATTGGGAGGGGAGGGAGGGGGGGGGGAGGGAGGGAGGGACGATGAAGATCATACATCACACTGAGACATCCCTGGGACTGTAACACAGACTTTGTCTCTGCTCTGTGTCTGTGCATCTGTTTGTGTGTATTTGCTGTACTGCAATAATTCCATATGGCCATTTATAGGCTGCTAAATAATATTATTCAGTATCAGATGAACTTTGTACAGAAACACCAACAGAGGATTCTACCTGAAAATGTGACCTCACCCGAATAGTCTTTGCAGCTGAGGATGCCGAAGCCCGAGCTACAACTCTGCAGTTTCCTGACAGAGCATGCAATGTTCTCTCTGTGTGAGCCGGTATGTGCGTGTGATTGTCCACTACGCACTGACGGGGGCCTTTTTATTACTAAACGAAGCCCTGTGGAAATGCTGTCTCTACTCAACCTGAACGTTTCTATTATTAACTCTCAGAGCCGCGAAATCCTCAAGGCGAGTGTTCCGCCGGTCTGTGAGGGAAAACATCTTTACTGGATAATAGCCCTTCGTCTAATTACAATGCCTGCAATCACTAACACTCACTCACTCACTCACACACACACACACACGCTGGAGAAGACGGAGGAAGGAAAAGGTGACACACATCATCGTGTGCATAACTCTAAGAAGGCCTTTCCTGTGTATGTGTGTTCGTTGCAGCCGTGGTAAGCCGAGCTCATTAGTGCACACTGTGACAATGTGGATGACACGTAGAAAGGAGCTTCAATCAGATTTACAGAGCTAATCACTACTGCAAGACCAGCGACTGCATTAGAAACAGCTTGGTATGTGACAATCATGTTATATCAGTGTGTGCACAGCCTCCAGGAGTAAACTCACTCACTGGTCCGGGAGCTGAAGCTAAATGGCTGATTCATGAGGTTTGACTAAAGGTCAGCCCCCAATGAAGCTGCACTCCAGGACTTCCCCTTAGGTATCTTTGGTTTTCTGTTTGATCCTGTATTCTTTCTTTCCAGCGTCTGTGTTTGCAATCTCTGGTAAAGCCCGGTACACAGGGGTCAAAGGTTAAGATGCTCAAGTCTGGGATTCTTCAGAAAGCTGCTCATTCCTGACCAGCCCGCACCGTAAACACGGGGCCCTTTAATAGTCTCCCCTCACCACATAAACACACATGCATGCATACACAAAAGAGTCAGGTTCCAGGTCATCGATAAAACTGCGACCCACCCCTCTTGTGTCACTCCCCCCCCCCTGTTCCTTTATAATAGCTTTTTGAAGGGGGCTGAAAGCTTTTTCTCCTGACTCTCGCTCCCAGTTTGTTTAAACAAGTTAATTAGTGTGGTCGATCTGATGGGACTCCGGTGCCTCTCTGGTCTGTCACAGACCCTGAACTGCCAGTCAGGGGGGACAAAGACACACTAATCCTGCTTTAACTGACTGGCTGGAGGTAGGGAGGACAGGGGATAGCTTGACTTAACTTCCTTTTAAATAAAAAGAGGATCTGGTTAACAAAAAAGAAACAAAAGACAGTGTTAACTGCTGTTAAGTCCGAATAACAATTGAAGCAAAGATTAGCAAAGAGGAATGATACACATTATGATACATCCTTCCTGAAAGGCATTAAACCTTAAAATCAATTTTTCAACTCACGTTTTCCAGCCAAGATATCAGTATTGACATCATCAATGTAGAACTCACTTTTATAGCTTCTCCTTTATGGATCAGAGGACTCATTAGCATGCATGAACTATTACTTCAAATCAATATATCACCAATTGCAACTCTTTCTGCTTAGTGGGAGCACAAATTATCAGGCATTTGTCCAAAATCACTAAAACCTGCGGTTGTTAAACCCTCTTTTGAAGAATGACAACCCGTATCCTTCAGTATTAAATAATTACAGAACCGTTATTGAGGAAGTTGTTTTGATTCAAGTCAGCAATTTTTTTAAAATGTAAATGGTCTTTTGGAGAGATTTCCAGCGTCAGAGCACTGACAGTGAACCAACAGAGGTGTTAGATGACGTTCATCTAAATATTAATTCAGGTAAAACATCAGTGTTTGTGCTCACTGCGACACACTATTATTCAACCTGTACATGGTCCCTCCAGGCCAAATCATACATGACAGTTACGCTGCTTATCAGAGCAACACAGACCACACTCGGATTTTTTTTTTTATGGCATTTTCCTTTTTATTTATTTATTTAAACAGCAAAAGCTGGAGAGAGACAGGAAAGGGGAGGAGAGAGAGAGGGTGGCATGCAGCAAAGGGCCTGGGCTGAAATCAAACTGCTACGATCAGAACTGAGGCTTAATACATAGAATGTGCATGTGAAATATCAGGGGATGTAATCCGGTGCCCTAACTACACTCACACTTGTGCTGACTCTCTTACAGATGCAAATAAACTCATTGTAACTCTTTGTTCCTGCTCAGTCTGATCCGCCAATCAGCTGACTAGGTTTGCTTTCCTCAAAAAAGTGACTCTACTTCAACTTTCCACCACAAGACCAATGCATGTTTTTTTTCACATGGCCCTGTGGTCGACACTGCAGCAGCCTGACCAGACTACGCTAACATGAACGGAAGAACTAGTGTTTTTGCTGCAACGCCCGATGAGGTGTGAATAGGCCTATAACTCTCTCACTGGTTTTGGCAATAAGGGGAAACAATGAAATTTAGTGGCCATTTTGGTTTCAGAGCTTATAAAAGAATTATAAAACTAAAATGTTTTGTAGTCGACTCATATCCGAGATTCAGCAGCTACATCGTGGAAATAATTTAATCAAAGTTTTATCAGTTCAGCTAAGCCAAGTCATTTGATTATCTCAGATATTAACTCAAGCAGCAGGGGCATTAGAAAAAGATAACAATGACAAAATAGAGAAAAATGTGCAAAAAAAAAACTTGTTGGCTTGTGCATAAAACGAACAAAACACAAAAATAAAACAATCTCTAAAATGCTTAATTGCATATGCAGATTAATCAGAGTTATTGCACAGGGAACAGAGGAGATTACACTCCTTTTGCACTCAAATTGGGGTGCTTTTCTGAAACATAGAGCAAAAATTCAATGTCTCATGTTCAGACCTGATGGATGGTCTCCTGTTTTATCTTCCAAAAGGCTGATGGTTTGTAAAATCACTCGACAATCTCAAGTAAAAGTGTATTCCTTAGAAATCTCCTGAAAGAATAAAAGATACCCAGTAGGGCCCTCAGGTCCTTAAGAAGGAGTCGACTGGTACCTTAGTAAGAACCTAAGAAATCAGCAGACGGACTGAACCAGCTTGATCATTACCCCAAATGCACCCAAACCTTTACAATTTCCAAATCTGTATTAAAGACCAAACTTTTCTCCTGTGCATTTGATCGACTGGCATCTTTACTGCACTTTTATTTCCTTTACTTACTGCACTTTAACAGCGCTACTGTTTATATCCCGTCTATTCTATTTGTTTTTTTTTTCTTTTTATGTGTTTTATTTGATTTTCTATAATTTTTTATATCTAATTTTATTCCACCTTCATTGATTTTATTTTGGGGTATTTTATTGCTT
>JAPZDY010000011.1:12106594-12121551 GCA_029783645.1 Ctenochaetus hawaiiensis
ACTATGAGAAAGTCATGATCATAATCATCATCATAATCAGATGGCAACACCAGTTATCAAGTTATCGTTTATCGAGTTGTTAGTTTATGCATGGTGCTGTTTGAAGGAAGCATGCAAAATATTCAAATTATGCATTTAATACGACAGTAATAAAAATAAAATATGATTTCTGATTTTTAATTTTCTATCTAGTTAATGATAATACTGTGCAGCTTTGTTGATCTGATGGACTTTTAAATTAAAAAGCTACAAAATAATGAATAATTAAAATAAGTTACAGTTAAAATATCAAATGGATACTTGTACTTAAAGTAAATTGACCAGCAAGTTTGCTCTGAGTTACTTAATGATGATTGACAGTTATGGGCCCTGTGATTGGCTGACAGGTCTCCTCCAAGTAGACAAGTAAATAACTATGTTGGTTATGTGGGGTTGAGCTCTTCTTTGACTGTTTTTCCATAGCAAGGAAAAACAGAGGGAACATCGAAATTCTCTCTTTAGTCAACTTAATCTCACATGCTTTTTATGGTCAGTGCAGTCGCTAAAAGAGTCTGTGGCCCAGTACTGCAATTTCTAGGATAAGTAGTTTTTATCTTCTGCAAAACACATACTTAATGCTCCCTAAAAATACTCTGAGATATGACTGTGCAGCTCAGGTAATGTCGTACACAAGAGGATCCTCGGAGAATTTGCATGAAAGTCGAAGTACACAGAACTGAATGATAAATGTAGCAATAAAAGCAGTGGAATGAAACTTTTTGAGGCATTGTTCGGAACAACCAGACTCCGGAGTCCGGCCAAGAGGATGTCTGTGAGTCATTCATTTTGCCCCCTGGGACTACATTCAAGCTTTCTCATCTCAGGCGTCCATTCTCTCTGTGTCCCTCTCTTTATTTCTCTGGTGCTACGGCTTTTTTCCTCCCTTGTTCAACAGCTGTGGAGCAGGGTTAGGGTCAAGAAAATCTCTTTCTCTCTCTCTCTCTCTCTAACACACACGCACACACACACAAGGATGTGCTACTGTTAGGCTTGAATGCAGCTGAGGGTGTGGAGGCACAGGGCTGGATTTTCCCATGCCAATAGCAAACTGCTGGCTGTATTTGAAACTGCGGGGAGACCTCCACTGCCCTTTGGATCCCTTCCCTGGCCCCTGGCCCAGAGGCTGTGTCCTCTCCCCTGCTGGGACACTCAATAGACTCTGTGTGTGTGTGTATATATATATGTGTGTGTTTGTGTATGTGTATGTGTGTGTTTTAATGGCCAATCTCAGGAGGGGTTCTGTCATTCAGTCATCAGCCATTCAGCCACCAGCCTCAACATTGCGGGCCGCCAGCTCCTCGCCCTGGGCAAGTCATCTGTCTTTAAAGCACAGACTGCGGTCCTTCCCCTCCAACCTAAAAACTCTGCTTATTTCCCTAATGCGCCATCTTTCTTCAAGTCCTCAGTTCATTTTCTGAAAGTCACTGTCTTGGCATATATATTTCTTCCTGCAGGTCTCCCCCCCCCCCCACACACACACACCACCCCTCTGTGTTTTAGGCTCATAAAGTGACTGTTTGCTTTGCTCGGTCCCTCCCTCCTTCCGTCCTCGCCGACATCCATCCAGTCCCCGGGTTTGTGTAGGACATCTCCCGCAGAGCGAGTTGAAAGCATTCCTCTGCCTCCCCTGTCATCATGGCTTATTAAATAACTATCCCAATAAAGTCAACAACAAGGCCCACGATGCTGCCCCCCCACACACACCCACACCCACACCCTCCCCCTCCTCCTTTTCCACTGTGGGCCCCCAACCCTAGCCCTCAGGTCTGATGAATGGGGCCATCAGGCATGCCAGCTGCCCCGGAGGTGAGCAGGCTGCCCCCGCCAGGCAGCCAGGCCACCGAGCCAGAGGGAGGAAGTGGGGCAGAGCGAAGAGGGGCAGGGCAGAGCCGGCATGCCAGAACTCACACCAGGCGAAGCTTGGACAGAAAGAGCTGGTGGAAATATGGAGAAACGTGGGGAGGGCCGGTGAAGCAGAGGGGTACAGGATGCACACGCAAACAGGGGGCCGGCCTGGGCGCCAGCAGCACAGTGGGCAGCACGGATACACCCAAAACATGTTTTTTGCTCACTGCTTGCTCATGACTTTCCATTTCTCCTGACAACAGTTGTTCCATATTCAACCAGGCGGGACGCTCACTCGGTAGATTTGGAAAGCTGAAAAAAATCCAACTCAAAGAAAATCTGCATTTGTATGATGTCCTTTGCATTAATTTGACAAAATATAAATCTTGCAAAGATGTTATGGCGGCAGCACTTGAGCATGCTGTACATTGTAGTATTATAGCTGTAAAAAATTACATTTTGCAGAGTATATTTCTGCATTTGGTTGAACACATTCAGGTCTGTGTGCGTGGGTGTGTGTAAGATGGAACAAGGGAAAAGAGGGCAAGCACAGAGGAAGCACACCATGAAGCCACATTATGAATCCTTAATTGGGCAAACAAACATTGGGCATGCACGCATATGCATTAATCTGCGAGGCCACGCTCATGAATTAAGAAGAGGTTGATAATTAGAGCGACCAACACACAGTCGTACAGCACAAACACATATGAGTGACAACTGCTCCACAGCTGGCAGTTTAATACCAAACCAAAAGCATTCAGAGAACATGACGAGCTTTGATTATTGGCAGGACAGCGTTATTTCCGTACTACCTGTCATAATTCTTGACTCTGGCCGCATTAACAGCATATGTGATCCTCTCCCGTCCACTTCTGCCAAATAGCTAGCCATGCCCTCTATTCATTACACGGCAGTCTCCCTGTGCCACTCTGCTGCCAGCCTTGGGTCTGTTGCACAGACACACAGAGATAGTAAATTGGTCAAAGCAACAAATCTGGCTGAGAGAAATCTTGACAAGAGTGAGAAAAGAGCAAAATCTTTTCCCATCCTACATGAATCATAAAGTGAGAGAAGAAGACATCCATGAAGAGGGATGTTATTCAACTGGGACTGTGGATCAGGCCTGCAGAAGACATATGGCNNNNGAAGTACAGTATCGACATTCACTACTCCATTTTTCTTAATCTAAGCTTCTGGGGAGAGTCTGACTAGATTTACTCAAGGATAGTTTGCCCGCTAGAGTCTTCAGACTACCACTCCGTTTGATTTGCAGTGGAGTTGCTGCGATATTCCCTAGCAGCTGCTGGGTTAGCCGCCTTCCTACCTGTTAAAAAAAAAAGAAAATCTTTTATCACCATCCAGCTCACTCTCTCTCTCTCTTTTTACATTCCCATCCCTCGCCATTGGGGGAATCTTTATTTTTCGTATCCAAGCAAACATTTTTATAAATGCAAACAGGCTCTCTCTGAAGACGGCTTCAGAGGCCAGACCTGCCCGGTACCTGGGAGCGCAGCAGCGTGTCTCTCCTGGCCCCGGCCCTCAGAGTAAGCACAGCTGTGTTGAATATTTCCCTCACTCCTCAGTTCATCTGAGGGTGATCTGAGCCCAGCTGGCCCCCAGGACATGGAGCGGTAAACAGGTCTGACTATCAAAGCAAACCACCTCGGTCAGAAGGACTGGAATATGAGCCTCTGACCGCTGAAGTTGTGGATGCAGGCGGGCAGCCGGGCAGCCGGGCAGCCGGGCAGAGCTCAAAGCCTCTCTGACAGCAGCATACTTGACCTGGTGCTGACAAGCTGAGAAAACCAGATTCCCTACATCATCAGTGCTCAGCAGGAGGACTGCATGTCCACCATTACTGTATTCACTGTACTCTAAGTGGGGAACGGCTTCAACTGAATCAATACTCACCATGGCAGGGGTTGCTTGTACAGAATTTCAAAATGCAAGGGTTTTTTTTTGCAATTTCTGTAAGAACATACTATTTCTTTCAATGTGAAAAGCATGAAGAAAATAGGAAATTAACATTTGCTAATTTCTCTAATATTTACTAAATTGGAGCAAGTTTTTTAAAATTCTATTTTTATTTCCTATTCTAAGATTTGATGCCAGTGAAATGTTTCAAAGAAATTGGGCAAGAAGCAACTGAGAAAGTTGCTGAATGCCCCAAAACACCTGTTTCTCATATTTCACAGGTAAACAGGTTCACCGGTAACAGGTGACAGTAACTTGTTTGGGTATGAAGACTCAGTGATTCACAGGAAAGGATGAAAGGAGGTTTACTAATAAGTGAAACACATTATTGTATTAAAAAGAGGCTACATGGACCCGGGAACTTTTTTCAAAACCACTGCTGTAAAACAGTTTGTTTGCATTCTGTTTTTAATTAAATGCTACAGCTTGTCCCAGCTTTATTGGAATCAGTTGTATGAATAACTGAATGCTTTTCATGGAAAACAGCAGTAGTGGTAAGATCAGCATTTTATGAAATTTGAGATATTCTGTTTTTTGTTTAGATTGATCTCTGTCTGACAAATTCGTGCAGAAGTGTTCCAAAACTGCTGAATTCATCCCTGGATATATTTTAAAATTCTCCAAAAATGTTCATAAATTGACTGTTGACTTTCAACACTCTAAAGAGCCACTTCCTGTCATCTTGAAGGGATACTCACTTCCCATTCTCACACTTTTCAATCCAAAAAGACTTTAATTTCACTTTGCATGACAACAAAAACCAAGACAGTTGGTAAGATATGGATATTATGAATGACAGGCAGGATGACCAAACTGAAAGAGCAAAGAGCCATAAAGAAGAAATAAAACTTCTGTATCAGGAAAAGAGCGTCTGCTCTAAACTCCAGTTCAATAGGTGCTGCCCATCATCTGGCTCCAGTCAATCCACAGGTTAGTCGCTTGGCTAAAGCAGCTTGACCACACGAGTCATTCATGGAGGGAAAAAAAAAGAAAAGCAAACAACTGCTTTAATGGTTTGAGTGTCCACGTGGCAAAGAGGCTTAGGAGGCAGGCAGCAAGGCACCAAAGCAGCCCTGCTGCCACTGCCCACATCCTTAGTTCGACCCATCACCTAAACACAGACTCGTGCTCCAGGGGAAATGACTGGATGCATTTAGCTCTCCTCATCACAGAGTAGTATTCATCTTCAGGAAATAGCATGCTCTGCGAGGAGTGTTTAACTGAGAGCGTCAGAGGAGACAGAGCTAACGTCCTAACCACTAGCCTCTTTTGGTCAGTTTTAAGGAGAAGTCAATGGAAACAAAGAAAACTGGGATGAGTTATCTTGACTTTTTTTTCATTATTTTCTTAGTCCATCTTAAAAAGCATCTCCATATAGTGAACCGGTGTATTTTTTTGAGAAGCACAAACCTCAGGTCAGTATCATTGTTGCACTCTCTTAGTATCTCATTATAGCGCACACAAGGCCACAGCCCTGGGGACAGATCTTCACCTCTGTCAAGTTGTGTCAACCTCTATAAATGTCTCTCTGCACACAGCAGCTTAATGCGCGCACATTATTGGAGGGCTAATGCTAATTAATGCTAACGGGTCCATCACAGCCTCCACAGAGTAAACACGGGTTAAGTTCAGAGAATTTCTGTTCCCTTCAGCCTGACATACATCTGGAAACATCGTTTTTCAGCGTAATCAGAGTCAATTCCTTTCACACATACAACGTTGAAGAAACACATGTTTGATATAACCCTCTGCTTTTGTAAGCTGTTGAAAAGCACAGAGAGAAAAAAAAAGTGCATGGAAACACTGACTTCATGTATTTCTTTCACACACAGCTGGGCCTGTTTTGCTGAATATGTCACCAAAATTAGCAGTGATGTCAGTGATGGATGTCCCTCTGCAGGCCGACTTCAGAGCCTCCCCTCAGAGGACTCGGAGTGTTTCAACATTCATCTGGAATGGACTTCATTTATGGGTCGGCCATTTAACCACAGCCATTGTGACACAGGATACGTTTAAAAGGCTCTGAGGGTTGAAACCCCTTTCATGTTAGAAGAATGACAAGAGTGGTAGAGCAAAAGGAGGAAATCTTTTACAGAGACAAATGACAAAACAAAGGAGTGCAGAGGGGGAAATTCAGAGATCTACTGTCTTGTGCGTCCCTCTGGCTCTGACCGCTTACACTCCTCCGTCATCAGCCTCAATATTCTTTCAATTCTCTGGTGTTTACGGCGAATTTGTGCAAATGACTTAACAAGATCTTTAAGCTTCATTTGTTCTGCTGGGAAAACAAAATCTGAATTTGTAATGCTTTTTTTAAAAACTACATCTCCTAAACAACTTCCTCCTCCTTCTTTAATCCTTTCTGTTCTTTCCAGGTAAAGTGCCATTTCTTTGTGAATGGGCTCGCAAAGCTAGAAAAAAAAGACACTGAAAACTGAAAAGAGAGTGACAGAGGGAGAAAGACTGAATATATATGTGTGTGTGTGGGTGTGTGTGTGTGTGTGTGTGTGTGTTCTGGGTAAGCTCCTCAGAGGTGGGTGAGGGCTGTGAAAGGCCACATTGTTGATGTCAAGGCCAGTCAGCATCAAAGAGCTGATTCAGGTTGTGAGAGGCGTCTTGCTCGCTCTGTCTTTCTCCCTCTCTCTCTCTCTCCCCCTCTATACACACACTCACACACTGTTCCACTAAACCCCCTGAAGACCCCAAAAAACATCATGGTTTACTGTTCCTCCTCACAGCCGAAGAACAATATTTGGAATTGACGTGCAAACTCGAGGGCGAGGTCAGGGGGCACACAGTAACATGGTTCAGTGTGTGTGAGAGTGGAAAGTAAAGTGAGTTATTCCTTATTCGCCTGACCTCAGCTTCACTCAAACGCATCATTCATGAGTGAAGTGTTGACTTCGGTAACATTTGGGAGCCATTCTGCTTTTTAACTCCTACTAACCTCACATCCACTATAGTCACCATAAAATAGTGGATGGAGCTTCTGAGTTCGAAAACTAAAGCCAATGTGCCTTAAACCTGCATTCTTTCTGATGGCCAGCAGGGTGCGACGCCACTGGAGAGTTAAAGAAGACTGATTGTATTGAAGTTCATGAGACATTTCCATTATTTCTCACTCAAGTCTGCGGTCTCAAACATTACTTTTGTATTCTTCGATACAGCATGATGTTCATTTTGTGAATTCTGGTCCCATTTAGAGTAAAATAGATGGTAAATGCTGGAGGGCGTGGCTTCGATGAGATTGGCAAGTCACTACAACAGCATGTCCTCAGTCATGACAATCACTGAGGAGAATTAATTAAACATGAGATTAGACTCGTTAGCTTTTCCCATGTCACATCTGCTGTCAAGAAAGGGGTGCTGCACCGGGGGCAACTGAAATGTTTTGACTTTACATCCATTTTTATTTATGTAAATGGTCAAAAACAATCAGGACAGAGGCTCAGCAAGGCACATTCTACCAGTTCCTACCTCTCCTCCAAATATGGTCATTTCTGGCTCCATAAATCCGCCAACAGCAGTCTATAAACAAATGGGTGACAGTTTACACTTGGCATCAACTCTGCACAAGTGCAAATGGTTGTTTTCGGGGATGTATATGATATTGTTTCACAAAATCTTTATGCATCACCCTGTTATTTTGTTTAAATCAAGGAGTAGGGAAAACCCCGGGGTCTGTCGAGCGCTTTAATTACACCCACCAAAATGCATTATATTGGTGACTCCTGTGTGTGAGTGTGCATGTGTGCGTATGGGGGTATCAGAGTACGAATTAGTAAAGTTAGACACCAGGAGCTGCGCCACCGTGTCAGGATGAGATTTAACGAGCTTTAATAACAAGCTTTAATGAGCTTAATTAGGAATCCATGCGATCCCCATGGAAACGCCCCAACCCCACAGAACCCGAGTCGGGGTCTGAGGAGCTTTCAATTGGATTACTGCGGCTAATGTCACTGAGACACAACAGTGAAAACAAACAGAGCGCTAGAGGAGAGGCGGGTGAGGGAGGGGATGAGGTGGGATGAATGGGAAAAACAGGGGATGGATGTCAGAGAAAGAGCTTTGGCAGCGGAGGAATACCTGCTGGGGGATGATGGGAGGAGGAGGGATAACCAGCAGAACCAGTAGGATTAGTGTCGCTCAGAGATTTGGCTTGTGCACAGTAGACACAGGAGGACGGATCCCTACCTCCACACCTTTTTCACTCCAGTGATAATTGCGCTTCCAAACCTAATTAACCCCTTCATCGGCTCACGCTTATTTTTTTTTACATCATTCCTTAAATTCTTTTCCCTGTCCTCGTTTTCACAGAGGAGGCGGATTTCTTGTCTTTGCATGTTTTTTAATTAATATAAATAAATAAACCTCATGCAAATGCTTCTCTTTCTTGTTGAACTTATAATAGTATGAATGCACATAAGAGGGAACGATATACTCCCAACACCCACCATTACATTCAAGCCTCCTGACTAAATGTTAAACTTAAAATGGGAAAAGGAAAGAACAGCATGCTGTACATGGAATTATTGAAGTACTCAAAATTTTATATATGCCTCACCAAAAGGAGAGGCACAATAAAATATAATGAAATAAGAGTCACATAAGACATGCAGATGAGTTACACGTGCCATATCGCTAATGTTATCTTGTTCCAAATTAAAGTAGTTACTGGAAGTGTACTTTCATTTTCCTTTTTCCAACTTTTGGGAATTTCCTCCAGACTGCTGCAACTTTTCAAGGCTAACTTGATCTATTTCAACCCCCTTCCTTCTTCTGCCGCCTCCCCAGGATCAGTTTGCCTGGCAGTGACCACAGAGAAGATCTGTAAAGTGCGGCCTGACAATGACGGAGTGACCTTTCAGATAAGCATGATAAAGCTGCCCATCCCAACCTCTTCCCTCTTCCTCCTCTGTTATGTGCACACACACGCATGCTCATGGAGGCGAACACACGCACAGGCATATCTGATGACCTGCTCTCTGACAAGTCCTCCCCGAGGGATTTTCACACACATGCACACACACACACCCATGCATACAAACAGGTCTTCTTCTCAGGCATAAGAGCATGGGGTCGTCATCTGGCAGGTAGGGTATCACCGGACCCTGGGAGCTGGGAGCATGAGGTTGGGGTGGGGGGGGGGCTGACCTTTGTGGCTTCTTAGAGGTCATGGAGGTCTCTCGGACAACACAGTGCGTCTATACATCCTCGGCCTTGAGCGAGGCTATGCAGGGAGGGGGGGGGTCATCTTTCACCATCTATCTGCTGGATTCTCCCATGCCTGTAGCAAGTCCCTTCACAGCCCTGCTATATATAGTTCCCAGGGTTCTTTGTGATGTCCCGCTGCGGTGGAGAGAGTCTGGGGCTCATCATTATAAATCAGCCCGTTAGAAGGAATAAAATTTTAAAGAGCTTCTCCCTGGATTCAAACTGAGGTCTCCATTAGTGAGGCTGGAGCAAATAGCTGCTTGCATGGCAACACACAGCAAATCAACACAACAGCCCCTTTAATCACCCCCTCAGTCCTTTTGTTCACCCTCTCTATCTCCCTCCCCTCTCAGGGGTCCCTGAGATTAAGTCCAATAAAAAAAAAGTCTTTCAGGAGGAGAATCATCACAGGTATGAGTTTACAACATCATGATCAAGGATATTGTTCATTACATCTGCATCTCCTCCATCCCCACCTCTTATCTGCTGCATAATGTAAAAGAAAACTTCTCAGAGATGTATTATTATAACCTTGCGTAGGTCTCTATAGGTCAAGGGAGATTAGCAGGGAGGAGAGGAGGAGAGTGTAAACTCATCTTATCACGCTGTGGTCTTTGGCAAGAGGCAGGATGGCTGACAGTACATAGATAGCAGGGAGTGGGGAGGGGGGCGATATGCGAAAGGCAGAAACTCAAATGGGGCCACACAGCAGGAGTGCCCAGAAAGGCACTGATTAGAAGGCAACGCAAGGCCTATACAGAGAGTCCAGCAACACAGCTTTAAAAAAAACAAAACAAAAGATGCTGCACAATTTACCAATTTTAGAGCACGCATGCACACAAGAACAGAGACACAGACTATGATTTCATTTCATGTCAGCCTTGAGGGAGGGCTGAACTACTCGCCTCATCATCCTCCTTCTCCATCGCTCTGTTCTTGGCCCGCTGCACGCCTCCGGGGCCAGCGCAGGCAGCGATTAACGACAACAGGGAGAGTGTGTATAAGTGTGTAAGTGTGTGTAAGGCCTGATCGTTAGAGCGGCCAACTTGTGTAATACAATTACAGAGGCTGCAGAGAAACTGCTAATGTGCATGCAGGCAGCTCCGTCATATGGATCAGGTATTGAGTTTTCTATGCTTAATTCACTTTCCAGCGCACACATGGGTGCATTAGTTAGATTAGAGTGGCGGGAGGGGGACGGGAGGAAGGTGGGGTTGGTCTACCGCCGAGCCGGGCAGATTTGTTTAGCGGTGGCTGTCAATTACAACCGTGACCCTTGCACTAAATGGCCACGCATCCAGTGGAAAAAAGGCGAGCAGACAAAAGCCAGATGAGATTGGTAAAGACATGGCCATTTGCTGCAGAAGATAACAAGTGGCATGTTGTGGCGTAAACAATGGTCAAAACACTGCGCGTAATGCTCCACTAATAAAACAGAGTGCTGGGGTCTGAAAAGGCAATGTGACCATCAGTAGTATTAGTCAGTTGATGTTATCACCAGAGCGCTGCAGTGACGGGACGACACGAGGCCGGTGGAGGAGGGGCACTTTTAAAACCATTGAACAAAAAACCAAGTGATTCAATTTGTGTCTTTTGAAAAGTCTCGAGCAATTTGAGAGACTGATTGTGGATGCAATCATTTCAAAAACTACTTACCGTCTTTTGCTTTTTGTGGATTGAATTGTAAGTAAAACTGTTTTTTTTTTTAAACAAGACCATTTAATTTGTTTATACTCTACAATAATACAGTAAAAGCATTCTCATAGAGCCCTTTGTTTATTTCAGTTACTTTGTTGTGTTTTTAAGTCTTTTTCTTTCTAATTAAGAACAGAAGATATTTTTGAGATTAGACTTTATCTCTATTGCAAAACTTCACAGTGCTTATAGTGCATAATATATAAATTTGATAAATAATTCATAACAACATAGATTTCAAGTTTTTGATAAAGTTTGTAACTTTAAACATACCGAGGATCAAACATGAGTCTGCATACGGCCTGTGTGTTTCTTACTTTACAAAGCATCACTTACAAGAAGTGAAAAAGGCAAAAGAATGAGGAGCAAAAGAAAGTACACTCTGTATTTCATGCTGGAGAGTACATGTTATAGATCCCTCCTCGCATGCAAACACATTTATCCACGTGTCTCTGTAGGAACATTATCGCTGTTTTCAGCTAAAACTCATCCCAAAGGAGAGGGACCCAGGAAGACACAATCGTAATGCGAATTAGAGAATCATTATAACTCTCTTCCACAGACGATAAATAAATTAAATTTCACAGTAGCGTTTTTTCTTTTTTTTTTCCACAGTAGCTAAATAGGCAGCAGCAGAAGGGGGAGGGACTTTCCTACGGTAAACACCTCTCTCCAGTGTAAACACATAAAATCACAACAAGATGGCCAATGTAGCTCAGCTCGTAATTGTATCACTAAAGTGAGATGAGTGAGTTTTTTGAAGGAGGAGATCTTCATTTCTGTTTGCAGATGATTGAATCAGAATGTCTGCCTCGCTCCCAAGAGACCACCCCGATACAAAAGGACAAAGATTGCATGCAACAGGGGGCACGCAGTAGCAGATAATTTTTGACGTCTTACAAAAAACTCCCTTTGTAAGCTCTGACAGTTTTTTTTCTTTTTTTTTTTCAATTTGACACCCAGCTTCTTCAGAGAGAGTAAGAGAAGAGAGCCAAAGGGAAGGAAGAATAGAAATGAAGAGCAGAGTTGGATGTGACAGGCTGAGCAGGGAAAACCTTTAAACACTGATCGATGTTAGACAGCTACATCCCCTCATTGTGACACATCCATCACAGCGCTGATCACTTTTGTCCACCCACTCGTCCAACCCTTGCTACGTGCCCGCATGTGCTTATGTACGTGTGTGTGTGCGTGTGTGTATGTCAGAACTGCTTTGACTAATCCATTTGACTCCATGACCACCGACTTCAGACAGAGCAGCGTGTTAACAGAGTGACCGCTGACACTCCTTGGATTTGACATGCCCGCTCGAAAAAATTCCTCAGACAGCCGACTGCATTCTGTCAAGTTCTTATTAAAACAAACTACGGCAAAAAGGACCAAAAATGGAAGCTGTAGTGTAAATACACCAGCCTGACTTTCTCATGCTTTTGCCCTCAAATTCAATCAAGGTGAAAACGACTGCCAACAAGAAATAAAAATAGCAGCCAAAAACCAAAACCAGGTTGTGCTGGTATCTCATGTTCCACAGAAAGGCAACACAATAAGGTTCAGATTACCTTGTCGAATTTCCTAAGAAACTGCATTGGGAAATATGTGTTTATGCGATTTGGTAATTCTCAAATCTGCTCAATCCTTGCATCACGTTTGGTTTGTTCACCACTGTTGCGTTTGTTTACCAGATCTTTGCCTATTTCCTGTGAACAAAAAGCCACACAAAGCAGCCCAGAATAGCAGTGGGTTAATGTGTCTGCATCCTGGAAGCTCTTAGGCTGTTCATCCTGTGGGTAAAACCCATGTAGCTAAGGAGTAGCTATACTATCTCTGCTTCTTTCCATTCCTCGTCCCCACCTCCTATTCTCCTGTTCTTTCTTTGGCCAGTATCATTGCTTTGTTTGGCGGGGTCTCGTTCTGGAGCAGGCTGCTAAATAAAACATTTCAGCAAGGACAAACAGCGATAACAAAAAAAAAAAAAATGCAGTTTGCAGAAAGTTAGTCAGACTTTGTAGACTAGTAAAAACAAAAATTCCATGATTTAGTAATGTAGTTTTCTTTTTACACGAAGGGCAAAGAATGCCTGCATGTAGAATTTAAAAACAAGCAGCTACTGAAGGAACCTCATCAGGAGCTGTGATTTACCAATGCACCACTCCTTGCTTTACACAGCCGAGCTCCCCCCCTCCCTGTTGCCCTCCCCCTCTATGTCTTTCCAGCGAACCCCCCCCCTCTGCTTTTTACCTGACGGATCAGCTTACCTCACGTCAGCCTAAAAACCATGGGAACCCCTATGCATGGTGTGTCACCACTGAATTATCGGTTTCCGCTGCACATGCTCCAGCATATCTGCAGCAAGCCATTATGGTGTATCAGTTTACAGTTGGTGTGCTGACTCCAGTGCAGCTGGTGTACTGTATGGGGTCATAGTTTATAGAGGGCTGGAATTAGAGAAACAAGCCTGTCATCTCACTGAGCTCGCTCATTTTTTCCAACCAAGATCTTATTTCTCCATCAACTTGACTCTGTAAACCTCTTCCACTGAAAAACACTCCCCATCAAACTCAGGGGTAGGTCGGCGTAATCCCAATAAACTCCTGATACCAGCAGTAAAAAAATACGCATGTACAAATGTTAATAATATGCTATGATGACTATTTTTAATGGCAGCAGTAACTCAAGCTCTTTAAATGTATCATTTGGCTAAAAAAAGGAGTTTTCTAAATGCAGAGATGGATCTTTTTTATTGTTGTTGAACTGAGGGCTTGTTCTAATCTGTATGTAGCTCCGTGAGGTCTGATGGTAGCATCGATGCCACGGCAAATGTCAGCACCAATATTCTGGGTTCCATGCCTGAACAGATTTGAGGCCCCGTGGATGTTAAACAGCAAACAAGAGTTATGTTTACTGTGGGAATTTCGAGCAAAGGATGCTCATCTGTATACAAAGTAGGGCCAATTCAGACATTTGACCTGGTTTAGAGAAAAAAAACTCCTGCATTCTCTCTCTCTCTCTCTCTCCTTCTTCTCTCTCCCTTTCTGCATTTCAGAGCAATCATCACAACAACATCCATAATTCACCTTCTGCCTATTGTTTGGTTAGCCCCTTGAAAGGGGCAAATGCACAGCTGGAAGCTCTCCTTCGCTGCCAATCCCTTGCTTGAAGACGTGCTTTTGTTGTGCAATACATAATTCCTAGTGTACTAAAGCAAGCTCTCTCTCAGCCTATTGACGACACGCATGCATTGCACTACAGAAACGTTTTAAATTTGAGGGCAGCTGAACTTGACTTTGCTCAATCCTTTTTATGTCAGAACATCATGTAGGACACACAGGGACTGACACTTTGAGCTTATTAATAATTCTGACATTTACAGCAGTGAACTTTCAGAGCTGCACAGCCCGCTTTCTGTCATAATCCACCTCATCTCCATAGTATTCATTAACTGAAGAATGCATACAAATCAAAACACAACAGCCACTTATTCTCCTAGTGGAACCCTCTAATTTGGCATATTTTAAACGTTAGCAGCGCTTTTTTTTTGTTCTCTGACAGATTCCTTGAGAAGAAGAAGAAGAAGAAGAAGCACACAGTGCAGTTTGCCTTTTTCTGGCAAGCACACACAAATTGTGCTGGTTACGACAGTGGGCTTTACATGTTAGGAGTCATAAAGTAACCCTTCACCGTGGGGCTTCTGTCTGGGCCCCATTTAAATGAGACCCATTGAGCTTGCTCCAGTTAAACACTGTCTGCCAGTACTTAGGTCACCGGGGACTGATCATAGAGATATGGCACACACAGAGGCCCACAAACACACGCTGTACAAACACTGGAAAAGTGCTGACACCCAACAGCAATCTCAAGTTGCAAGCCATTACTTGACTCAAAGTAACAAAGCCCGAAAATAAAGGAAAAAGAGGTCACACAGTGGGGTGTTTGGGTCGTTGGGAGTGATAATGGTGGGGTTTTGGCAGTTAACTTTGCACTGAAACCCCCCCTTTTTTTTTTTCAGGCCTGACTGTGGAAACAAAATGTTTTTCAAGATGCTGCCGAAAAAATTCCAGTGTTTGCTCAGACTTGTAGGGCAATTACACAAAAAACAGACAAAAAAACACCCATTCATCACGCGCCTCCTCGACACTCAAACATCATTTTCAATAGCATAATTTTTTAAAACGTCCCTGACTCTTCAC
>JAPZDY010000011.1:12135780-12154910 GCA_029783645.1 Ctenochaetus hawaiiensis
TAAGAGTAACTGTATTTTTACTTGAGCGCAGCTTTTCAATACTCTACCCACCACTGCATAAAAATGACCCAATAAACAAAATCTGTGCTATTCGCCAGACAAAATGCTCCGTTTCTGAACTGCTCTATAAAATTGTGGAGGACGGCACAGAACTGCATCACAGACGTGACATCATAGAGCTGTTCTCAGTGGGATCCAGGGGTGAAGTTGTTACCACATACTGCATACTCTTAATCCTTTGTTGAGAGATATGTTCCTCAGTGCTGCACGACAGACATCCCGTATTCCCGCTGAGCGCTCACAAGGCCTCTGTCTCTCCCGCCAGGCTGTGATCAATTAGACCGAGCGACAGACAGTCAGACAGATTGATAGGCAGACAAACAAACAGAGAGATATGCAGGCAGACTGATGATATTGCAGAGGTAATGTAGTGCAGTTTGTATGTGGTACCCACTGTTCAACACCAACCCATCCCCCTTCCCAACACCATGCACGCACACACAAATAGGCCTCCGCTTCTTTCTAATTTTACAGATAAACATCACTGAGTGAAAATGGAATTGGAAATTAATCACAGCTATAAATTATGTCACCTTTAGGGTATCCTTCTTCCTCATCCTCACAGTTACAGGTAGATAGCTGAAGTTCCTCCTGGTGCAGAGCTGCAGGAAAAAGGGGGGAAAGCTGAATGATGACAAATGGTATAATATGATTTGCACACAAAGCATTGGTTTGGGGTTGGTTTTTTTCATATTTTTTATAACTGTGAGCCACAGAGACACAGTGAATGGCGGTGTCGGCAGTGTGTGCCACACAATAAAGCTGCTTTCCATCGCTTTGGGCACAGTTTACTGCTGCTCTTGATATCAGTATTAAAAGTGATTTGCAGCTCCGTATGTGGCAAGGAATCAAAACTTAATTTAGGCAGATAAAGATGCCATTTGGGAGGGAGATAAAGTGCTGCATCATGGGAGATGTGTTCCCCAGCCTGCTCTCAGCTCCTCACCCTTACAGCGCCCTCAGATTTACTAGCTCTTTTTTCCTGCTCCATAAAACAGCAAATCTGCTCGCCAGGCGACACAGGCAAATGTTAATGGATTCATTTGTCAAGAACCTTCCACTTATTTACAGTCCTCCTCCATTATCGTTGCTCCTCCTCTAAGAGAAAAACCTGTGGCCAAAGTCAAAATATCGATTTGACTGTCCATCACAGCTGTGAGTCACCCTGTAAAACACAAGAAGACACTGCTGCCACCAGGAGTGTGTTTTGACATGACAGATACACAATCAATGCACAACAAGGGTTTTTTTTATATATATATATACGTTTTGGAGAGGGGGGAGGTTCTTACCGTCATTGCCACTATTTAATCTGATAAATTAAAATAATTAAATGAATTGTTTTTGCAATTCACA
Source organism: Ctenochaetus hawaiiensis (assembly GCA_029783645.1). Taxonomy (NCBI): domain Eukaryota; kingdom Metazoa; phylum Chordata; class Actinopteri; order Acanthuriformes; family Acanthuridae; genus Ctenochaetus; species Ctenochaetus hawaiiensis. The sequence goes on from JAPZDY010000011.1 coordinate 12,137,197, forward strand.
TTTATATGTAAAACAGTTTCTTCTGTTATTGTCCTAAAATGCTGTTTTTTAATTATGCAATACGAAGAACGTTAATCGAATCTTGCTTCAACAAGATATTTCAAATTTTATTTTTGCTTTTCCAGAAATGTGACTTCATGCCACTTTGCGTGTCCGGAGGGATGATGGTTTTTTGGACTGTCGATCCAGCTGTCCATCTCTCCTCATGAACGCAATATCTCATTAACATTGTGAGGGTATTTCTTTATATTTGGCAAATAAAATCAAAAATCAAATCAAAACATCCACCTAGATGAATTGATTATGATTTGATAGTCAAAGATCAAACAAACACTTTTTTGGCCATAACTCAAGACTTCACACACCAGTTCAGACAAAAACAATCCCATGAATGTTTAATGGGATAAAATAATGAAGTTATTACATTTCACATCCAAAAGGTCAAAGGTCAGGTTCACTGTGACATCATAATGTCTTGCAAAAACACTTTCCTGACCATTTTTGAACACCATGACTCAGGAGCAGAAGAGGAGGCTGTGAACATATTTCACGTTTGGTTGGATACTGAATTGGTGACACTAATCTTACATGTCAACCTTGAAACTGTGCAGATTGAGATCTTCTGTGCTGCTGAGCTTAAAATAAATGTTAAGCATCCACGTTTTAAAGTATGTAGCTTCTTTTGTCTCAAAATCCATATTTGAAGCATTGTAGTCCAACACAAGCTGATTGATACTGAGCTTCAGGTGACTGTCACTGCACCGTGTGACGAAGCTCTCTACCAGATCTATAAGTCAATACAGTGGCAACTCCCATTTTTAATACATTTAATGCCCTTTATTAATTCCATCTTCAGGTCTCTGAAGTCTTCAAAACATATTATATGAGTCTGGCAAGACAAGGATGTAAACTGCAACTTGATGACTTTGCAGAGGCAGACAACTGCAAGGCAGTAATTTTAGTTTTACTATGTAGTCAAAGAAACATCAATCAAACTGATGTTGCTTTATTCAATTTATGAATGGCTTTTTGTATTTTTGCAAATTAACCTCTTGAATTGTTTCTATTAAAAAAAAACAACATACTGAGTTTAATTATCAGTGATATCATTTGTGTTTGGCTTTTGTTTCATACAGACAAAAAAATTCATCTCTTGGTTTCAAAGAAACTCTCTAAAAATAATTTTGAGGCTTTTAAAATTTATGAACTTTAAACAACCAGTGAGCATGTCAAGATGGGGGAATGTTTCATGGCGAATGTTTCATTTATTTGTATTTTTTGCTTCAGAAAGTGTTCGGAGTGAGGAATCGGGTTTTAAATATTTTACAGAGGGCTTGCTTTGCTGAGAGAGAATGGTTCAGGGCGAAAAATGGAAATTAAATGCAATACACCTGAATATTGAACTGTTTTACATGAAATTACATTTTGTTTAAGCTTCAATTAAAATAGCCTGACAAAGGTTTATTAATGCTGCTTGTACCCACCACATATACAGAACTGAAACTTCTGGCCTTGATTAAATTAGTCTGTTGCAGCCCGCGAGACCACCAGGGCTGCTCCACTGTGACTGCTGACGCAAGCCAGACCTTGACCCTGTGCACCAGCCACTGATAGTTCAGACCTCTAGTTTGAGCATGCAGCCTGGAGAGAGAAAGGTGAGAGTCCCGCTGTGCCTCAGAACAGAACCCTCCCCCCACCCAACACATCTTATATCTTCTACACTGCTCAGGTTTGTCTGTGCCGTGTGCTTCTGGATCAAAGCTTCAAGCTCCAGACTGCTAAGTGTCTGTCCACATCTGAGCCGAGCAGACATCCGAGTAGAAATACGACCCAGAGATCCACGGCTACTGGTTTAGCTGCAGTAAGTGCTTGTTCCAGCAGTAGTAGTAGTTGTAGTAGAACTTCATTAATCCCTCTCGGGCACATTTTTTTTTATCACACAAACATCAAAAGCAACATAAGAAGCAGTGCCAAACATAAGCAGGTCACACACAAGCCAAACCCTCATACATATGCACAGCTTATTTACTAATTCTAGTATATAGCATTCTAGCTAAAACAAAAAAAAAAAGAGCCAGTGTAAAGTTCGTTCCTGCAGAAACAAAAACTAAATGAGCTGTTTTCTCCCTTTTCCATGGAAGTTTATGTCTATATACGCGGTTGATGCGTCAGTCTTGGTTCCTCTGTGCTTATTTCTGATCTTTCATGTTAGTTTAGCTGAAACTAAAGCTTATCATGTCATTTAGATTACAGTCAGTCAAAGAAGTTAACACTTAAATAGTCTGGGCTGGTGGTATTTCAACAGGGGAGCAGCACAACAAATCAACAAGGCAGCCACAGAATGTCTGTGATTCACTGTTTAATAAACACTAAGTACGTCCTTGAAGAATAGTATTTACTTGCTTTCCACAGCATGTTGTGACTCAAATCCACAGAGGATCCTCCACGGCCTTAGCTAACTATATAAAAGCTTCTGATTATCTCTCGTTCACCTCGGCTCAGGGGCCACACTCTCGAGGTGTCTACAGCACTGCAGCACCTCACAGTCGGCAATCCATACATCAGTTTCATTTCCTCTTTCCTACTCGTTCTTTTTCTTCCTTTTCTAAAAGTCCCCCACCTCCCATCCGGGGAAATGGTTTGGCCTTTCTGAAGTAAACAGGCATTAATCACTCCTTGAGAGAGAATTGTCCAGGGGACAGCCCAAGGCATTTGAGGGGGGCCACACAGAGGCACATGGGACCAGGAGATAGATGCTGTAGGGTTGCGGGGTGTTATGACCCCCTGTGGGAAGTGTACGGCACCAGCTGATGGGGTCAGTGTGTCCACCTTGGGTAAGTGTGTCAAGGACATGAGAGGAGGAAGTGGGACTTTTTGCTCAGTGTGAAACAGGCGGCTGTAAACTAGAGCAGTGGACTGACAGAATGTAATTTGTTTCATCTTTAGCTTCTCTTTTTCCCCTTTTTAACAAGGATACAAGGAGTTCACACATGTGGAGCATAAGCATAAATTAATGAGTGATCTGTCATGAATATGAGAGAGAGTGGGGGAAAAAAAAAAAACATCAGACACTTCCACTGGTAAATGTCAGAAAAAGATCCACTGTTTACTCTCACTTCTGCCTACAAAATCAGGATGTAAATGTGGTATTATTTTGTATTCTTTGACATTTCCAAAACTTGTTATTTACCACAAAATCTATTTTTAGCAGGAAGTTTATGGCTGCGGCTTCAAAACACTGCGAACCTTCATCATGAAAACGAGGATAAATGTCGATGATTTCTCAGATTTTGATTTACTGTGCTCATCATTAATTCCGCAACAGATAAATAACACACAGATGAATAACACAGTCCTATGGTTTATGAACCATGAATGGCAATTAATATTGAAATTACAATTACTTGAATGCCTCAAGTGACCACATTAAAAGTGTTTTTTTGGTTAAAAAATAGTATTAGCCTTAAAATCAATATGTTATTACTCATAATGTTTGTGTTTTAGTTCAGGCTCTTAATGTTTAATGTATCTCTCTATTATTTCTATACAGCTAATGGTACCTCACTTAAAAGTATTGCATTTTACTTACATCCTTTTGCCTCTATTAAAAAATCAGGTAAGTGTTAATAAAGTCAGGTATTTTCCAACACTAACTGGCTGTCACTGGCATTAGCAATCTCTGCTAATTAGTTCTAGCACACTCATGACATGTTTTATGATACACTGAGGCTTAAAGATGCAGTAAAATGACCACAGATCATTGTCATTCATCCTGATCATCTGCTATTTAATTAGAATCCACAGTGAATTCAGAGGCCATTATAATTCAGTCCACTTTAATTATTCATTGAGGTCCAGAGTGACATTTTTGATTGCAATGAATAGAATTTGATCAACAGGAATTTGAGCTTCATTATTAGAAAATCCATAGAAAACTCATCAAATTAGAGATGAAAGTAGTTGACTTTTGCATCTTAAACGCTGATAAGTTACTTGACAGAATATTTCTGTACTTAATCTCTTCCAGTTAAGGTTAGAGAAGCTCTTTGCAAGCTAATTTTTTTTTCTTGCTCGACATATGATCTCCCCTCCAAAAAATTATTTTGAAATGAGATCTTTTCTTTTCCTACTTCCTCCATTTGACATTTTAGCAAGAGTTAGGGTTAGCATAGCAGCTCAGTGGAAGGCAATGTGTGGATCAGTTGGTCCTCCAGTTTTTCTACACTGCGATATCACAACATTAAATGGAATTTTATACTACATTTTGCACAAATATTCATGGTCTTCAGATGATGAATCCTGCAGACTTTGGTGGCCCTCGAGCTTTGCATACCCAGCCCCAGTGTGAGTGCTGGAGAAAGGTCAGGCAGCACACATTATTATTCAGCTTTACTAGAATAAAAAAAGACCTCAAAGTTTTTGTTCACATACTTTGTGAAATAGTTCAACGTCTTCTTGATGGGATGGTACAAACTTCTGTGAAAAATTGTTTGGTTTCTGTGGAAATAAATGAGAATAGTTTTTGTTCCCATGTTTTTCTTCAGCACAGAGAGCACAGAGTTCTATAATGGCTTCAGTGATGCTCATACTTTTCCTCCAGTGCCACCAGGTTGACATTCGAATTTTGTTTCCTGAAAGGTCTCCATGACAACTGGATGGATTCCTGTCAAATTTGGCATCGACATAACTTTGGTGATTCTTTAACTTTCCCTCCAATGTATGGAAATCAGTGCAGGCTTACAGTGTGAAATATTATACCACACATATAGTCTGCTGTGTATTATAACTCACATATCTATGGAGGATGGAAGACTTTCCTCCTTTGACTGTAATCCAGCGTTAGTAACGGAGGAAAGTATCAAAAGTGTTTTTTCAGTGTTCAGCTAAATCTTGTATGAAGCTTTAACAGTCTGAAGTAGACAAATAAAGATGGTATCTTCAAAAATTATAGTTGTTTGTGTTAAATTCCCTCTTTGTGTGTTTTCCTGTTGAGCTGTGGCGGAAGGATAATAACAAAAACAAAGAATTTAATTCTAAAAAGACTAACTTTAGAAAATACCTACTTAGTTGTCTGACTCAGGCTGCCAAAGCTTCATATTAGCTTCAGCTCCTCTTTGGATTAAATCTTTGAGCTAAACAGGGACTGCATTTCTCTCACATTAGAGGAATTTATCTCAGAGGAGAAACAACAGCCACCAAAAGCATTTTTATCAAGTGGTCATTCGACTGTCGTTTTAAGACAGAGACTTGAACCCGTCCTTTAAATGTGATTAAATCATGTGCTGTTTGTGGTATGTAAAGTTTCGTAAAGCTTCATAAATCTGCTTGAAGCCAATTTAGCTTCTGCTTCTCCTCAGCTTCTTACTTAGCCACAGCACTCAGCTAGACAGCAGGGTGACATATGTTCCTCATCTTAAGTGGTGCTTTAAAGGGTATTGATGGTTTAAAAGCAGCTAGTAAGAGATCAATGTGGAAACTTCTTTGTCCGTTTGGGTCATGATGGCAGTCTGGTGGACAATAATCAACCCTATTGATGGAGACTCTTAAAGAGCTGCGCCAAAACGTCTTCAGCACAAGTGTTTTTGGACACATTACAAACTGAGTCTAATGATCTAGCCTCAATTACACATTTCACTTGGGTTTTCTATATATAGGACTGTTTTTTTTATGTGCTTAATATGTCATTATATCACACCAGTGTTTGTTTTTGCCATAAAATCACTGTGGAAGTAAGCAGCATTAAAGGTCCTTTGCTTCAGGCGAAGTGACAGTTGGGCAACAACTGGAGTCTTGGCAAAGCAGAGGCAACTCTGTGAACTAGCCAGATGGCTGCCAAGCAGTGTTTGGGTATAATTGTGAAGGAGGGGAAAAGCAGATTTCATACTTAAATTTATCTTTCATGTCTTTAATAATCTAAAGCTCCACAAAGCTGTCAAACAGTTTGAACATTTTATGTTTCCAGCCTTTCAAATGTCTCTAAGCAGAACAAAAGTCATACTGGAAGTAAGCCACTGGGTATTTTCTAATATGATTATGTAGAAGTGAAGTTTTTTTAAATACATAACTAACTTGAGAAATGGTTTTTACCTCCATTTTCACAAAGAGAATTTTTTAAAATAAAATTTTTGATGCCATCCCTTCTTATTCAGTGATGATATAATTAATAGTTTCACAGTATTCTGAATCATTCCCAGTTGGCATTCACAATGAGGCAGGATCATGCAAAAATCCAAATTCCTGTTGGATGAGAGAAGAAAGGGCAGCATAACGTTCGGAGGCATGAAGGCTCTCCACTTTCTCTCAGGTGCTTTCATCTTGCTCATCTGAAAGTCGGGCCTGTTGTCCTTTGTTGGGGTGTGAGTTTCAGCTATGTTTTGAACTGACACGACACAGCCAGGGATGTTTGTACATCCAGCGTTTGAATTACGGAGGAGTAAAGGCCTGCGTGGTGATGTATGAGCAGGATGTCAGGTCTGTCTGTTAACAATGATTTATGAACGCTTCAGGGGGGGAAGCAACGCTGGGTTGCGGTAATGCAGTCAGACTGAGAGAGCTACTGTAAACAGACCTAATGAAGGCTCACACAGGAATCCATTACACCTTTTCACTTTCCACGCTCATGATACTGCATGAGAAACTGTCTCATTCCAGGAAAACGAAGGGACAAAATACTTCACTGAAACATCTCAGAGAAACATTGTTCTGCAGACAAAACCTGATTACACAAGTGAGCTGCCTCAAGGTAGAGGAGGAAATCCGAGAAAAGACTTATCTCAAAAATGTTCTCATTGAAAACCTCAAATGCTGCATCAACCCTCATGATGTTCAGACCAACATGACAGAGCTGGAATCTGTTGCAAAAAGACCTGGATCATGTTCTCCTGTAACCCAACACCCAGACTCATCAAAGAAATTCCAATAAGCTGTAGAGACATTTCCCAGAGAGCATCCTGTGGGGTTCCTGGTGGCAAGCAGCACTCATGGGTGGGGTCAGTGTGTCAAACTCCAATCCTGCCCCATTACTCAGCACAGGTCCCATTAATGTATCAGCCATCTGATCTGCACAGCTGCAGAGCTGGAGGGGGGGCAGGCATGTAAACACAAAGAGTAAGGAACTCAGGGAGAAGAGGGTGAATGTGGAGAGCTGGGTGCGTCGTTGCATAAAGTGCAACTCATTACTGCTCCTGGTCCCCGCAACGTAGACATTGAAGCAAAAACTGTCAGCACAAGGTCAAATCAATCGAAGAACAGCTGATTTACTTTGGACTCTCCAGAGGTCGTGAATGATCATTGGGGAAGCACAGAGAGAGAGTTGAAGTGTATTTTTCTGCGTTGTAAATGCGTGTGTCTGTGAAGAGTTGTGCGTGTGTGCAAAAGTGTGTGTTTGTTCATGTGCATCCTTTTCTGGGAATGACCTGCTTGTCTCATTAATAGCTTGTTGCCGGAGGGCCACAATATGCAAACCAAGCAGGAAAAATGTAAATCAAAATTCCCCTCCACCACCACCACCACCATCACCACCCCATCCATGGTCACACACACTCACTGACATAACACCGGTAAAAACACACACACACCGGTAAACACACACACGCACACACACACATTCAGTCACAGTGCATTCCAATTATTCAGCTCATAAAGCACTTACAGTCCTGATAGGTAAGGATTTTAATTTGTAAATAAATTTGCTACTAAAAGAGAGACAAGACTCTCTTCATTATTTTTGTTTCACAGCATATAAGCTGTTTGTTCAGTTGCATTCATGTAAAGGTAAGCAACCGTTAATGGAAGATTTTGTACACCATGCAGGGATTCATTTTTGTACCTCATACATACAGCATATTGTTCCACAAATCTGTTTTAGTACTAAGCTTGAATGCACAGCAATGAGTAAACACTGTGCTTATGTTCACTGAGGGAATGAACAAATCAAAAAAGCACCATAAAAATGTAAAAAGCAAATGTTCCTAAATCCCATTTGCCTAAAACAATTAGGCAGGATGTTTTAAAACAGCATATTTAAAAAAACGCTGCAGACAAAATTGCACCTGGACGGTCCTCGCTCCGTATATTGAGCAGAAAAGTAGAAGCATAAAAATGAACAGCTACCTGAGAAGATCATGTTATCGATCCAGCAGCTCCAGTAGTGGCAACCAGACACTGAGTGGGTGTTGATGAAAAAACAAAAGATGGCTTTAATTGCATTTTTTCTTGTTGTTTCTCCGCACCAGCCTGGAGCCTGAAGAGCTTTCCACCGGACCCCTGCTGAGACGGGCCGTGGTGGGAGAACTCCGGCTTTCAGGCAGACTTCACTTCAGGCTCAGAAGCAGGGGAGACAGGATCTGGCAGGGTCCCTTTTGGGCGGAGGAGCGGGTGATATCCCAGGACCCCTGCTCTGTTTCTGCTCCGGGTTACTGTGGCTTTAGCAGGGGGTCCTCCCTTTCCAGTCCCTAAAGGGTCTCCTCACCCTCTGGATGAACTACAATTAAAAAAAAAGGTAGAAATCAAACACTGAACACCTCATCAACCAGCTCTGAAGACAATTGCAAAGATGAACTGAGAGGATGGAGTTGTTTGAAAATCTGAACATGAATCCTGCCCCAACTACTGATATGAGAATTATTTCATCATGTAGTCGATGAAACCAAATGATCAAGTATACAAAACACATTTCTTTTCTATTTTATATCACAAAATTTAGCTGTGGTTTCATGGCTGTTGTCATTCTGTAAAAATTATGGTGGAAAATAATCTCACCACTTTTTTCCTGACACTTTTTTTTTAGAGATTTGTTATTTCCATTTGAAAGCACGAATTCTCAAAAATGTGGCTTTTCTTTGCAAAAAAGAAAATGTTTAAAATGCAAATGTATGCTTGCTTGCAAGTATTTCAAGTAAAAATTTGCATTCTGACAGTCTTGCACTTGGAGAGCTTTTTGCAAAAAAAGGAAAAAAAAAAAGTGTTTGCAATACAGCTTCAGTGACTATGTTGCAGTTAAATCCCTCATTTTTCTTCCCACACCTCTTTCTACTGTTGGGGTGAGCTATCTTGTAGGTACAATGAAAACACTACGGGTCTCAATTTCATCGACATTGTTGCTACACTTAAGTGCAGTAACCTAATCCCTTCTGAAACAGAAGGGTTTCAACCTTAGCCAGCGGGCTGGGAGGGGAAGGAGAGCTGAGTGGAAGTGGAGGAGGGTGTTGTCACCACACTTTACAGCATTATGGCATACTGTAGAAGTGGCAGGGGCCTCAGGGTCATTTAGATAGGGTTCCTCTACCCCGAGGTGTTAAATTCAAAACCACATTTATTATCACAAAAAAAGCTTTTCTTTCAGCATCTGCTCACTTAACTTTAATTATAGCTTCCTTTCAGGGGAGGAAGGCCATTAAGCTGGGTTGGGTCCTTCATTCTCTCTCCTTCTCTCAGTGCTGTGTGGAGCACTGTGTTATGGCTGGATAGAGCTCTGATATATGGAAAGGTGAAATTTATTCTTCTTCTTCTTCGCTGTGCCAGTAAACACTCCACAAGCTGAGATCTACAATCCCAAAGGATTGAGACAAGCATTTTGAAGTAGAAATTTCAAAAGAAAAAGTAGGCAGTGATATGAAAGGCTTGGTCTGCAGCTGTCGTCACTGTAAACACGATCCGCGTATTAAAGACTATACTGTGTTTTGGTCTGTGTGTGTGATCGTTCGGATTCACCAGTGTGCACTTTTGTTTGTGCACATGTGTGTTTATCCTTCTATAGGCCTCGTGCACTTGGCCCATTTTTCGTCATTGTGCAGTGAGTACCCCACTGGGGAGGAAGACGAGGGAGATTAACTATGTTTCCTGTTGGTGAGGCTTTGATGTTAAGTCCTGGGGGAAACGCTGTTCAGTCACATTTTCCCTTCATCTGCTGTGTGCCATTCACCATGTACAACCACCTCCAAAGTCACGGAGCCCTTCATGCTGTTCGCTGCCTGCATTTCCAGACATCAGTCATGTTGTAAGAACAGCATATAAGTTTGACCCTCAACTTGTTGAAAAAGCATTTTTTTACCTTGTATTGTTTTCAGGTGAGAAAGAACAAGAAGCTTTCTTGACTCACAGGAACTGTGGGTCTGCATGCATGTCGTTGCATGTTGCTGGTAGTTACAATACAGACAAACAGAAGGCAGAAATAATCCAATGAAATTGCTCGAAATGACTGTGTAAGTTTGTCTCCTAAACAAGGAAATATATTAAAAACAACACAAAACACAAACAGTGTTTTGATACAATAAAGTTGCAGTTTAATAAAAAAACTACTCAACCCACAGAAATGACTCATAGGGTTCAATATGTACCATTTTTAAGAACAAAAGGGTTCAAATCAATGCAACAGAACAAAAATATGTTCCTTTTTTGTCAAAATCTTGTTCCCCACAATGCACCTCCATCAGCAACAGTTCAGTTGGAGTTCAGCTGGCATTGTAGGTAGTAGCCGCTAATGTAGCCTCAAGCTGCTAGCCTCAAGCAGAGACAAGGAGGCGGCTACAGAGGTCTGCTAAGCTCACTTCTTCTTAACTCCAAACTCTCAGATTTTTTGGGTTTTCAAACTTGTAGTGTTCAGCAGCAACAGACAGTGGGGTCGACACCGGGGGAATCGCCTCAAATGACATTGCTTGAGGCCATTTGGAGCCACAAAAAGTTTTATACAACTTTCTTCAAATGTATAGTTGTATTCCCAGAGACCTGTAGACAGACTCTGACATGTAAAGTTGGTGGAGTTAAACTTTATAAGCTGTTTCAACTTGAGTTTAAGATGATCCCAGTCTTGATCAGTTTCGAGTTCTGTGGGCAAAGAGCTCCACACACTGATCCCTTGACCAGAAAAGGACAAGTCAAAAGGAGTGTTTACCTCAGGACACCTTAGTTTCCACTAGACACTCTTGGTGTTTACAAGTTTTATAGTAGTTAATTTGATAAAGAGATCAAAACTAAGCATATTTTATATCTCAGATTATAGCAGCAGTGGGATATTATTCGCTTCCTGGCCAAAATTAGATTAAGGCGGAAATTTACTGCACTATGGGGTATAGTTTTGAATATTATATTATCTTTATACAGGTTGGTCTGTAAACAAAAATATGAAAATGTTCACAGAATAATTCAGGAACTTATTAAATGCCCCACAGGGCTAATTATTGTCTTTGCTTTCATCACAGATCACCTAGTGAAGATAAAGCACAGATTTGTGAATCCAAATCTTGATAATAATGACACGATGATAACGATGACATGTTTAATCATCTGAGGCTTTTTCTGTAGAAGGAGGGAAAATAAGAGGGAAAGTATTTAGATCCAACATCTCAGCTTTCTGTGGTTACTGGGCCCTGAATCAAAGAGGACACAGAGTACGAAAGCAACTGTTCCTCTATGTTGAAAAGCATGTGGATAATATTTTTGGGGGATTTTTTATTATGAGCCTTGAATACTCTACATTTCATGTTAGAGCATGTTGAGACAATCAGTGAAGATTTAAAGTAAGTCTTGAGACATCAAAGAATGAGAAGACAGTAAACTGAACACTTAGTGGCACGGCTACAAAGGTTTGAGATGAGTTGAACATATGTGTGTGTATCTGTGTGTGTGAACTTGTCTAAGAAGTCCTATTTTGTCTTGATGCTGTGAGCACAAATGAAATAAAGCTCAAAGTACATATTAATCAACCCGTTCTCACTCACAATAGTCACATACAGCAGTTTGGACAGGTGTAATTGGCATCACGTCTTAAAGCAAAAGGTTCCTCTTAAGTGTCTGCGTGTGATTATTGGGCTTTTTAAATAATTCCAATGTAAACCCATCTGCATCATTACTGCACATTATACACAGCAGTGTTGATACCAACACTCATCTGGTGCTTCAAGCTCCCATTTCAGTAAGACTGACCAGCCGAAAGGTCCACTAGCCACAGGGCTAACTGAGCTAGCTACCACAGCTACTAGCCAAAAAGAGCCATACAGCAAAGATCACTGAGCAGCAGTTAATGCAACCCTGCAGATTTACTGCTCTGGTTCTTTTTTCAATGCATTGTACCTTTAAAACAGCTTTTTAAAGCTTTCCACAGCTTTAAACACATGTTTAAAACAGCAACTGTTTAACAAGGCTAACCACCTGTTAAATGGCTCTTCAGCAGAAAGACTTTGGGTGTTGCACCATAAAAAGCGAAAAAGTGACATTAAGAAGGTCCTCACTGCTGCAATATGTGACAAGTAAGGGGTGAGAATGTGTTAGTCATTTTTTCCCTTCCTCTTTTTCCTGCTTTTTCATAAACAATTCTTTGTACGCTTACTATTAATTATAATTTAAGCAATATTTAGAGTTATAACTATAAAGCATTTGGCCTCCGCGGCAGATGGAGCCCTCTCTCAGGCTGTCATTATGATTGACGATTGAGACGGTACATGAATTTCAAATCCTGGAGGAACATACGGGGCTGGCAACATAAACAGGTACAAAACTCCAGTAATAGGACTCGAAAGTAGGCAATTAAAAGCTGTAAATGTAAATCAGCTGCATCCGCCGTATTCCCACTTTTCCCATCTTCAGATGCTGGTGAACCGAGGAGACCTTCCCCTCCTATTGTTTGTTCAATCCTCCTGCTCGATCATAAGAGACTGAATGGAGCCCAAGAAAAACAGGGTCTCTGCACCTTTTGCATTAAATTTTGGGTCATGTTTAAATCTTCCAACCCTAAATCAAGAACAGAGGAATCCAGGATGGTGGCCAGTTAATGCACACAGATAGACAGACCCTGTTTGGATATCTGAGCACTGGTGTGAAGCCAAGTGTGGCTGCGATCAGCCCTTTTCACACATCAGCAAACGCCATTTCTCCTGCATGAATACTAGCTTCATGTTCAGCAGCTTTTTTTTTTCTTTTTTTTTTCAAATATTAAATATCTTTTGTTTCCTGAGGGAGTGTTTAATAGAGTGCTTCCCTTGTAGTTTCACAAATGACAAGGAAACAAAAAAAAAGGAACAAATAATTAATAATTTTGAAAAATATTGTACCACTCCTCTGTTCTATTTACTTATTTATTTAACAATCTGTTCAATGTCACTTTAAGATCTTACCCTCTGGTCAAAGTAGCTTATTGATGTCATCTTTTGAGAGACTCCAGATTGAACAGAGCTGATGAGAGGACTATAATTTACCAGATGGCACATTGTGTGTTCTTCCTTTTTTTGGCAGTCTGACCCTACTGAATATTGAGATGAGAGACCAGCTTGGATTCTCTGGGAAAAAAAAAGTGTGAAATTTCTTGGAGTGACTGTATTATCTGTCACCTTCTGCATCAGACTGGATGTGCAGCCACTGACGGCTGACATCGTATTGTTGTGGCAGAGATGTGTTTTGGTTTTGTCAGTGAGAAATAATGGCGACACGGTGATAGAAAAATTCAGACGCTCACCCAAGAAGCAATTTGATGGTTACATAAGCACATTTAAAGGACACAATGTATGCATACGTCTGTGCTTTCTATCAATTTAAATTTGATTTGCTGAGCTGCAAGTCTATAGAGGTCTGGATCAATCAGTCTTTGTTCTGTTTGCGCACAGGCATCAGTCAAACATTAAAAATGATCATCAAATGTTGTGTTTTTTTAAAGACAATTTATGGTTCCTCGCTTTAAAAAAAAAGAACACATGTACCACCACAACAATCCCTCATTACACAGCAGGCCTTTGCAGCTTGGAAAAAAAAACATCCTTAAATGTGGATTTCAGCTCAGGTTGTATCTTTTCATCTTGAGCTCTGGAGCCTTTCATTAACCTCTTACAGCAGTGTAGGAGACAACAGGCAGCTGGACTGCATTTGGCCACAGATTGGGACCGGCCATGTGTTTGGCTGGGAGACTGCTGTTGAAGAGAACTCGGATGCGGAGAAGGACGTGTCCAAAAATAAAAAAACCTTGCCACTTAACTTGACCACAGATTCCCAATGTAGAGCGCTGGAGTCTACATTATGCAGCAGCTAATCTAGTTGATGCTTAAGGACACAGTGTTTTTCCAAACCGGAAAGCCAAACAGACTTGGTCAGGACACACTGATGTACTTGAAGCCAAACTGTCTTGTTAAGAGCAGTCATTCAGCATGTGTTGGCAGAAATGTGTTGGATTTGTCTGTTTATGAGTTGCTCTCAGTGGGAAGTAAGGCAGTGGCTGGGCTGCCACCTTGAGGTTTGCAGATGTACTTAAATTTATCTGATGAAAGTGAGACAGCAGAAAATGCTGACCAAACAGAAATGATTACACAGCCTTTTTTATTTTTGGGTTCAATTTTTTCTCCAAATAATTGAAATTCTTAAACTCAGCAGCAGAATAAAATACATTTGTTGTTCAGTGTTTCTTTTTTCCACATTTTAGAAGAGTTGTGGTAGTTAAAACTAGAGTTAAATTCATTAAAGTAAGGATGAACCATCATGTAGCCATTAAAAACCCAAGTCTTACACAATTTGTACAACATTCCCAACTTATATAACTCAGTGACTTCACTCATTATGGTGCTGGCCATGAGAAGACAGAGAAAACTCACTGCATTATGCACTATAGATGTACTGCACCCTCCTCTGTAGCAGACACAGTGAGGGCTGATGGGAGAGAGCTGGTTGTATGTCACAGTTAGAGACAGTGGAAATGCATTGACGGCTCAGCCTCCAACTGAATAGGACACATGCTGGCAAATTTATAGAAGTATTAAACATTAAATGCTCTGATGCAATTGCGATTTCATGACAGGGGAATGGGATAGTTAATAACTGTCTCAGTGAGCAGCTTTCTAGCTTGAGATGAACCACAATTAGGTCAAACTTGCTGGTGCATTAGCAGAAGGACAAGAGGCAGTTTCAGGACTTTTCTTCTTTGGGATGGGTGAAACGCGGCATTAATCACAGTAATGTTGCTGCAGTGGCGGTAGAGACAGCCCATGACGCCTTCTCTGCATAATATCCTAAAGTGAACACTGCGTTCTCTTGCTAATTTATGTACTGCCAACAGGGCTGTACAGTAAAGCCTTCTGAAGATGCTTATTGCTCTATAGCTCAAAGAAAGGATGAGAATACATTTGGCTCACCGCTGAGAAACTGTCCTGTATTGTTTCTGCTGTAGTTTTGTCTGCAGTGCATAAGCCGCAGTGGGAAAGCTCGGGAAGTGTGCGACAATGAGGAGCTGGAACTTTTCCTGAGTTGCTGCGGATCACCTGTCCACGAAAAATTTAGGGAGCCATAACATCAAACGTAAGAAGTGACACTGCAGAATAACTGCAGAATGGAGGAAGAGGCACCTAGCTGTCTTACTGCGACTGTTCAGCAGCAATTCTCATGGCTTTGCATTAATCTCTGTGCCATTTCTGTTTATTTAATGTTTTCTTTATTTCCCCATTTGTTTTAGTGTCATTTAGTAAACAGAAATAGATAATATGCTTATTAAATGGAAACTGACTGTCACAGCCATTCAGTCTCACAGTTCCTAAATCCTTATAATTCAGATGTTATTGCCATACAGGAAGCAGCACACAATTTCAGAATGATGTTGACATGTTATAACATCATCAAATGAGTCAAATCAGCTGCTTAAACAAATATAATTCTTTAAAAAATTATATCCAGCAATATCCAAGTAACACACAAAGCAAAAAAGTACATACACAAAAATTTATAATTTAAATTTCTTTGTTAACACAATAGTTATACAAATTTGCCTTTTCAGGTGCACTGCACTGATATTTTACTAATTAAATACTCAGTAAATTCAAACTTTTCTTATTATATTCCATGTCATGTAGTGCACTGATGCTGTTTACAAACCAAAAAACAAAAAAAAATGAGAAAACTCCACAGAGAACTCATATCACTGAACTTGAAAATTAGCTCCAAGTCAGTCAGAATCAACACTGGTAATTGCTTCGATGCCGCTTCTTTATTTTCTCTACACAGTAATATGGTCAGAAAAGTCACGTAGTCACATAAATAGCCTGCAGATCTGTGTGATTAATATTACAATGCTGCTCTTTCCTCTCCACAGTAAACATTGCGTGGGTCCGTGTCAACATAGCGAGACAGCTTCAACAGCAGGCTCCAGCGCAGATGGAACGACAGGACCTCAAGACGCTGTAGATTGAAATACCAGATCCAATAAGCCATTCTGCGAGTAACACAATATTGCATAGTGTGAGAAAAAGTTCCTTGACAAAGACACTCTGCTCCGTGCGACCGCATGGGAGAAGATGATACAGCTTGTGCTATCCATCAGATCTGCTGAAGCAGCAGTGTACATCTCAATGCCTCCCATCTCCCATGCTGACAGTCAGCCTGATATGGGAACCAGTAAGCAAGAGAGAATCAATTAGTGGCCCATACGTTTGAATGGCAGCAGGGATGAAGCAGATTTAGAGAGGAGAGAATGGGATATTCTCTGGAAAATTGTCAGCGAAGCAAAAATAAAGGCGATCAGATGGAGTTTTATCTCTTTTCCAATTAGTGTCAAGAATCTTTAACATGTGCACACACACGGACACACACAGTGATGTTTGCATCACTATTCTTATGGGACATTTCATTGATTTAATGCAGTCCTTGGCCCTTTACCCTAAACCTAACCATCGCATTTAAAGCTTAACTTAACCCTAACCTAAGCTTAATTTCCCATAGGTTTATGTAAGGCCTGCTTTAAGTCCCAACTAGGATATAAACGCACACACACTGACACACAACAACAAGTAGCTGTGCTCTGCATTATGAGCTAATTTTGTGGAGATGAAATGATTTGTTGGAAGGTGACACAGCAGAAACTGATGTGACATTGGACCAGGAAGGACAGAGTGATGAGGTTTCTGTTATGATAAGACACTTCCATGTTATAATATTTAACTTTATTTGCATATTGCTACAGAAACAAGTTAAAGAAATTCAGATTTAAAAGAATAAGGAAATGTATTACTAACAGTAAAAGAAAAAAAGAAAGAAATAATAGAAAAATTAAGAAAAAGATAAATAAAGGGGAAGTTTTACATTATTTATTAAACTCAAAACAGTATGGGAAGAGAAAAAATTAGAGTTAAACTGAGAAAATGTAAAATGCAATAACTTAATTTGTAATAATTTCAATTTTAAAGCATTTTATCTAGTTCAATTAATAAGCTTTTCTCAATTCACCAAATTAAAAGGAAAATGTAATATGTTGTCCTCATAAGATCCAAATCTAAAACAGTGTAATAAAAATGTCTTTAACTTGTTTGAACAAATAAAATAAATTTGATGAGATTCTTTATTAAGCACTGGAAATGAGTTTAAATCTTTGCTTAGCATTGTTTTAAGTCCTGGACTCAGCTGATCTGTGATCTGAAAAACCTCAACAGGTTTAACTTTAACAAATAACTGATAGAAATAATAATTCAACACTCAATAGGAAACCATAATGTCTGGTATGAATTCAAGGACATGTCAGCGTTGAGACACTCTGTGCATTAGTGTTTGGAATAATTCACCCCTCAAACTGTAAATGAACGTGAAAAAGTGCAACTGTTTATTTCCAGATAATGACAAAATGCTGAACGGCCTTCTTATGATGCATTGTTATGTTCTGCCCACCAAGGCTCTATAAAAGCATTTATTGCTCGGTAAATCTCTTTAATAGATGAAAAAGTAGGAAAAATCAATACTTAAACAAATACAGATTAGTT
>JAPZDY010000011.1:12154920-12167934 GCA_029783645.1 Ctenochaetus hawaiiensis
ACACACACATATGGATATAGACTGCATGTGTAGTCCAAAGCTCTCTTTATTTACCGAACACAAATGCAATTCATTAACAGATAAAAGCTTTAAAAGCAACGGTTTGTAACTTTATAGAAGATAAATTGATGATAAAATGCTGTGTATACATCTACAGTTGTAAAAATTATGTGCTCCTTTTGCACCTAAACACGCTCAGCACAGTACACACACTTTGACAGAGTCTTTGACTTGTTATAAAAGCATGTGGCTCATTTTGTTAAATGTTGGTATGTTGGATAAGCAAATCCATTTAGAAGCTTTAATCTCACAAAATAAGTGAACATTTTTGACCAGCTAGAAGAAACCAAAACAAAATCATGATAGTTTATCTTTTATGTTAATTTGACCAAAAGTTGTTAAGATATTTCACTCTGGTCCGAGGTGATTGGCCGACCGACTGGCCGACTCTCTGACTAATTTTTAGAGTCTGGCGACATTATCAAACACATCTCTGCAGTGTCAGATCTCTTTGCTAAGGGAAAAAAAAATTCTGTTTTGTGGAACTTTTGATTTAAAAAAATGAGGATTTCTGGCAAAGCAAAAAGGATTTTTACTCATTTTTAAAAAAAGTTCCCTGTACAGATCTTTTTGGTAATATTACAGACACTTAAAATAACAACTGCAGCCTTTGAGTGAGAAAAAAAACAGTTTTTGTGGAAGAAGTAGAGACAGCTGGATCAAATTGCAGCTATTAGAGCTGTGTTATGGCTCCTGTCTTCCTGAGATGATCTACTTGAACAATAACATGACCTACGGTAAGTAGAAGTCATTTGCACATCAAAACATGTAAAAACAAGAACCAGGTTTTTAAAGCAAACCCCTGGAATGTTCTCTTGAAATCCGGGTTCACTTATCTGAATTGGCTGAAGTTTTCAAACACATCTCAGGATCTTCTTTAGCAGATGAATTTAGAATTTCTTTCTTTTGTCAAATACAATTTCAAGATGAAGAATGAAATTCAACTCACCCGTAGCGCAACAAATACAATCAAAGAGCTGAAAAATAATGTTGCCACTTCATATTTTTTTGGCATAGAGGAAGGTCAGCTTTGTACTAAAGAGGGCATCACATTATCTGAGGCAAGTCATCCATCTAACTGACTCCTTTCTATTGTTTCATTAATGATGAGAATGGCACAGTAGCCTCTTCCTCCCAGAGTGGGTGGAAGAAACATGATAGTGTGACATGACATATGACATGCAGACGAGTGCAGTGAAACCATAAGTGATGCTCACTCAATCCACTAAAAGTCTACTGGCTGGGAGAAAAATTGTGCACAGGAAGTGCCTGGGTGGACAGTAATGATCTGTCAGCACAGGGGACATACAAAAGATGGGTGTTTATCTTGACTGCACTGACACGCTCTTAAGCCTTGGAAATAATATGTAAGATGCTTGCACACTATAGAAAAGCATTTCCTGTAATGCACACAGTTTCACAAGAATGAAACTACCAGATTTAATCCATGAGATTTTATACGGGACTTTCAAGCAAATCAGCTGAATTCTAAATGGAACAATAAATTATTATGATGAATGTTCCTCCATGATTTCACTTGTTACTAAAAATGTAATGACATCAGTCAGAGAAACCAAATAATGTGAACCATGCAAACAAAAATATATCTTACTAGAAACAAACAAATAAAAAAAACTAAAAAAATATGTCTCCATTGTCTTTAATGCAGATGAGCTAGGCCATTGCTGTCTGAATAGCTAATGTGTTTATTGCATTTATCAAGTAAAGCCCCTCTTTGGGGAGCTCAAGCAGATGGGAATACAGCTGTGTAAAGTCAGAAAATTATCTTTTTAATTACTATTGAAATCTGCAGGGTAGACACAGTTCTTGTGATGCAAACGACACATCAGACCTCCCACAACTAAGTCTAATCATGTGTGCACTGTCATTTTCATTGTTTTGTATAATATGCACAGTGCGGTAGGCAGAGCTGTCTATCTGTCCTTTCTCTGAAATAACACAGTTGTGTCTTTGGGTATGCATTTTCAGCAAATGGTTAGTGTTGTCTTTTCAGTTGTTCTCACTATCACGACTATGCAGGGAGACGTCCGAGTTACACCCGAGATAAGGCTGCAGCATTACAGAGGGACAGCTCAAAGGCTGTACAGACAGCCTGCTACAATGTTGAACCAAGAAAGGCCATTTAAGCACAAGGATAATCAGTCATAAACAACCCACAATTTTTTATTTTAATGGGCAGAAACTGCATGCAGTCCTGACATTATTTCCAATTTTGGGATGAGCTCAAAGTCAAAGAGCAGCCCTAAAGGTCTGTACATTTGGAGACAGGTTAAAAAAAAAAAAGGAAGATGCAAATAGTGATTTCATGACAGTGTTTCTTGACTTTATTTTCTCTATTTCACAAAGTTTACTAATGAATTATATCATTTCCTTTTCCATAAAGTGTGGTTTTGAGCAAGCGCTGAGGTGCCAGTGGGGAGTTAAGTGAGTGTGTGGGCTACATGCTAATGATGAGGAGGTGGCTGTGCATTTTTAAAGGACTAATCCAGTGTTTTGCATGATATAGCCCATTTCCTAAATGTTGAACATTTTCCAAAAATGCCACGGTGCCCCTCCACCCCAGCCCCACCACCCAAGTCAACCATTAATTTGCATTCATTTCCATTGCTTAACATTAGAAATTTTAAATGAACATTAACTGAAAAAAACATTAAACTGGTTTACTTTACATTTTCAATTCATTTTTCTCTATTTCATTTATTCCCCTGATTAAAACTACATAAAAATGCAGATGAAATGTGTATTTTTTATTTTAAAAAAACCACAGTTTATTAGTGGAACAATAATAAAAGCTATTGCAATGTTAATCATGATGATTACGTGTCAAAAACAAGCTTCAGGTTACTTAACATTTAAATATGTTGTGGCCTGCTGCCGCCTTGATGCTGGTAACATAAAAAATGATTGAAAATCTTGAGAGGAAAACTTAAAAATGATCAGCAATTCAAAATGTGATCTGCGGTCAATGCAGTAAATGTAGAACATTTGTTCAAAAGTTGCCTCCTGTCCAGTGTAATGTGTTCATGTCTGCGCACCTGCAGACATCCAGACATTCTTTGAATTTTATTAAAACTAGATTAGTTTTTTAGCAGTCGGTTGTGGCAGTTCAGTGCGAACTCTATAAAGGACTACCACTTTCATCCGTTTGGTCGGAATGATTCATTTCCCCCACTCATCGTTTCTCCCTGATCCTACCCATGTTCTCATTCCTTCACAGAGTGCTGGCTCTTTGGATTCCTCTGCTAAGTTCTTCGGGGAGCAGGGCTAAGACAGCCTCACTGTCCCTGCTCTACCAGACTGGGGTGAAATCCACTAATCGGCTTTTGTGGCCAAATGTGATAAAGCTGCAGCCAGGATCAGGCCAATTTACAGTGCGCCAGTTCTGTCTGTCCCGTGTGAGCTGCATATCCAGCAGCTCAGCATCCTCCTCTTTTTAAAAAAAGCTTTCATTACTATCAGGCCTGGATTGGCAGAATCTTGTGGAATAACCCCATTGTGAAGAGCCTGCCTCACTCATTTCTACAGCTGGTGGCTCAGTGGAAGTGATGAGCTGGGATGGTGCTCTTCATACGCTGTCTCAGTGTGGGGTCCCTCCAGCAGCTCAGCACAGAGGACGAGCCAAATGTGTGTCTTATAACACATCTGTGCAGATGCTGGCTGGTCATCATACAGACAGCTGAGGACATGATACACTGCATCATATCAAATAAATATCACTATGAAACTACTCAGCATCCCATCATTCTGGTTAATCATATAATATGGGACATTCCTGCATTAAAATGTCTGAAAAGGACTATATTTTCCTTACATATTTTTATTGAGATTTGTATTTACATTGTTGCAAATGTTTCCAATGATGTCCAAACTCACAGAAATCAGCCATTTTATTCACTGTAATGGTGCTTTTCATTCTGCCACCAGTGGCTAACTTCAGAGGTAACACCAGTCAGCGAGTGAGGAAGAAAGTTGGCATACGTGACTCAAATGTAACATGAATAAAATTTTTATACATCACTTTGTCCATGAACATTTCTGCCTGAGTCAGTCAGATAGATTTTCATTTGCAATGGTGGCTGTTCGACAATGAAGTGAAAAAAAAATCCCATGATCCCACAATCAACAAACTATACATACTGTTTTCGTTTTATGGTGTTAGAAAATACATATTTTGAATTTTGACGACTTTTTACTATTATGCAAGTAAACATTTCAAGCATGAAGCTATAGATTTATTTACATAGATTCATGTGCTGTTTCAGTGAATTTGATTATAGTAACAAGTGCCTGACAGATTTATAGATATGAGACTTTGAAGTTGAACTCAAATCAGACTTAGATCATCTAATTTGACTCAGACTTATTGTTACTGTTACTTATTGTTATTGTTACTGATTAGCTCTAATGCATTTGTATTGCCTGGAACTCAGAAATAGTTCAGAAACAAGCTTGGCTAATTATTAAATAAAGCGCAGAGAAATTTCTTACAGATCTTGTAATCAAGGTCCCTCAAGGAAAGGAAATCTTTCAGTGATCCCTGAGTTGTAAAGAATGATGTCAGATGGCTGCAGTAAAGCAATGACAACAACAAAAAACATGATAGCAACTCTTATGGAATTGAGTATCTTCCTCAAAAGTCAACATGAGTTATGTAAAATCAAAGATGGAGCAGAACTCCGGCCATCGATGACTCTCTCTCAAGTCACCGAGCAAGGAAAGAGTCATGCTCCATGTTTGAGTTTACGTGGTTGGCACTGACTTTATGAAAAAGACCTTTGTCTATCTGGATAAATCATATTTTTGCTAATTAACAGCTGAAGGATGTTTCTTGTCAGCTTACAGATTGCTGCCATTTAAATTAATTTGTATTTTTATCATTTTCTACCTGCAACACATTATATGTGAAATGTAGAAGTTCTGGGACAATAACCAGTCAGGACCATGATACATAGTTTACAATAAGGCTTTCGACTTGAGCTACACAGTAAAAAACATCCATGTTTCTAACTCTGACCTTGTGAAATACTGTAACAATGAGATAAATTAAACCGGGAAAAGCAGGCCTAGCGCAGCCACACACCTTGAACATTTAATTATTAAGCCTCTGCACCGAAAGACCTTGGTCTCAGCTATACGAAAACACTATTAACACATCCTGGAAATGAAAATGTCCAATCGCTGGGTCATTTTAATCATCCGAATTCAAAAAGCTAAAGGACTTGCAACTGACTCACAATTTTGCAGCAAAAGACATCATGTGCAGGATTAATCAGGCATGGCTTTTTTCCCCTCTATATCAAGATGAGTAACCCTCTGAGTCTCAGCAGTGATTCACAAACAACACTTCATTATCATGTCCAAAGCTTGACCTGACGAGGCAAGTTCCTTATCAAAGGCAATTACATACCTGGGATGTCTTAGTCACCTCAGGCAACATGTTATATAACTGTGAGAGAATAAGGCAGTTCGGGGAATGTGCTTGGTATTTTTTAATCAAGAGAAAACTCCTGGTAACAAAAAAAAATCCTCCAGCAGCAGCAGCATATTATGAAATACTCAAAGGAAAATTTAGAACCGGGACAACAAATTAGTTTATAACACCTTTGGGAACAGCAGCAGAAGGTGTAGATCAACAAGGAAGAGAAGCTCTTTATTTGGCTCTTGGACTGATTAATAGTCGCAGAATACTTAAAATCTGGAAAGGTTTAGGAGTGCAGTAAATCACTGGTTTTATCGTGGGTCTTAAATCAAGAGAGGCAATTCTGGGCTCAAATAATTTTTAGAATATTGCCATCATTATTTTTGAACAGTTTCTATTTTTCCCCAAAGCCCTTTTGTAGAGAGCAGAGTTATCTACTTACAGTAGCTGGAGTGCACTCTGAAGAATCTCAGGTGTTGGATTGAGGAAAACAGCAGAAGGTGCCTGCTGCTTTAGATAAGGAGATGCTTTCACAAATATCCACAAAGACAATGAACAGATAATTATGACGCCGTTCTCATCATCACACTTTGCTCTCTAATGACCTCGGCTGCAACAAAGTCAGAGTGTCTGTGTGCATAAAACAGACCAAGTGCGGGTCTCAGAGGAGTGAGATTACATTAGAAAAACATCTTGTCTAATGTGACCAATTTCATCTGCATAAAAGTCACATATGGTTGATGTATTTTCTTTAAGATCTGAAAAAAGTAAAAATAATAAAAAGAAAATTTTAAAAAGCAAACCAAAAGATTCAATTCAATAAACAAATACCATTAAACAACACATATAATATGTTCTAAAAGGAGAAGGAAGGGGTATTCACTTATTTAATCCCACTCCTCCATCACTAAAGAGTTAACTTATCACCTTTCTCTTTTATTTATAAATTCTAACTTACTTATTAGCACTTAATTACTTGTTTCTTATCTTAATTATTTGTTTCCTGTCTTATGGATACATATATGTAAATACATATCCATCAACACAAACATACATACATTTAAACCATTCTTAAGGAAATAGAGTTTATTACTAGAGCCAAGGTAGAATAGAAAAGAAAAGAAAAAGAAGAAAATACTAAAAAGAAAGAATAAGAGTAGAAAATATATGAAAAAGAAGAAAAGAAAAGAAAAGAAAAGAAAAGAAAAGAAAAGAAAAGAAAAGAAAAGAAAAGAAAAGAAAAAACATGAAAAGGAAAGAAAAGATATGGAAAAGAAGAAAACAAAGGCAAGAAAAGACAAGA
Organism: Ctenochaetus hawaiiensis; assembly: GCA_029783645.1. NCBI lineage: Eukaryota > Metazoa > Chordata > Actinopteri > Acanthuriformes > Acanthuridae > Ctenochaetus > Ctenochaetus hawaiiensis. The sequence goes on from JAPZDY010000011.1 coordinate 12,161,724, forward strand.
GGAGCAGAAAAAAGAAAAGATGTGAAGAGGAAGTGGTAAGTAAAAAAGAAAAAAGAAGAAAAGAAAGGGCACAAAATGAAGAAAAATGAGACAGAGAGAAAGGGAAAAAAGTAAGGAGAAGTAAAGAAAAGGGGAAGAAAAGGGAAGAAAAGAGATGGAAGTATGGTGTGTGAACAGCAGGACGGCACCATGCCTCTGACATCATTTTCAGATGGTGTGCCAGCTCTGCTGCCGTGCACAGATTTCTGTTTGGCCCCCGGAGCTCAAACATCACATGTGTAGATGCAAGGACCCTGTGCCCTGTGGGCAAATACACTGTAGGACCAGACTGCACGTTAATATCCACAACACATCGAGTCATATCCGCTCCCTGCTCCACTGGGAAAATGAGACTGTTGACTCTCCATTTTTGAATTGGCTCTGAATTTGCTTCTTTTTTTTTCTTTCCTCTTTACTGTATAAGTTTAAGTGCTGTGTGCCATTAACTGTTACAAGCTTGTTTAAAAAAAGTGCTAACACATGATTAGATTTCATGACCTCATCACTAATCACTAAGCTGATAAAAGTTTTCATATTGCAGATTCTGAGCAGAGACATAACTTGTTCAAATTTTGTCTTATTTGCTAAATAAAATAAATGATGGATGAGGTTTTCAGTTTTTTTCTCGTTTTTTTTTTTTCAGTGGTGGCAGTTAAAGTAATGCCTCTTGGCAAGCGATTCTGCCTTCTGTCTTAATACATGCTGGCATCGCAAATTTAACCACCCAAAATAACCACAGTTTTAACAAGCGTAGGACTTTGCATTCAGCTAACTATGATAACAGTCTAATAAAAAATCATAGTGACCATAATAACTGATATAAATCATTCCTGCTTCTTTTCTCTTTTCTCCTACTCAGCCTGTTTTATGAAATCTGGCCATCCCTCTTTCCTGTTTTCCTCCAAAATGCTCGTAACCAGCAATTTTTCCTCCACCTCTTCTTCTCTCTCCACCTCTTCTTCTCCCTCCACACTACCTTTAATGATCCGTCTGTCTCCTTCGGTCACATTGCCCCGTGCCCTCTTGTCTCTACCGCCCATTCACAAAGACATGGCATGTCCAGGCTCAGGGGTGTCCTCTTTGTCATTGGCACCAGTGACCTCCTCATCCCCCCCCTGGCATAGGGTCAATTATTCACTGCTTGGAAACTACACCTGTGTCCCTCGTGAATCTCCCCGACAACCAGCCGCCAGAAAAAAATGAGTCTATTACCATGGTGGTGCCAGGTGATGGATTTCATGTTCGCTAGTGGAGTGCAGGTAAAAACCTGGGGAAGCCACTGAAGGTGACCTTCACAGCTAAGGCATCCTTACCGGTCGTGCGTGCAAACATACAGACTCCCATGAGGGGCTATCAAAGGAGGGAACGGAGCATTGGTTTCCATGTGAGACTTGTTTGTTTTTTTGGTGGGTTATTGTTGTTTATGCTGTAAAGCTGAGCGACCTTGAGCTGCGAATTCCACCCTAAGACATTCCCCTGGTGGCCAATAATGCCTGTGTGATATCTTTTGGACGAGTAAAAACATTGTTTGCATAAAAAACTGAACTGTGACATAATAAAACATTTTTCCCCAAAAAAAAATCTTTGTACAACTTTATTATGCCGTTTTACCTCCACTGTACAGTACCAGTCAGACAGACATGATAAAAAACTTTATAACCATTATTAAAAAAAAAAAAGTGAATGGTTTAAAATGTATTTTTAAAGCTAGGGTCTGCTAGCAGTGAAGTATCATCACCTTTCACAACACATTGGAAGTGGCCACTAGCGAGGTAGCATCTGCAGTGCTCAAGGCAGGATGGCAGCCATGCAGGATAGCAACCAAACCAAGCTGTTGGGCCTGCTGTCTGCTAATCCATTCCAGTGTGGCAGCACAGTCGGTGAACCCCATGCAAGCAGCACTTCAGGTCAACAGATATGGTCAGCGCATGTGGTCAGAACATGTGGTCAGGACAACAGTTCTGTTGGACCATGACTAACAGACTCTGTGATAGGGTCAGCTTTGTGTGTGTGCCTCTCTTCTGCTTGTCTGTAGATATACGCCCACGTGTGTGCGTGTGTGTGTTTGAGGCTGTATATTTCTTTTGTCTTTGTGTATCAACGCATGTTCGTACGGAGCATGTTGCCAGGAGACTTGGCTGCGTGACTGGGAGACATGCAGCGGGGACGGGCAGGGTTTTTTGGAGCAGCCTCACCTCTCGGTAACTTTGGACGGTTGACGCGTCTGTCTTAATACCAGCGTGTGTCAGCTGTCCTCAGCATGCAGAAGCACTGGAGTGTACAGCTCCAGTCTGCCGCTCCTAGGCCTCGCTCCTTTCCCAGTCGCTCCCGGGGCCCTGCCAACCAGGCCAGACATGGCACAAGATGGAGGACGAGCACCGCACGACTCAGGCTTGGTCACCCACCTCTTGGTTTTGTTCAAAAACTAAACCTGCTTGTGCTTTTGCTCAAAAATTAAGCAATTTACTGTAGATGACATCACCATTTTCTTAAGACATCATTGCATCTTTTTAAGAAATTATTTCACATTAAAGTGTTTTAATAGAGCAATAAACATGTCAAGGAGTTGGTTTTACGCTGGCAGGTCAAAACACAACAATTATTTCATGAAGTTTGGAAATGAGGCCACATAGTTATGGTAACTGCACCTACTGGGGGTTAAGAAACACAACTGTGAAACATTTATAGTTTGCTTAGTGTTTTATGGAAGGTTTTATTGCCCATCTGCCATGGCCACAGTTGTAAGTGCTTGAATTTACTGATACGTATGAAACTCTTACTTAACAATTAATTGCTCAGTGCATATAGTTAAAATATTTGCTCCTCTTTTGCATTTAATTGTCTTATGTGCTCACTCTTTGTGTTTATGTGTCATGAGGATCAAATGCGGTACTTAAAAAATCATATTATCACTCACACACGCACAGGAAGTACATACTCTATGTGTTTTATGTATGTTAACAAATGTTCTTATACATTTTCACAAAAAGCTATTCCTTCCTTTCATCTTGTCATGGTTAATGGTTTCTAATTTGAGCTTTTGACTTATGACAAATAGTCGTGTCGATTAATGAGACGATAAGCATACACAGTATCCCCTCAGTGTCTGGCATCAATCATCAAGACCAAGGTCATGTGACTTTGTTGTATTCTGAAAAATGGAGAGACGGAGCATGCAGGCAAGAGGACACACTGAAATTTCAATACGCAAAAATCCAGAGTGGAGGGAAGTGAGGAGTTTTCTCTTTGGAGGAAATCAATTTCATGTACATTCATAAATATTTTCTTTGTGAGAAACATTTTTTGTCAAATGCATCCTGAGATATTTGGACACCGTGTGTGACTGTCAGCCACTTCCTGCCCATGCTGTGGAGAGAACCAGGGCAGTAGGGCAGAATTTTGAGCCACACTTTGTAGTAATGAGTGGAATAGCACCTCCTGAAGGCACAAAGATGAATTATGAATCTAAATTAGAAAGACAAAGCGTGTCTCCACACAAAGCCAGAACACAGCACACCGACTGGCTGAGTATTATGAGCTCAAACAGCTGTGAGCCCGTTTATCTGGAGCCAAAATTACCACAAGGGATAAGCATGAAAACATTTTTTTTTTTTTTTTTTTACTTTAACAACATAAATATTGCTGTTTCCAATCTGTTTGTTGGTGACAGTTGATTCCAACGCTGTGTTTTGAATGTCTGTCGCAGTGGGCTACCCTTTTATTTACATCTGAATCACAGATTGGGCCCTTAAGCCTCGTCCCCAGAGTTCTGATAATGAACTTATGTGTTACGACATTTAAACAGGCAGTCCTGGACAGCCTCTCATAACTCAGAAAGGTTATTCTCTGGCAGCAGATATAGATAAATGTCAGCAAACATAGCTGAGGCTTTACTGAAACAGAGCAGACATGATGCTGGCTGCTGATATTTACACAGCAGAGCTAAATCTGAAGGACGGGGAAAAGACGTGGACTGCTGACGAAACTGGCTCTCATAGTAATTCTTGTCCAATGATGAAGTTTGAAGAAACAAACAGAATAATCTCGTATGTCAGTCAGAGTTATCTGAATCCTGAGCGTTTTTACAATATGTCAGGAAATCCTGTTCACAGAGTAGCCTGTTAACATTGCAAAATAACTGACAAATTCACCTTTTTTTTTCTTGGTTTCACTCGTTTATTTTTTGCACTCAGTTGCACTTCTTCCCTTCTACGCAAGCTGTAGTGACAGGGACTGGAGACCAAAACTCACCTCAGTCTGCTGTCATTAATCCAGGGAGAACCTGAGGCATGTCTCTGCAAGAGGTTACCCCCAGAACTCGAATGAAGGATGGGAGAGGGGGGGAAAAAAAGGGGAGGAATGAGCAGAAGAAGACCAATTTGTGTGTTAGCCCCAGCAGCAGGGCAGGCAGGCACTTAATTCTGTGGAAGCGCATCATTATATGCACCATTTAGCAGATGCCCATTTAACATGCAATAATTAGATCACTCAGTTTGGGGAGGGAAAAAAAAAAAGCAGAGATGTGGGCTACTTAAATAGGGTCCCTTGCCATAACATTAGCAGCCCCCCACAGGGTCACTTGTCAAAACAGTTTGAGAGATTAATTCTTTGGAGTGTCGAGGAGAAAAATATATAGGCTGCCTCTACTTTTGTTTCCCTCCTTTGTTCTTTTGTTCAGCAGTTTTCCGCTGAAATGAAACAGTACAATGAAGCACTTTTACAGTAAAGTACCGCTTTGTTCTCACAAAATGAATAAAAAACTGTAATTCTAGGGTGCATGCTGAATATCTTAAGGTTATGAAAATAAAAAAATACTGAATAATGCTTAAAACTGAATTCCCTTTATTGGGAACATTTTTCCCCCTGTGCTTCATTTAAAATGATTTATGAAAGTATGTTTATGGGGGTTTTTTGGGGTCATTCTTTGTGAGGCAAACAAATCCCATAATTCATCTCCTGGATTTAGATTTAGCCCTCTTTGGATAACCATGACCCAGAATGTTCTTGGACACTTTACCAGACATTTTGGGATGCTCACTCTCAGAATGGTGCGAGAGTATGAAGGGACAGTCAGGAAAATTGCAGACTACAGAAACCACTGGATGCATCCCTTTTCGGATCCCATAGTTGCATTTTTAAATATTTCCCCTCCACAGTAAACTCTGTCAACTCCTTGTCTCGTAAAATGCTGCTGATCATCACATTTTGCATCACTTCTGAACTCATTTTATCTCACTATGAACCTCCCTCTGATTGATTCTTTTAGAGAAGTACACTGTGTGACTTTTTTGTTGCAAACCAGACAAAACACCTCCCTGTTGAACTCTGTTTCTTCTATCAGCTCTGTGTTAATAAAGCCCATCCATTTCAGATGGAGAATCATTTTATTTCTCCCTGAAACGACTTCAGTTCATCTCACACACACCTACAACTGCACAGAGTCTATTCTGTCAGCTAGGGAGCAGATAATAAACCAGAGACAGAGTCTGAGCCAGGTGGACCCAGTCACTCTTGTGTGATGGGCCAAAACCCGCGTGTGCGCTCGGTCACTCCTGAGAAGCAGATGTCGAAGCCGCTGCCTTTAGTAATGCTGTCTTGGAGATGTTAATGGGGTAATTTATGGAAGATATAAAGTGAAACAGGTCATCACCAGCTTTCAGCCTTTCCTTTGTTAGTGTGTGTGTGTGTGTGTGTGTTCAGCGGAGGGCAGCCATGGAGCTCCGGTACATCCCCTGGGCCGGGGAGAGTGAGTGGTACCTGAGGAGTTAAATGGCCTGAGGAGGACACGGTCCACCATGCCTGTATTCTGTAAAGCTCTATAGAACAGCCTATTACAGTGGAAGAAGGAAGGAGTGTGCTTCATTTATGGCCTGAAAATGTGTGTGTGTAGTGCAGCTACAAAGACATGCTGACATCCAAAGTGTAGCCTACTGCAGTATATATTTATGCATATGTGTATGTGGTGCAGTAGATATTAAAATGAAGCAGATGCTCATCAGAAAACTTTGAGATGAACAAAAAGAGACATTGATAAAAAATCACCCAACCTGAACTTTATTCCCTTAACAGCCTCTTTAGCTTTGAATACAGTCAGAACTGAAATGGTTTGTTTATTTGCCTTATGATTAAATAATAATTCATCCACAAAACAATGCTAGGTTGCTATTAATAT
>JAPZDY010000011.1:12170025-12188091 GCA_029783645.1 Ctenochaetus hawaiiensis
GGGGGGGTTTGCGTATGTAAAAATAACATCTTCAATTTGTTTTGCCAATAAAAAAGTAAATGTGTGTGCTCATGTGTGATCATTCATCTGACAGCGCTGTATAGAATACATGCCTCCTCTGAGACTTTGGGGATTGTTCCGTTTTGCATGGCAAATACATCTCTGTGCATGCAAACTTAATCTTGCTTGAGTGAAAAATCACAAAAAACCTTCAACTGCCTGCAGTATTTTATCTACTCGGTGACCTTTTTTTTTTCTTTTATAGTTTAAATTTATATAATTCTATCATATTTCTAGCAGTCTTTACCTTAGACCAATTAATCACTCCTTGAATGGATTCCTCCAGGCTTCCCCCTGAGAAAAAAACATGACAGACAGTTTGGCGTGAAGAAGGAGGGACCGGAGAGGTGACAATTAGAAGGACAAGAACCCGATGGACCATCACATCCCATTAATACCGTCTGAGGATAAATTAAAGAGAACAGCAAAATGTGCCATGTTCCTGTCATGGGACGGTCTGACTTTTGGGAGAGAGAGAAAGTGTGACTGATGATATGAGTCGATAAAAGGCAAAGTTTAAATGCATCAAATTATTTCAGCATGTTATTCTAAGTATAAGAATGACAAGTGTTTTGGGACATTTCCGATGAATTTCATATGCAAAGTCCAATTTCCCATGGCGTACCACAGTGTTTTTGATAGATTAATGTACTGTTCAAACATTCCAGGCAGCCCGTGGCATCAATTAACTTCTTTATGGTGAGAAAATTAACTTGCTGAAACTCATTTGAGGTTTCAGGTAATCCATCGTAGTGGACAATATACATTAAGTGTTCTTAGTAATTCTGCTTATCAGTGATTTTCTTTGTTTTATAACTTTAAGTTTATCCTAATCTTCTGGTTTTTTTATGTGTTTAGTTTTTGTCTTTGAGTTTGTTTTACTTTTTTGTGTTTTAAAGGCATTTGGCTTTCTTTGTGAGCATCTTTTTAATTCTTTTTTGGAAAGATATCTTATAAATAAAGCTTATTAGTTGTAGCAATAGTGAAATGCAGATAAAAGATTGCTGTGAGAGGCTGTGACCATGATGCATTATTGCTGATATGTTAATTCAGATTTACAGTCTTGGTATATATATCGAGCCTTTTAAACTTTGAAGCGACCTAATGGATCCATTTTTGTCACTCTGAGTCACTTTAGTTCATAAATAAAATGCTGTTCAGCAGCTCATCCAGATATCAAATCTTGCAGGAATGCAAATTGGTAGCACCTGCAACCTTTTCAGATCACTGCAAGGAAACACTGAGATAATTGCACTTTGATGAGAAAAAAAAAACCCAGAAAGAATTAAGATAATTGTGAATAATTCAGCTATCTCAGGCAAGTTTCAAGCCCTTGATTTTCACGCAGTACCACTAACAGTTGCCTGATGGGCAAGAAACAGATCCAAAATGCTGTGGTTCTCTTTGGAAAATAAATATAAGTCATAGTAAAAAATACATATATATATATATATAAAACGCTTAAAACACACAAGTACTTTTTTAAGTCCTTCCATCTGTTTTGCTCTCCTTTAAAGGCATATGTCCTTCAGAGGAAAAAGTAACTTGCCTGCAGCTGACAGTCAAAGGAGGATTTAAAATAAATGCAGGAGACTCTGCAGACCTTCTGTGTTGTAATTCCTCTACTTCAAATCATAAATACAATGAAAAGAAAGAGAGGAATGATGTGAGGCCCAGAAGTCATCAGTCAGACTGACAGGCTTGAAATGGAACAATACCATAGTCTCCTCCCCTCCTGGGCTGCACACTGGCTTAGTATTTGTTAAATAACTCTTGTATTCATGAGATCGCTTCCAAGCATGGCTTCTGAAGCTACACCGTGACAATCAAAGGGAAATGTGAAAAATTACACTTAATGTGTTCATTTCAGACCAAAACACTGGCCAACTACAGGTGAAGTTATGGGTAAAATAAATACAGACAAATGCAGCGTGATTAATGTATACTTTGTGGAAATATATGGTAAAGTTATAACAGAATAAATATTTAATGGCTGATATATTTAAGACAGTATCTTATACTTTATAGTAATGGAGGTAAAAATTTACCGAGTATCATGTGTTTCCCTCCACTGGCTTTTATAAATGGAGAGTTTTATCATAAATCAGACAAGCATAGGCTAAGTTTCTACAACTGAATGAGTCAGTATATCTTCCTCCTTCATAATACTGTCATCAGAGGATAAGTGAGCTCATAATTGAGCAGTAGTTTGTTTTACTCCCAGTGGGCAGCGGGGGCAGTCTCTGGCCAGAGTCTGCGCTATGAGAGAAATAAATCAAAAGAACAATAACAAAAATGACCAGTGACCTTAGGAACCAGGCTGCAGTAGTAAGGTTGATAAAGGTGGGGCCTGATGTGCTCTGAGCCAATAGCAGCGGAGCCTTGACATAATAAATTTAACACAAATTGCCTGCTTTTAATTGGGTTCATGATCTGTGGACTGGAGTGTCAGGAGCCTCCAGTTAAAAGGCCTGACAAATGGGACACACAGTTTTCTAGCACCGTTTAATGCAGTTATAAAGACAGAAGAAAAAAAATAGTGGAGATGTCTGCAGACAGAGATGGAGTCAGTGCCAAGCTTTGAGACACCTGGACAGAAAAGACCAGGCAAGGCTTATAGAGGCTAGTGCGCTTTATGCTTAAGACCTGTGGAAAAGGACAATATAATAACTTTGCTATATTCTAACTCACTTATTCTGTCCATATGTTTAAAACTTGTTTGGTCACTTAACATGAAGCAAATACAGATGTTGTGGTGCAAATGGTTTCAAGCAAATTGCTTGAAATAAATGCTGGTATTGTTTTTTTTCTGCAAACAAAAGATATGTTGAAACTTTGTTGTTGTTTTCTTTCTTTCTTTTGTTTGATTTTTTTCTCTTTACAGTGAAGCTTCACATTTTTGTGGTTTAGGCACAAAAACCACTGGGTTATGATTGGGAAATATTATTTCAATGTATGCAAAGACTGTGACGTGATACACATTCCTGCATGTGGTTTCACACTATTCCACTAATGCTCAAGTGGCAGTAACACAACAAGAAATGCAGCAATGCACCTACAAAGGCAGTTAGGAAGCAGACTATCATATGTGGATGTTACTGAATGAACTGATCCTTTGCAACCCCACATTTAAACATTCTCATCTCTCTTCCCTAACCCATTCTGTGATTTCATTAGTGGCAAAATAGCTTTGGAAATTATGAGAAATGTAATAAGATACAGTGAGAAAGTACACACCATGCTATGTTAATTTTGGGTCAAATTACACGTTTGCTGATTAAATGCTGTATGTGATTATCTGTAAAAATGTCCAGACTCAGAGAGGCAGAGTGTTGGTTCTTGTTGAGAATAGAGAAAATGTTCTCCACCTTTAATGATGGGCTTTCCTTTGGAGAAAATATAGATTATATCTATAAAATGTCACCACCTTAGTCTTGTCTAGTGGCCACCTTTGAAAAAAAGAAGTAATTCTATGTGTTGGCTTGAATGAAAGTGCTCTGACATTTTCAGGGGAAGAAAGTGGAATGAAAACATTTTTAAAAAGAGTCAGAGTGTCTGGACTGCAAGCAGGAGAACAATCAGAGAGTCAGATGACACACAACATCTGGAGTCATAAGGGAAACAGCATGTACTCCTACGCCCAGAACCAGCAGGAACGCTAAGCGACAGACTAACACACAACCAGAGCCGCTGCCCGAGAAAAACACCAGCAGCCTGCACGTGCACAGCTGGCTGAGCGGGAAAAAGGTCAGCTCAAGCACATGCAGAGGTTAGGACAAGAACTCACAGAAGACAGAATGACTCTGTCTTTGCATGTAATGCATTGTATACAGTATCTCAGTAAATGGCACCAGTGGTTCCACAGGCCTTCATTTGAACAGGGTTTACCTTCAGAATCTGTGGATATTGTTAACCAGAAGGAATATTGATTTGTAGGAATCTTTGCATTTACCTGCATTGTGTTAAGGGAAAAATCTCCAGATATTTCACTAAGTAGGGCGAAGTAAGAAAGGAAAGAAGTCTCTACTGTCACATAAAATCATACACAATGCAAAATAGTGATTTTTGTGATTAATTATCTGCATTTAACCCATCCGTGAGCAGCTGTGGGCAGCCAAGGGATCGATTCCAGCTTTGAGACTCCGCCTCGGTCAAAGGCACTGATAGCTGACCTACATACATGCTCCTGATGGTGGAGGACACCCAGGACCTTCTAGCTGTGAAGAGACACTGCTAATGACTTATCCTCTGATCTGCTTGTGGTGGAAATGTTGCACATGTTCTCTCTTAAATGTCTCTGCTTTGATGCACAGATACAATAGGTATCTTTTTTGCTGTTTGTACTTAGTAGGATGGAACAGTTGCTGTTAGCATCTCATGGAGATGTGGATTCATTTACATTAGATATGTTGCAAAATCAGTGCATCTCATATAGACACGCAGGGGACCTTTTATGTATGTACAAGACTCCAGTGGGTGTGACAAAAGGTCAGTAATTGATACACCAGGACCAGGCTGAAATGTTTGTGATTTGAGTGAAGCGATCCTTTAATGGACCAGCTTCTGCACATTAGGATAACAGCCATTGCTTTGCATTAGTTGTATCACGAACAATGTCAAAGCTTAGCTCGGTGTCCAGACTCTGCATAGTAATTTAATTTGAACAACCTGATAAAGAGCAGACTGTGGGATAATGATTCACTTTGTTTTTGCCTTTCATTGAAGGGGACATCTTGTCTATTCTGCAAAGCCAGTCAGATTCAGATTCCCACGTCGTGCTCGCAATGCAGAGGCTCTTATCTGCAATTGTCACAACATAAACACTTGGTCTGGCACTCCCACAAAGACAGACTCACACACACACACACATACGGATTGCAACCAGCAGTGCTCCTCTGCCCCGAGGACCAGCTCAATGTCAGTTTTGCTCAACCACACACACACACACACACACACCTACAAACTTACAAACAGACAGAGCCTGGACAGGGGGTCCTGGAGGCGAAGAGGGATGTGATACGGAAATCCCTGTCCGCTGATATCTTCCTCTGATAACTATGTGTGAAGGTCATTTGTCCCCTGCTTTGGCAAGACTCTCCATAAATCACTGTGGAATTGGCATGATGGGTATTCATTGAGGCAGTTTCTGCCTCGCGGTCTTTCCCCTCACCCATCTTCTCCTTGTTGCCTGTAACCCAAGCAGATGTGTACAATAAATAATGACACATCTGGACATTTTCATCTATTACAGCACACTTGCAGCAGACATCCTACGACCATTATCCTACCTGAGGTCTTCATTTTTTTTTTATGCCTTCCAGCATCTTGACATTTCAGAGTATTAAGTATTAAGTTATAGCAGTCTACATCGACAGCACCATCTGATCAAGAGTTTGTTTGAAGAAGTATCTTTCCCAAGTGCTTAAAAATGGTTTAACACCAAGAAACAGCAGCATTACTGGTGATTTAGGCCTATTAACTCTGACCAAATATTATACAGATCTCTAGCTGATGCCCATTCTAGGTTCCATTACAATAAAACATCCTTAAATTGCTTTTGCCCAGACCTAAAGATTCTCCTGACGCCATAAATACAGTGTGGTCTCATTTGAAATAATTAAACACCACTAGAAAGCGAATAAGCATGTTTTTCTAAAACGTGAAATTATTCTTTAGCAACTGATGCCAGATGGTCACCAGATATCAGACGGTTCTCCGCATGGTATAGTTGCAAGTACTCGAGCTTTAAAGAACACATTTGCTAAAAATGTTTTCCAGTTATCTCTGTCAACTGTGACACCTGTTATCTTTGTTGTGTCAGTCTTAAAAAGTACATTGATTAGGTTGGTGGAGAAACCAAAAATTAAGATTTTATATCAAACACTAAACTTCAATTTATTTGCACGAGCAGAATCTATAATTGTATTAAGTGAAATTCTACAGTAATCGGTGTTATGTGATCCAGCTGAGTAGTCAGTAGGTAAATATTCAGACTTTTAAAAACTGCTGCTACACCACAAATTTGATTTTGCGAAAACGTTGAATGAGGACAAATGCATCGTGGCAATGTATGCTGATGACACTGTAAGCAAATAATGTCGAATTTATTTCACTGTCACAAAGTACCTGAAACAATGACACACTGACCACAAGAAAAAATGCATATACTTAATAATCCATAACTTAAATCTATCCTTTTTTTAACCTCTGCATCATGATGTTGTTTCACACACAACACAAAGACACAGCAAAGGCATGAAACCAGGCTAAACCAAAATCGTTTCTTTCACATTTGCATGCAGATGGCAGTTGTTATGTGTGTGTTGTGCATGCATGCATTCACACATCTGTGTCTGTGAGAGTCTGTGTGTGTGTGTGTGTGTGTGTGTGTGTGTGTGTGTGTGTGTGTGTGTGCGCGCGCTTGTGTGCCTGCCTGTGCATGTGAGTGTGTATGAGGCGTACATTTGAGAGCGGCAGGTTCGGCCCCCGAGGCGATGACAAAGCGATCAAACTCTATGTGTCACATATAAATTGCTTTGACCTTTTTTTCCTCTCAGACTCATGGCTCGATGGCAACAAGGGACATTTTACCCAACTGGAAAGAGTGCTCAAGTCCGCAAAACATGAGGAAATGGCAAGCGAGGAAATTAACGGTGGTAAGTGTTTGTCCTCTACGGGGTCAAAACACACCACTTTGTTCCCTTGTGTTTATGCTTTGCCAATTTCCCAAAAGACATCTAAAAAACCTTGAGCATTTATTCCAACACTTTGTGCTCTGAAGGAAAATTGAATTTACTTATGATAACAGACGGAGTGATTGCGAAAACAAAATGTTGCTCTGTATCACAAATTCCTGCTGTAACAAGCATCCGGGTCAGCGGTGTTAATTCAGGTGCGACGGTGCTGCCCACTCATGTACCATTTATACCTCTTAACCCCATTATGGAGAGTGGCCATTTTGTTTTGGAGCTCTCAGTTGTCCCACTCTTGACCAGTTTAATACATTTCAATTCTTGATAGCTGCATAAGTAGACTTCATAAATGAACCTGTTGTCTGCAGTGACCATCTGGCCAGAAGTCATGTATATAAATGGACCTCTAGACACTTGACTTCTGTAGCCATCGGCTGTGATTACTCTCTTGGCCTAATACAATATTCATGCATTAGAGGAGGCATGCATTACTTTCTTTCTCCTCCTCATGCTGCCGTCGGTAATTGAAATTTCTGAAGTGCGGCATGTTTAATAATGGAGTTAATTTCCCATGCAAAGTGTATATGATTGACCATGCACAGGGAGCAGAGGGAGCAGGCTCCATTTCCAGAGAGGAGGAGAAAATAGCAGGCTGTTAACCATATTGTTAGATTTATGAATTCATGATAAAAAATAATGACAATGGCATTATTTAAGATGATTTATCATTATAATTACATTGTATATAAAGCACATTGCATTTAATTGTTTTTCCACAGCATGAGGATGAAAAATTTCTGCCTTTTGACTGGAGGGGTTTTTCTTGTCGATAAAATACACATTCTTCTGATGATCAAAAAAACATCTAAAAACAGCAGTCAGACAGCATTTTTTTAACAGGGAACGCATACCCCGCCACAGCCATGAATTTTGGGAGGAGAATGAAAAAGAAACTAAAAAAAAAAAAAGAGAAGACATTTAGAAAAAAAAAGGCACAGAAATATCAAAAGCCCTTTAAAATAAATGTAAAAGATGTGGGAGGGAGACTGAGCCCCTTGTGAAGGCTAATGATCAAGCTGGTTTGACCTCTCAAGCAGTTAATGTGGAACAGACTGTTCCTGGCAAGCTAAGTCCAAATGACAGGCCATCACAGGGAAAGAACAAAGGAGCAGCTCTCACAAGAACACCATCGCTGCATGGCCATGTGTCATGAAAGCAGAATAAAAGAAGGAGTATGTCTGCCTTTAAAAGAGTATTTCTGATGCAGACAGAAGAGTGTCCCATGCTGATTTCTGTAAAGGCTCTTTGCATAGCTTTGTCTCCCACTCACAATTTGGTCACAAACCAGTTGTCCAGTAACGTTTTTATTGCTTGTTTACCTACAAATATGTTTGCAGAAATAAGAACTGAGAACAAAAATGGAAGGAAAAGGAAACCCTCTGTCCTTTGTTTAACCACAAGCACTGTACAGTAGTGGAAAGACTGCACACTGATAATTTTTACAGAACAAATCTAATTCGATGCCATCTTTAATGACCATGCATGGAAATTCTCATGAGTTAATTTGTGAAGAAGCATAGGACAAAAACACAATTAATTTGGCTGCTTTTTCAGTTGACAGCAAGGGGTGAGGTTGGCAGGAAGGGAGGGGTTTCTGCAATGGGAGCGTGATGAAAACAGTATGCTCAGCACAATGATATTGTGTGTCCTAGCCAAGACATATTAGGTTAATGAAATGTTCACAGGCTTGTAATTGTTGTAATGCGTAGACAATTTGTTGAAGAAGGACAAGAGAGATGCAGCAATAAGGGACTGTGGAGAGGAAATCAGAGAGTGAATGAACACTGTCAAAGGTAACTGTGAGTCAAGGTGCACATTTACAAAGTGTCATTAAAAAAAAAAGAAAAGAAAAAAAACTCATGGAAACACTGCAAAATTTTCAGAACCTGTAGAGAACCTTTTTATACTTAAGGTCATACATGAACCTCAGTTAATTTGGCCCGCAGTGACCATTTCTGATGATTTTGTCACTCTCAAAGCAACACTGTGTAACTACTTCACCTTGAATTAACAGCAAAAATACATCTAATGTTATCCTGACTTGTAATAGGGCATATAGTGCCTGTGTCTCAGTCATTTTGCACCCTGATAGCCAGTTACTGTGCTAGGTAATTTGAGCAGATAAGAACCCCTGGTTTGCACTTAACGACACTCCCTTTCACACACCAACAACTATCACTGATTTTGGTGCAAGTGGATCATATTTAATGGGGCAGAGGCTTTCAAGTTTTGCATCTGATGTTCTCTGGCTGCTCTGCCTCAATTCCCAGTGATTTACAGAGCTTTTTGATGGACCCTGTAACTGCTGCTACTGCTACTATAGCTGCTAGTTATCTCTGTTAGCAATGCAGCTAGCTCAGGGTAGGGTTTAGCTTGGCATCCAGCTGTTCTGAGTTTTGCACAACACTTGTGCAAATGTGCGACACTTGGCTAAAAAGGTCTGAGCATGTATGTTTACCTGACCATATAAGTTTTTAAGGTAACAACACTGTCATGTGCTTGTTTGTAGTTCACAGTACATTAAACCTGACACAGAAACCAGCTATTAGTCCTCATGTCAGTGATGTTGCACTCAGAAACTACGGGGGCACCAAAGTGCACAAAATAAAAATCACTACACAAAAAAACCCACTCAAATTCACAGATTTTTAAATGTTCCACTTGTCTATTTTTTTTCTTTCATCTATAATTTCTGAACATACCCTTGGTATTTTATGCAAGCAAGAAATATTTTGGCTTTGAAAACAAAAACACTTCATATTTTTATTCATGAAATAGGAAAATAGCTACATTTAGCAAGCAGAAGCTACAATCTTGTAATTTCCAAGAAATAACCTCAATCCTTCAAACTATAAAAGATGCCACCCTCGCATCCTCTGACAATTCCACAGTTCAGAAACGAACACAGATCAAGAACAACACTACCGGATCATAAAATGCAAGGATGCTGTGAAGAGCACGAGTAATTCAAAACAGGAATGAGTGGGTGGTGAGAGAGAGAGAGAGAAATAAAGTGAACAGGAGCAGAACACAGAAAGGTGAGAAAGCATCAGAGAGTGACATGAGTGGGAGAGAGGGAGTTACATGGAGACATTTAGGGGAGAACTGAGTCGAATTCAAATACCCAATGATTACATCTCTTAAAGTGTCAAGTGCATTTCCATTTTAAGTGCTTGCTTAAACACCCATGAAGAGGTGTTCTGCAGCTGGTATGTGCACCGTAATGACTAGGGAGTCTCCTCAGACCCTGAAGCCGTGCAATTGTCACTTTCTTCCTCGTCATGTTGCCTCATCTGCCTCGACTTTAGAACAATATATCGTGCCTAAAATAGACACACAATCAAGGACTGGATGCCCCTTACACACGATGCCACTTCAAAGTTACAATGTGTGCTATAAAAATTTTCTGACCGCACTTTGGAGGACACCAATGTTCCCACTGCCTGAGGATCCAGATATTCATGTGCTGAAAGCAACAGAGTCTACACTGATTTCCAGCAGGGTTCACAAAACTGTGACATAAGAATAAGTTGTAGTAAGCAATAATCATGTGAAATGTTGCCGATAGAATCTTATAAGCAAACCTAAAACCTAAAAATTAGGCTAAGTGGATGTTAGCTGCTGTGACCACAGTCCCTATAATTATAGGAATATGGTAAATGTTAGAACATAATGCACAAACACAGAAAAGTCAAAAGGGCACTGAACTTGACTTACCAAAGTCAGTCACACAGTAATTAATGTCTAAATATTAACTGATATTAGCCACCATAAGCTAATTAGGCCAAATTAGGTTGTAGCTGCAAAACCTCTGAGTGTATTAAATAAAGCAGGGTTGCAGGTTTTGTTGTTCAATTTAATTTTTATTGGAAATTAAGCAATATCCTATTTTCTTTTAAAATTTAAATAGTTAACACTGTAGCAACAGGCAAAATTTCCTTAATGTCTCATACAGTACACACAGTTTCATCGGGCTTCACTATAAAGAGATTAAGACTCGGGGAAATGAAATCTAAGCAAAAACTACCTGCTTTTGAACCACATTCACCACAACATTCCTGCTGACTGACTGCATTCAACATCGGTAATCCTGTCACTCCCTACATGTCCGTGTATTGAAATGCATCGCTGATGTTTGCCTTTGTGAAAGGCCTTTATTATTAAAGTGCCCTCACCTGCTAACACATTACAGCCCGTAAACAACATGAATGATGTGCTGAGCAATGCAGCCTAACACACATTTATTAAATTACACTTTTCAGCCACACATCAGCTTTCTCCTTTGATTCATTTCCTTTAATGAGTTTGCTGATGTAGACTGGCATGCTGTAATGAAAAGGTAAAGACAAGCAAGCAGGAGAGCCATAAATAAGTCTCAGAGCATGAGGAATAATGACAGGAGTTTAATGTCCAATTAGATTAAAAGGCTCTCTGACACAAAAGCAGGATGCTGAGTGCACTGCTCAATGAGCCTGTGAGCGACATTGATTAACGCTAAACGGATCTATTACTCTCATCCATGGTACTGATCAACGGCTCTACCTGCCACCTCTCTAACACTATGAATGTGTGTGTGTGTGGCTGCACCTCTGTCTATGCATGCGAAATGTGTCTGACCATTAAGTGGGTTATAGATTAACAAAGCTGGCAACTTATGTCCAAAAAGTCCATCAGTCTGTGTGTCTCCCAAGGACATCAAGGTAGGATTTTGTTTTATTTTATTAAATTCATTATGTAAACAAATGACAAGCTAACCCAGGCAAGTTTTGCAATCTATTATGTCTGACATATGAGTTTCATAAAACACAGGGGAGTTTTTTTTCCTTATGAAGCCAAGCTGAGACTCGATAGCACTCTACAGTGTTGGCCTTAGCAGAAAAAAAACCTTGATAAAAGGATGTGATGTCCATCTGTCATCATATTTGTTTTCACACATTTGTCACAGGGTTTAGCTCGCATATTCCAGTTAAGCTTAAAATTCAGAGACACATTGTGGAGGTGTTTCAATCTGCTTTGGTGCATTAGTAAAAATCTACCCTCTACTTGTGGCTCCTCGTTATTCTGCTGACAGGGCTTTGTAGATTTTCCCTCTGTTGAGGAGAGGTAGAAGAGATGATGAGAGATGTCCTCCTGTGAAAGAGTATGTCAACACCTTTGACATATATTAACATTAACATTCACAGTTCTCAGGATCTGGTGTGCACCACCGAGATCAAAGAGGTAAGATTATGTTTCAGGCTGTACTGTATATGTTTAATGTGTGGCTTCCTTTGAAACTTGAGGTCTAAGGTTCCTCTCTGGGAATTGTACAGTATTTATTATTGGACAGAAACCATGTGTGAATCATTAACAACATACATGAGGAAATGTTAACTTCATGCCGTCTGACTTCCAAATGCAAATGTGCTCCAAATCTTTTAGGAATGACATAATTATCATTGTTCTAACACTCATTTTTTATCTCATACAGTGTGTGTCATTTCTCATTTCCACAATTCATGCATGGAGGGAATATTATTCCCTCAGCCTACTGTTACACTAAGCAGCAAGGAGAAAAAAACACATATTTCTTCTGCTAATGTGACAAACTGAATTGGGACAGTACAAAATTGCAAAGAATAACATCAAGTCAGTCTCGCTGCCAGCATCTTTCCAAGCCAAGAAAGTGAATTAGTTTGGAGCTGCCTCACTTTGTTAAAGTACTGCCTGTTTGCTGGGTTGCTTGTGTAAATCCACAGGTGGAACTGTTGGAGGTGCGACCTGTGCAATGCACAGGGGTCCAGAAGCCCATGGAGGACAGTGATTATTGCCACCTTATTATTATAGGTCATGTAGTCCATGTCATTTCAAAGCAACGGTTCAGCAGCAATGTTAAAAACCATTTTAACATGAATTATCATGAACATGAATATATAACAGCAACACCACTCTCTCACCTTGTGTAGTACACTTCAGTACCCTCAGCCTCATAATAAAACTTAAAATTGCAATAGCCCATATTTATATAATGCTTAAAATAGATTAAGCATGCAGTTTTTTGTCATGTAAGAGGAAAAATTGAACCCTTAATAAAAAGGGGGGACTTAATCTATTCTAATGGAGGCATTTGCAGAACTCAAGGCTAAATTTGCAATATAATTTTTCTTTTTTCTTATTTTTTACAGGTCTGCAGTGACTGGTTTTGATATGTCAGTACTAAGAAATGTGTTGCTGCACACTGGCAAGGCTTTGGTGTAACCTGTAGAGGTCAAGAGACACTGATATCAGTCTCCTTGACAAGCTTCTGCCTTCTGCAGTATAAATGGAAACTGCTTCATCAGTGGTTTTTAACAGAGAAAGGATGGCACAGATCTTAGAAAGGATGGAGCCAGCGTGAGTGAGCCAGGTAATTCATGCATTCCTGCACGCAAATTATACAATTTGTAGGCCACTTGTCCTTTCATGCATGTATTTCTGTTGTTTCTTGTAGCAAGTTATATAATTATTAGACAAGAAAATTGCGTTAAAAGTGAAATAAGAACATTTGGAGGATAGATCTGTAAATGGCACCAAATTGCTGAGAATTTTCATGGCACAAACAGTCTGTATTCAAACTCGGAAATCTGGACACTCATTTAGATGGTTTCATGTATTGTTGCTTAATTACAGCGTGCCAGTCACATAATGTTTTGATTACATACTTACATTCGAAATTGCAGCTGCCACACTTTCACACTCCACAAAAGAAGAAGCAGCCATATTCCCATCAAACCACTCTGAGGTAAAAAAAAAAAAAAATGCAAAATGCATTGTGGCTTTCGGTTTGGAGCATAAATGGTCAATCACATCTTCTCCAGTATGTTATGAACCACTATGATGTCCTCTTTTGGAAAAATGTTTAAAGAGAGTAAGATATGATTTTTCTCAGCATGCAGCTTTGTTTTGTCCAGTTTTTCATGTGGCATCAGATGTGTAAGGGAAGTGCTTCTCCCACACCTGTGACTCTTGGAGCATGTTGACTACTTCCAATCCCAAGTGAGAGGCTATCAAGACTTATCCCTGAGTTCCCTTGAGTATCCGAAAATCAACCTCAGCATGGAGGATTTCTCTTTTTTTCAGTAGATATCCTGGGTGGAAGTCCCCAAATCAGTGTTTCTTTGTTCTGTCATGTCTGAATTTTGAGTAGGGTTGAGTATTTCTACTTTTGCCTGGATACTTCAGGGTTAAAGGTGGTTTTCCAGTCCCATCCCATCTGTTTAGTTCATATGTTTAGTGGACTTCTGAAGATACTTCAGGAGAACCGCAGTCATTGTTGCACAGAGTGAAGCCAGGGCTCTTTTTCTCTATATGCAAATAATAACTGCAATGGACCCACTAACCAACAGGGGGCCCCTGTGCTGTATGTTTTGTTCTGTTTTGTTTTGTTTGTTAGAGGCAGTTGCTACAAAGAAAACACAATTCTAGATAAGCTATGGGCTAACATTTTAGCATTTTTTATTTGTACTTATTTTGTCATTCACTTTTTTACACAATTTACGCTTGTTTACGATTTATTTATTTTCTTGAACATGTTCCAGTTAGAACTTGTTTACTGTTTTTGTATTGCTTAATATGATCTTGTAATTTAACCTGGATTTTTGTTTTTCTGTTTACTAATATTCATGCAATTTTATCTTCTCAATTTTTTTTTTTGTAAATGAACTCATTGTTTTCATGCTGTGCTTCATTTGTTAATTAAAAGCTTTTTTTTAAAAAAAAAAAGAGTGTGCTTAGTCATTACTTGTCATTCAGGGGTATTAAACTGACTGGTGGCCTTGTCTCTAGCAAGAGCTTTATCTAGACTCTGCAGAGGTGATGCCTTGTCAGCGGTTCTGTTGCTGATTTTCATGGGGGAGAGTTTAATTTCAACAAAATTACCCTCCATGCCAGTCATTGATCCATCTGCTTCTTAAGAGCACATTGCATTAGCATTTCACACGCATAATGCATTCACCTTTAAATGTGAGTAGTGTGGTTTTACCCATACAAACATGGAATTTTGGGGAGGTTTTCGAATAGTCAAAGAAAACTGCCTGTGAATTTGCAGGTCTTCCTTTATGAAATGACAGTGAATATAATTTCAGTTCCACCTTAGTCTAAAACATATTTTCTTTAAAGAAGACACAAGTCACTGCTACTTCATGAGCCCTAAATGACTTGAAAACATCAGGTCTTGTAGGCCATCTTTCTCACTTCAAAATACAGAGCAATGTTAAGAATTCTCAAATAATTCTGCTCATAGAGGGCAAGAATGGTGCAGCACTGTTATAACAGAAAGTCGTGCAATTACATTTTTTTTCCATACAGCTTTGAATCAGTCTGTCTTTTCAGTCTTCATGTGTGTCTCACCCTGCTAGTGTTACTGCTTAATTTATTTCTTTGCAGTGGATAAAGTCACATACACACACCCACATGTTTCTATATCTGGATCTTCCCTTCCACCTCTTCATAGCATTCAAAACTCCATATCACCAAGACAACTCCACTGCATAGTTCACGTGCTCAGCACATTTATTTTCACTTTCTTTCAACACGTTTTCTTTTTATGATTTTCTTTTTATGGTTTACTTGAGAGGCTTATTTTTGGCAGGACCAGTCACGATTTATTACATGCATCCACAAATAATCATCAAGTGTGGGTCGTATAATAAATTTCATTGATTTGTATCGTGTCATGCTACAATATACTCCATAAAAAATAAGGCTTTATGCAGAGGAGAAGTAACGTCTATCAAAGCCTCAGCGGTGGCGAAGAATTAGCTTTGTGGCACAGTAAAATCAAAGTTACATCGTTCTAATAGCAGAAAAACTTAATTAACTAGGTGAGCCTTGGGGGCTCTTGCAAAATGCCTCCCCAAGCAACGGTAGAGAGCAAGAATGACCCCCAGCTACCACAGACCTGCTTACTGATACAGAAAATATGATTGCTTTTCATATTCCAGTGAATTTTCAACATTTCCCATTTTACCTCAGGACACACGGTCGCTCAGAACCCATTAGAATAGGTGTATTGCGGGAAAAGGGGCAGCGCGTGTGGGCGTTATTAGCTAAATGAATTTTAATAAATAACACTGAAACATAATGAAACATAAGACAAAATGAAAGGCGAAATTAAATGCTTGTTGGAGTATGCAAGGCAGATAATGGGATACAGTAGTGAAACAGATGAGTTTAAGGAGGTGCGCAATACTGCATGTTCAATTTATATGTAAATCAATCCACCTAATGGAATGACCTCGACCAGGTGCCAGAGGATAGGAAAACGATCCCACCCAAAAGCATTTTTTGAATTTTTCAAATCTCATGAGCTTTTACAAGAGAAGGGTGTCAGCTTGGTGTTACAATAACCCATTAGAGAACAGGCTAATGAGGTGATTTATTTGAGTTACACTGAGAATATTGCACACCACCCATAACAGTCCACATGACACACAACTGAGGCTCAGTCCTGCATAGGGTGCCCATGATATACACCTACCTCCAGCAGGGAGCAAGCTGCCCTTTTAACCCTGGATGAGGTGGATGGATGGGTGACAAACATGCCACCACTAGCAGCCGCCGCTCCATGTCACCTTTTCGTCGTGTCGTACCCTTAGACAGAGATACTTTATGTCTGTCACACTGACCCTCCTTGTTAGAGAGACAGCAGAGGATAATCAAGAGAGAACAGATGATGTGCTGCAAACCTCCCCCCTGCTGTGTGACCTTTGACCGCGCCTACACTGTAGACATGCTCGACCTGATGTCTGCGACAAGCGACAGTCACAGCATAGGTGAAAAGTGGATGGTGTACAATCAGGAAATCCTATGAATATTTCAACAACTTGTTTAAATTAAGACTTTTTCTTTTTAAAGAACTGGTATGTGGGCGTGTTCTGTGGAGCAAAAGTGCTATATTGCCACTGTCTATCAGTCACTAATGGTGTGGAGCAGTGGGAGGCCAGGACACCTGCGTCTGCTGCCTGATAATGAATATGATGAAGATGGATAATACTTCACCCTGTCTGAAACCGTGCTCTCAGCTAGGGAGTGATTACTGCGGTAATTGGGATCCATGGAGGCTGCCACTGGAGATACTGATGATGACGCCGTCTCCACTAAAATGTAGATAAGGTTGACATTACTCATATTGGACCCAAGAGTTATAACTTCACAAATCACCTCTGGAAAAAAAAACTGTGACCTCTCTCTCTGTTTCACTGGAATTTAACTCCATGTTTGTGTTGGTGGGAGAACTTTCATACATTAGCAAAAGAAGCGATAAGTTTGCAGACAAGATATGTCTGGTTCAGGTTCAAAAACTATAACACTTGACAGATGCTTCCCTCCAAGTACTTAGACCCTTCACTTAAGTAAACAAATGAGTTCAAAACTGTGAAAATACTTAACTGCAAGCAATAACGCTGCATTCAAAACCTCTTTTACATGTAAGTTTTATCAGCAAAATATACTATTGCTATCATTTATGATATATTTCAAACTCATCCAGTCTGCATGTCAAAGCATCCTTGAACAAGATGCCAAACCCCATATTACTTCCTATAGATGTTTCATTGGTGTATAAATGGCCTTGATGAGCAGGCTGGCCCTTTGTAGAAAGGCCCTCCGTGATTTGTGTGTGAATGTCTGTGTGAATAGGTGAGACAGACAGGTTTTGGTTTCTCTTTGGTGTGACAGGTTCACACAAAGGAGTCTTCAGTTTAATCTGAAAATTTTAAAACTAAAATCGCAAATTGTGAAGATACACTATTTTCACTGGACAGGAGGGGTTTAAAAACTGGTAATAACTAGTGACTAAAGTTGTCAGACCAAAGTAAAGGAGTAAAAAGCACCATACTTGTCTCTTAGATGTGGTGGAGTAGAAGCACAAAGTTGCATAAAATGGAAATACTAAACTCAAGTGCCCCACATTTGTACTTATATTAAAGCACTCATGAAAATGCACTTGGTTACATTCCATCAGGGGTAAAAGGAGGCCACAGTGAAGCAACAGGCCCTATTTGACTTTGACATATTGTGTTTATCAACCCCAGCTTTCCCTAAAATCCTGGCCGTGTCCCCATGTGTCCCCTGCCACGCCTGTCTGAACAACAGTGCTGTCTCAAACAGCATTGATATGCCAGTCACACAGAAGACACAGGGACAAAAAACACTTAACTGGAGAAAGGAAACAGAGCAGGAAAGCACTGATGATATTACTCTCTTTTTGTGAGCCATTCGTATCCGTTGTGTGACT
>JAPZDY010000011.1:12197585-12208287 GCA_029783645.1 Ctenochaetus hawaiiensis
GATCTGGCGTGGCACCACCATTTTCTAGTAGCTACTAGGCCTGTCAGCAGCAGGGGGTTTGCCAGGCCACCGTCTGACAAACTTGGCTGTCGTTCTGGGAAGGTGATGCCCCGTAGTCTGGCTCTCTACAGGTCTGCATCTGTGGCCAAAGAGCTGGCGTTTTCTGCGGGCCTAACTATCAATGAACTATTTGCTTTGTTTGTCAAAGATAGATGATCTAGTTGTTGTGGATGTGGTTTAATTAAATGGTGCCTCTTCAGTTTGGTTATTTGTTTTGATGTAATGTGAGTCTAGAATCTAGAAACAAGATTAGGAGACTACAGCTATACTGAGGGACAGCGCTAACGCTAAATGCTGTACATCTACATGCCATTAATGCTAACTGTGGTAATGATCATGTACATTTGTCATGAAGTGTATTGTTTACCACATTCACCATCTTAGTTAAGTTTAGCATGTTAATATTTAATCAATAGATCAACACCAAACACAAATTACAGCCAAAATTGATGGAATTTTCGTTAGCTATTTGGTCATATTTGGTCATAAACCAAAGTATGTGACAATAATAATTTTGAAATAACTGTGGAGTGGGATTAAAAGTCAAGGGATCACTAAAGTAAGTACAATTCAGAATGTCCAAATTTTACAACAGATCCTCTTAAAATGTAAATCTGCTTGTGGCACTAGTATAAAAGTCAGAGGGTTATCAGAGTCACTGGGATGCATTGTTTGGGCAGCACGGCTGTCTGTACCAAGTTTCGAGCTCACTTGTCTAGTTTATGTTGAGATATTTCACAGGATGAAGTAAAAAATTTGACCTTGTGTTGTTGTTGGTGGAAAAGTCATGGGATCACCAAAGTCAATAGGAGGCATTTCTGGGCACCATGGTTATCAATACAAATCTCAATATCAGTATTCATCTTGCAGCTGTACAGATATTTCTGTTAAAGTAAAAAGGTAAAAAAAAAGTTAGAGAATCAGTGGGGTTCAATGATTGATTCAATGATGATTCAGTGATTCAATCCATCCAAAAGTTGAGAGAAGCACTTATCTATTTATAGAGCTGCTAGTGCTGCTAGCCTCACTAAAAATTATTTAGGATTTAGCTTTTAACTTCCCTCTTTTTTTTCTCGCTCCCACTGGGAGAATACTTGAGACTAAGATGAGTAATTGATCAACAACTGATCAAACATGCTGCATGTCGCTGCTTTCAACAAGTCAATTATTAACAGCGTGCATACCTTCAGTCGACCTTTTGCACCAAAATACTCACTTATTAGTTGAAGCACACTCTGTTGCCATGGGGCTGCGAGCTTCGGATGTGTCTGTGCTCAACATAATCATTCCATAATGAAGAAAATATTCATGGTCACAACCCAATGGCAAAAACAAAATTGACACAAAGTGGCACTTGCGCTGGTGCTAAAATAATTATAGTACAGGTGAATTTTGAGTAAAGAAGAGAGAAGAAGTCGCTCTTTAATGTCTCTGCGCTGTAATTAGACGTTTTCTTTAGGTCAAGTTTGAACATTCTGTCAGGAGTTCAGGCTTTTCCTCTTTTCACAAGAACGCTTTAATAGACCTAAACGAGAGACTATACATGTTCTTACTCCTACTCCCTCTTAGGTTTTAAAGTTATACTTAAAGTAAAGGAAATGCTAGATAAGAAAACTGTGACTCTCAGAGAACATTTATAATTGCTAAAAGTACTGTCATATTTCCCTTGAAACAGCCTTTTATTTAAATTATACAGCAGTCCAAGATGCACAGCACCCAGTTTTTCTTTGGAAATGATTGGCAGGTGAATAAACTGATGCATGATAAATGGAGTGCGAGCCGGCAGTAGAACAATAAGGTAGCTCTTGTTACACAGTGAATGTGCAGGGCAGGCCTGGGCTTGTACCTGTCATCTCACAATCTGTTTAATGATGATTGAGCGGCCAACAGTTTGTTAGCATATCCTTGACTCACCAGTCTATTTGCGTCTGTCACTGTGATTTAAACATATGAGGTTGGGGAAGCACAGTTTGAAAAACCCAAACAAAAAAATTTCTTCCGCCATTGTGAGTCAACACATTAATTATGAAATTTGGATTATTTTTTAATATCATTCTGTGCTACTACCATTTTGCTAATCGCTCCTCAGGTAGTGGAGAGATGGCTTTGCTTTTTTGAAATTATGAGCTTGAGCACTGTGGCTGCCATGTCTTCTACAATCTCTCCGAAAAGGAAAAATTCAATACTGAAAAATTCTGTTCAGTTAATTTCTGTTTTAAGAGGAATAATTTTGTTTTCTTCTATGTTTTCTTTTCTTTTTTCTTTCTTTTTTTGACTATTTTTTACTCATTTCAAATATACTTAAGTTCTGGTAAAACAGTAATTGCAACCACTGAACATCAGCTGTTGGCAAAGTTGGCCAAGGTTTATTTCATCTACTTTCTCTCATTATGGATTCATGCTGTGATCAATCCGTGCATTTGCATAGAGTGAAAATGAAGCTCTGGTCTCTTCTAATCCACTAAATTTTTCTGCATGAACGGTTTGTAACTCCATCCTCACTAATGCTACCAAAGGCATGCCTGATAAGATTTCAGGTTTGACAACATTTTAAGCGCCATCCTAACAATTGTTTGGAGGGAACTGACTTGGTTTATTCAACTGGACAAGATGCTTTAATACTTGGAATATATTTTCTCATTACAGCACCTGTCATTTTTCTGAAGTAGTTAAAAAAATATTCTGTTCCTTTGTTTAGTTTCCTCTTTTTCAAAATTATTCATCCAATCCAGAACTCAAAATCCTGTCCAATGTAAGAAATCTGTATGTTTCATAGGTTTCAAATTAATTTCAGTATTTTAACAATAGATATCAAAGTGTCATAGGCAGGGATGTTAGCAGGATGGAAGCAGGAAGAACAGTTGATTAGTGTTGAGGTTTTAACTTAACTTAACTAGACTTTAACCAGAGAAATGTAAGTTTCAAAATATAAAAACATAAATAAACTAGAGTTTCTGCAATTTTTTGCTGAGCCGTACAATACCAACATTAACTCTGGAGCTCAAATTTAAAATCCCACATAATGACTAACAACAATTTTTAATGATATTTTTTGTATGATATGAATTATTCTCAGTTTGTTATATATGTTATTTTAATTTTTTGAATCATCATATGATTAGTTTTCTGTAAACATCATGTCCCGCATTTCCAGTTGTTGTGGCCAAACTATTTCTTCTCATGTAACATCTCTGCAGGAATTACAGGCAGATGGAGGCAGGGACTGAAAGCTAAAAATATACAGTATAAGGAAACAAGTTAAAACAAAAAGAGCAAAGAGGGTAGAAATATCACTGGAAAGCAGGGAAGAGTGGAGTCCAGAGTGAATTGACCTCAGAGTGAGACTGGGCACCGAACAGACTCTGCTGGCACAGATCTGCAGCTGTCATTGTTCAGCCGGGGCATGAGTACCTGCCAGGACCTGTCAGAAGCTGGCTGTAACACTGATCTACACTGAGGAGCCGTGCTGCTTTCTTTTCAGCCCAAACGTCCCTCGCGACAAACTCAAAAGCCCTCCGTGCTTTATGAGCGCTTCATGAGACAGAGAGAGAGTTACCCACCCTTGGCTGGTCCTGGAGTCTTGGCAGTATTTTAGCTTTATGCTGGTTCTCACTTGTCTGTTATGTTTGGTTCTGAGAGACTATTTATCTCTTTTTGTGCTGTTTTTTTTCTTATGGCGCTCCAGCTTTGGGGTCTGTTGCAAATTCTTTTTCTATAAACTATATTTAGGATTGGTTCACTTTGCAAGTACACCACCTTACTTTTTTATAGAAGGAAAATGTGCCTAAATCAAGTGTGTGGAAAGAGGTTGTGAGGAGCATTTTTCATTTTGTGCTACTCTACTGTTTTTGATCGGTTACTAATTTAGATTTGCCTTGACAAAATGTTAATTTTAACTCTTTACATTCTGCAGTGGTGAACCCTACACCTTAGGCTTTAATGAAATGACCAGAAAACAACCACCATCCATTTCACATCCAAAGAATTATTCTCCTAACACTGAATTGTAACAAGCTTTGCTGCAAACAAAGTCTGGCACCTTGCAAGAAGATCTTTATTTCCAAGTTGAACTTCAGAAAACAGGATGTGCTTGTTATAGTTTTTGAAAGTAGATGTTGTCAGAGAAAAACCTGTGTCATAATGTGAAAGAACTGCAAATATTTCTAGGCGAACTACAAAGGAATGTTATAAGTGAGCTATTAAAGGGAAGAAAAAAACATTTTAATTTGGCTTTGGCACCGATGACTGAGAAGTATCAGTATGTGAGGAATCTAGACTGAAAGAAAAAATAACAAAATTGGACATGGTCTGTGTGTTTTCACCATAAGGCTTAGTAAGGACATTCCAAACCCCCTGCGAACAGGAAGAGGGAGGGTAAAGGCCTGGCCTTCCAGAGAAAAACTATGATGATTCACATATTTCAGCAGTGAGGTCACTATTAATGTTTTCCTGAAGATGCAAGTCTGAGTGTTTGATGCAGTTATACATTATATGTTATGTAGTCATTCCTCAGTCTCAGTTTTGCTGTAAATGTATGAAGATTGCTTCACTAGAGGTGACTGTACTTTTTTGTAACTTCAATGACCAGCTGCTGTCAAGGTGATGCAAGATGAAGGACTGAAAACACAGATGACAAAAATATAGTGGTGTATGTATAAACACTGACCCCTGCTGGTGCAAGACACAACCATCAGAAATTTGTTACTCAAAAAAAGATATTTTTCTTCAGTCTGTTCATTTAAAATCTATATTTGGAACAAAAAACATTCTTTTTTGTCTAGTTTTGGACAGAATTCATAAGATGGTTGCAACTAAAACCTCTTGAAGACTTGCTGCAGTGTGTTGTTACATTTGGAAGATAACCTGCATCTGAGTCCTTAATCCTGTCATCAGTAAGATATTTTTACCAAGTATACATCGTTTTAGAAATTAAAGCCTATTAATTCAACCTGATTAATCATTTCAAGGTCTCAGTATCACTGTGACAAGAGTATCTTCATGTGCAACAAGAAGAGTGTTTAACTGCAAAACAAAAAAGAAAGCAGCTGACAACAAATTGTGTATCTCCACAATGTTTGTGCCTCTGTTAATTTGGTTTTGTACTAATTTATGTTGAATAATTCTGACTGAGGAGTCATCTGTTAGAAAAGAGCAGGATCATGACTGCAATCAAAATGAGTCAAGAGCAGCAACCACATAACTTTGATCATGTTATCTTCTAGGTTTCATGAGCACAATATTCAGTCATTTTAATGGATGTATTTGCCTTTTCTGTAGCAAAGTCATGCAAAATAAATCCATAATAGTGTAGGAATTGGCTCATAGTAGGAACATTGTCATTAGAAAAGATAAGAAAACACAAAGAGAAATGATACAGTTGTGTCTGTTCACTTTTAATAATCAGGAGTTCCAGTTGTGACTAGACAACACAAACCTGTCTCACCCTCTGAGGGCTTTGCTGCTTTATAGCTACTTGTCTGTCAACTGTGGAGCCGCTGTAGCACAGAGCAGCAAGGGCTCGCTTGAGTGTCAGTTGAGACTAGATGACAGTAGTTTTTCCATTCAGAGGTTTTCTATGGGTTTCCTATATTTCCTCTCCTACTGCCTCCCACACACTGAGGTCAGCAGGCCTTTGTCTGCAGTGACATCCAGCTCATAAGCTCATATAGCTCCAGGTTTCAGCATCAGGTTGGAGATGCCTGCAAAGTGTGTAATGAGTATTGCACTGGATGGAGCTAACAGGTCTGTTTTAAATGCATGTAAGTGCTCTGACTAGCTTTACCGTGTTTCTGTTGCGTTTGCAGTTTGAGGGCTGCAAGAAGGCTTTCTCTAGGCTAGAAAACCTGAAGATCCACCTGCGTAGCCACACGGGGGAGAAACCCTATTTGTGTCAGCACCCAGGATGTCACAAGGCCTTCAGCAACTCAAGTGACAGAGCTAAACACCAGCGCACACACCTGGAAACAGTGAGTAGAAGCCTTGCACTGACATGAACAATTATGGCTGGTATTTCAGAGCTTGGGTTTGGATGTCTTTGCCTCAATGTGGAGTCCTAACAGTTTTTTATATGTCTCTGGTTGTACAGAAGCCTTATACCTGCCAAGTGCCTGGCTGTGCAAAGCGTTATACTGATCCCAGCTCCTTAAGGAAACACGTTAAGTCCCATTCTACTAAAGAGCGACAGTTACGGAAGAAGGTATATACTACAGTGCATTCTTAAGCATATATTCACAATTTCTTACAGCTTTTCCTCTTTGAGTGTAAGCACCAGTAATCTTGAGAATGTCAAATTGCTGTTTTTTTTAATTGACATAATCAATTAGATTTACAAAAGCTGATTGTGCAGTCAATAAATTATTTCCACTTTGACCAGATTTCATGAGGGATGGTTGCATTTAACAACGACACCTCCTCATCATTGGAAACAACACAAGCAAAGCTGCGTAGCACATTTTACACTTGTTTTTCATTTGTCGTAAATTACTGATGATATCAGGTATACTCTCTGTGAATTGATCTCAGGTATACCCTCTGTGAATTGATCTCAGGTATACTCTCTGTGAATTGATCTCAGGTATACTCTCTGTGAACTGATCTCAGGTATACTCTCTGTGAATTGATCTCAGGTATACTCTGTGAATTGATCTCAGGTATACTCTGTGAATTGATCTCAGGTATACTCTCTGTGAATTGCTGGTAAGATTTTTGCAGGATTGTGAGAGATTTATGCTCTTTGGCTCTATCTGAGGTTGATGTCACCATAGATACAGACACAGAAGGTGGGTAGTTACTAAAAAAAGTGACAATTTACAAAGTCTCCCACATGCACAACTTTTTCATTTAAAACTCAAATATATGTTTAATGTAACAGAGAGTTGGCTGATGATCAAGATGGAGTACATTTATATATCTTTCTTACCAAGACCACTGCAAAATTCTGTCTTTCATACTATATGAAGACCTAAGCATTCATTGTCTGCTTCTTGTCTTGCCTGCAAATAGTTCTTACAGAAGCAAACAGGCTTCAAAGCTCTTTCATTAAGGTTTTTATTATACTTAACCAATGGCTTTGTACTATGACTTTATGTCAGGCACATACTCTGCCCTTTTCCTTAAATGCATTTTCCATAACTAGCTACCTCTTTATAATTCTTTACCTCTATATAGTAGTTTGCATTGTCCTTTGAGGAATCAGTCATCCCTACAATGCATTCAAAGGCCATACTCATGCACAAGAAATTCAAAGAATGCATTCAAGTTCTGGACAAAACACACCCCGAGCTGCACAAAGGGCATTATCAGCCGCAAGTGACAGACAAAGGTGACTTTGGATGAGAAAAGTGGGACTTGTATTATTAAAATGATCAGTAAGACAACTGAAATCTAAAGGATTATTCATTAAAGTTATAGCCAAGGAAAGATGGGAGGTGACGCAAAGTTTTATGTTTTCAGGTTATTATTTCAGATTAACAGATTATTTTTGAATTGATTTCAGTGTTTTGTGATTGAATTTTGCACTCAGTCATTCTTGGCCACAGGTTATCTAAAATAGATTTGGCTTCTATGTTCATATCTATTAATGAAGCTGTTTTAGTACCTAAAAAAGTAAGAAGACCTCAAGGTGACACAGAGAAAGCATAATATTAAAGTTTGATGTGTATATCTGCAATTCAAAGAGCATTGTGGTACAAAAAAATCACTTAACAGTAGCACAGTAAAAAGGATCAAGGTGCTCTATTCAAACAAAAAACAAGTAACAGAAGTAATACTGTAGAGAAAACAATGGCTGCATTACAAATGTTAGTATTATTAGTGTATTATTATTACATCGATTTAAAAAAATTCTACAAGAATCCCATGACTGTTTATGCAATTCACCACTGTTGATGTTTATTTCTCTAGATGAAATCCACTGCTGCTGTGACCCAGGACACGCTGACAGACTGTTTAACCATCCACACTCTGCAGCCGAGCCTCTCTCCTCTGGCAAGGATAGACAACAACTTGAACTCTTCCCCTGGTGTGTCCCATGAGTCATACTCTGGTATGTCTAAAGCTCTGGTTCTTTGCATTAAAGTGTTTAACATGAAGACTAGATACTCAAGCACATCCCCCCCTGCAACCATGTGCACATAATAGGTTTATCCGTTAGATTTAGGCTGTGCTGGACAGCCCCGAAGTGTTGGTCATCCCTGTTCCTCAGCTGCTCCACAGGGACAAGACTCCTCCAGCAATCCTCACCTGGCCTTGTTGTGCTCCTTACAAGATGATTACAGGTAATGAGGAATTTGTGTGTGTGTGTGTGTGTGTGTGTGTTATTATGCTACATCTGACAGTTTTATATTTGAAATTAAATAAAAATGAAAAAATCCTTCGGCATATGATCCACATAATGAATAATTCAAACTAGTGGTCAATTTATGTGCACATACATAATAAGACAGGAATTCTAAGCACATTTATGAGGAAAAGTATCTGTGCTGTTGGTAATATACATGCATTGTTGTGTTAGCGCACACATATTCATTTATGTGCAAAAAAAGAGAAAGAAGTCTTTTCATGTTAATCTTTTTGAAATACTGTGAAATATAACCATGTGCAGCAACATAAGAGTAAACAGTTGGAGCAGTAAGCTTTGCTTAGCGAGCCAACTGGTATTTTTCTTTTCATTTAGTATTTCCATTGGCACGGTTAGAACTTCAACCATGACTGATTTAAATGCTTCGCAAGTTCTTTTTCTTCCTTTTAATGATCTGAAACAAACAACTTAAACATTGGTTGTCATGGCTTCGAGACTATAAGCTCATAATTAGAATAATCACATTTGTACCCTGATAAAAGGGTATAAAGGTTTGTGGATTTTTTTTCTTTTTTCTTGTTTATTTGTTTTTTTTTTCTTGTTGTGTGTGCGTGGGTAGGTGGGTGGGTGCTATGGCTCAGTTGAGGCTTTACAGGTTGAAGACATTTCCCTGGTCGACCCATAGGAACACATCCCTTCATCTATACACTTCAAAGCATGTGATAAAGTATTTCGGTGGCTCTGAGCAGCCAGATGCTCATGGCTCCTCACAGGCTGCGATTGTTCTCATATCAGCGGTAGGTCGAAGCTTTCACTGCAGGATTCTGGGTAGACAATTGGCCTGTGAAAGCAGACCTCGCCTTGCCTCATTGGTCTCGACCACTGGTATTAATGGATGCTATAGCCACCAACAAGATCGGCTAAGGAATTCAATAAGTGAATCATAAAATCTAAAAAATACCATTTAAGGGTCCAGTGGGGGAAGAAAAGACACCGTAATTACTTTTTTAGATGTTAAATCAATTGTAAAGTCCTTGTTGCCAATTTCTGCACACTTTTCCGGGATTCCTTTGGGTTCCATTCAGTCCGTACATATTGTCAGCAAACTCTGGCTTGCAAATGTGTTTCTTGGCCAAACCTAACAGCAGGGGTGTCAGCTGCCATAGCCATTGAATAATACTGAAATTTACTTGTTTAATCCTCTGTTTTTACCAATGAACTACGTGAATCCTTAAGTAATGTCTTTGTTTTGTTTTTTTATGATTTAAAAATGAGCAACAGTAGTGTAAAAGTGGGTTATAATTTACTATAGGGTTGAGCTCCAATAAATCGTATTTAGTGACGATACACAAGCCTTCCTTTTTAAGCTGATTACACTTAAGACAGATTCCTTGATTATGTTCCATGCAAAAGAAAGACAAAGGAATAAATTACAGGCATTAACTTGCACTATTGTGTTAGAAAATGCTATGAATGATTGGGTGTCATGGGCTGTAGTCTGTAAAGTATAGACTGTAATATATCGTTTGCCTCTGGAGTGCTTCTTTTGCTACTTGTATCAATTTCCAAGCACACGGCTTTAATCTTGCAGTCATGAACTCGATACCTGAATTACCTGAGATGGTGTAATTTTTCAGTATTGTGCAGAGTTTGAATATTTTATTGATAATAGCAATACCATACTTTTTTTTTTTTTAATTCTGTTCAAACTCGAAGAAAGCATTCTACATGGAGCGCGCTCTGTCTCCATTGTTGTACCAGAGTCATGCCATGCCAAAAAATGAAGGGTTAAATCAGCTGTGTGGGAAGCTGCCACGCTCAGGAAATGAAGCAGAGGAACCAATGAAAGCAGTAATTCCTTCCTAATGGCATGGCTGCAGCAGAGACGGAAAAGTTTGATCTTAAAGAAAAAACCTTTCTGCATTATCTGAAGTAGTTATTTTAAATACGTGCCAGGTTTTGCATACTATCAATTGAATAAAAGATTGCCTAAGGACAGTCACAGACAATCACAGTTTTAACTCATGTGAGCAGCTGTGGAAACGACGCTTGGCGCAGAATGTGTGAAACTGTCACTTTCTCATTACCTCATGATGGATGAATTAATAAATGCTTTATTTGTTTGGCATCTCGGTAAGTGGTAGGAGGAAGTCAGAGTAGATATTCTTTAATTGTGAAGTTGTTGTTTTTACATAAGTTGATGCTATTAGCTGTATGGAAGCCACACAATGCTGCGTGATTTTTAAGGAAAAGCCCATACAATGAATCCTTTACAGCACCTTTAACACCTGTAGAATACAGTGCAATTCAGTACAGTACATCCCCAAAATACTGCCTCTAATC
>JAPZDY010000011.1:12220217-12243310 GCA_029783645.1 Ctenochaetus hawaiiensis
ATCAGGGAATTGTTTTGCACGGTCTTTAGCAGTAATTTTTGTTGGTAAGTGAGAGACATTACTATCGCACATGTCTGTATCTTCAAACCATAAACAAGGAAGTGAATTCGGTGACATACGTGCATTACGTTTGCGCTGGAGACTACTATGATTGGTGGAACTCATGGGAGGCTGGCCAAAATTGCGGAAAAGTCGCTGTGATTGGACAAAATTGCAAGGTCGCGCAGAATTCACAGAGATTGGTTGAATTTTCGTTAATTGTTGCGATCACAACATCGCGAATTCCTGGAGGGACTGACTTCCACTTCTTCCCTGTTTGGATTCACACAGCTACTACTTTACCTAGACTGTCCCCATTAGCATAGATGCTCTGTTTCCATCCCTGTGTTCATCTGCCAGGAGGGAGTAAAACCTTAGAGTCAGGTGTGTTAAGAGGGGAGTCTGGTCTGGTAATGTGCCACTGAAGCAACCTCTCCTCCTGAGACTCACCCACTCCTCACAAGAGTCCTGCACTGGACAAAGTGCTTCCCTCATTTTCTATATTCTTAACATCCACCATACTGACCATTTAGCCATATTGATTTAGTAATGATGATACTTGCTGACTTGTTTTATGTTGTGTGGATGTCAGACATGGTACAGATTTTAAAAGATCAAATAATGCCGAAATACTTTTTTATGTCATCAAAATCTGTGCAAGGGTGCAAGGGCATTTAAGCAAAACACCAGCTCAACCAAGTTAGCCATGCTAGATATACTTGACAAGAAAACTGGCAGTATTTACTGTTGAGGGATGACCATGGTAATGAAACAGTTATCTGCTCAATAATTCACCTTTCAGTCATTTTAGTTTTGATACTGTCTTTCATAATAAACAACACCAATTAAATTGAGGTGAAACACAAGCTAATTTGATAAAATATACAAAACAAAAGCTCTGAATTTTTTTAGTTATGAAAAAATACCTAATTAGACTTCTCCCAATGCAGCATTAACCAGCTTTTTTTCTTAACTCGTGAGATAGACATGCAGGTTCTACTGAATCATCATGGCACTCTGCCCTAGCCTTTTGTTTTGTAAAGCAGTCTGGCTTTTTCTCTGCACATGATCGTGGATCTGTGCTGGTGAAATTTTGAGGAGTTATGTGTCTGCTTACTATCCCCGACTGATGTACTGGGCAAACATTTTTAAAGGCCAGATAGTCCTGCTCTGCTTGGGTTTAGTGGTGCTTGCTTTCGGGATCCTTTCTATATTCTCTTTATTTTTGCTAGTGGCCACTAATGTGTCTACATCAACTCTTTATTTCTCTTGCTTTTTGTTTTTATTTCCACCTCTTACATTTTGTTGTTCTGTGCTTCATGGTTTATCAGATTGAAATGGCGATTGAGACGCTCCAAAAATCTGAGGGTTTATCCAGTCAGAGAAGCTCGCTGCTCAACAGCCATGTAAGTTGCTTTTTACGAATGCTTGCCCTCGCCTTACCTTGACTTTTGCCAGACTCACTCTCTTGCTCTTCTGCTTCTCTTAACTTTGTATGAATTTAAGTTTGATTTTGTGCTTGCTTTGGTTATTGCAAGTTTTAAATGTTACTATTGCTTCAAATCCACTGGCTGCTATAGAAGTGCTTTTGCAGAGGTGTGACCCATGCTGCATCATCAATCTTCCAGACTGTCTGTCTGAGGTCTTTCCCATCAGTTGTGTTGTCTATAGTGTGAATCTCTTGAGTAAAAAAAAGCTTGTATTCCCTTGTAGCTCCAGTGGCTGTTGGACAACTACGAGACAGCAGAGGGCGTAAGTCTACCACGATCCACTCTCTACAATCATTATCTGCGCCACTGCCAGGAGCAGAAACTGGACCCTGTAAATGCAGCCTCCTTTGGCAAACTCATCCGCTCCATCTTCATGGGACTTCGTACAAGGCGCCTTGGGACAAGGTTAGCTTTTTATTCAGATTTTCTTTTTTTTTCTTAAAGTTGTCTGTTTCAGAGATTCAAGATTTTCCTTCTAATAGTAGGATGCTTGCCTGGCCCTCTCTTATTGTTGTCAGTTATCCAAATGTGATTTGCTGAAAGTCTTACAATTTCTTCTCTTCTGTCCTTTTCTGTAATCCATGTGAAATTTTGTTCTTTTCTTGCAGAGGGAACTCCAAGTATCATTACTATGGTATACGTGTGAAACCAGACTCCCCGCTCAACAGACTCCAAGAAGACATGCAGTATATGGCCCTCAGACAGCAACCTGTTCAGCAGAAACAGAGGTAACACATACAACTAGAGGTGCACACAGATATGCAGAACTGCAAAAAAGCCCCAGGTTTTATAGATACCATTTGATTTTAGGTTCAAACCGGTGCAGAAGTTTGATACCTGCTCTGGGGAGAATTACTCAGGTGGAGGCCAACCCCATCCTGGTGCAGCAGAGCAAACAGTCATTGCACAGAGCCAGCACCACCAGCAGTTCCTAGGTCAGTTGCTTGTCTCTTTATATAAATGTCTGCTAAACCAAAAACATAAAGTACACTGAATATGTGGTGAGTTAAATGTTCTTTCTATTGCTCAAACAGATGCATCACGGGCACTCCCTGACTTCGTTGAGCTGGACTTGGGACAGAGCAATACAGAGAACATCAGCCCAGAGGATGTGAAAGCTCTCCAGTCCCTTTATAGAGAGCACTGTGAGGTTAGATAAAGTGATTCTTTTCACACTCACAGGGAACAGGGGGTCGGGTCCCTCTTTAACGATCAATAGAAACTAAGTAATCCCCTTCGATATTGTGGACTTCATTGATGCAACATCGTCAATATAACTATGCAGGCATTGTGACTTTACAGTTATCTATTGATCTGCCTGGACTAGCTGAATTTCACCACCCCCCTTAAATCTATTCCACTGTATTTTCCTTTAAGATTCTCCTTCTCTCCTACAAGTTGCACTATTTTTTGAGAAAGAACACATATTTAAAGTCTGGCTGAGTGTGGAAACTTTGTGAAAGGTCATGTGTGCCTATAGTGTTCTGAGATTTGTAAATGCCAGCTGCTGGCATTTTGGAACAGAATTTTCTCTTCATCTTGTGAAGTTTTCAATCATAGCCTTCCAACTGTCTGTAAAACTAGGGATCAGTGCATCCACAGGTGATATCTAGGCCTTATGGTCTGACAGACAGCTGTTTACCTTCTTCTCATGATTAAAGTCTTTTCACCAAAAAAAACAACCCATCTCCTCACATGCCCCCAGTGGTGGTCAGTCAGGCAGATTATTTGAGCTTGATGTGCTGAGGTTTGATGTGCCCTTAAATGAGATTTATTTAGTCATGTAAAAACATTGAAGATGAGTAGAATTTGATGCAAGCTTCTCAAGACATAGGCTCTAGACATTATTCTGGTTTTTCTGGATTATCCAAAGACCACAGGCAGTTGTCAAGAGTCTTAGTCAGTATCTTCTCAGGGACTCAAGTTTTTTTTATTTATTCTCTGCTTTTCTTTCAGGCTATCCTGGATGTGGTTGTCAACCTCCAGTTCAGTCTAATTGAGAAACTGTGGCAGACATTCTGGCGTTATTCTCCCCCTGACTCTGTAGAGGGAGCCACTGTAACCGAAAACAGGTAAGGTTAAGTGTAATACAACATACAATGTTCAATATAAGTCTTTAAGTGGTTTAATAAAGAGAAATATTATCTGAAAGAACATATTTAACCTGCATACGTTTGAACTGGATTAATTTTGGGCTAATCTGAAAATTCAAAAAGCAACTTTTTCAGTCCTGTTTGTTCATTTCTCAGCAGTATAAGTGAGATTGAAGCTCGGCTCCCCCGTGCACAGCTCTTGGTGCTGTGCAGAAATGAGGCCGTACTCAAATGGATGAGCACCTGTGACCATCTAATGTACCAGGCCCTTGTCGAGATCCTCATTCCTGATGTCCTGAGACCCATTCCCAGTGAGCCACAGTCTTTGATACTTCACATGTATACTTTTTTATTGTGTTTAATGCTTGGAACATCAGAGTCATTAACTCACTGTTCCTGTTTTTGTCATTTTTTTTTTCCTTTCCAAATCATTTATTTCAGGTGCCTTGACTCAAGCCATTCGCAACTTTGCCAAAAGCCTGGAAGGTTGGCTCAATAATGCCATGAATGCCATTCCACAGAGAATGATCCAGACCAAGGTACATTAGGAGCATTCATACAAAGTTGAAATGTGTATAAACATGACCTTTTACTGCTCCTGAAATATACAGTTAAGACCTGGAAGTAATGTTTTTACTATCAGTTTCGAAAGGCATATATACTTGGAGTAACACCTGGGCTTTTGTGTGCACTCTCTTCACAGATTGCAGCTGTTAGTGCCTTTGCGCAAACACTGCGCAGATACACATCTCTGAACCACCTGGCTCAAGCAGCACGTGCTGTGTTGCAAAACACATCACAGATCAACCAGATGCTGAGTGATCTCAACCGGGTAGACTTTGCCAATGTTCAGGTCAGAACAGCTCTGTCTGTGTGGATATTCAGCTTTGGTGTTTTTTTATGTGCACTATGTTAATACCTTCTTTAATATCTACGCCATCAAAAGAATATATATTTTTTATATTTGATTTTCATTTTACAAGTGTGTAACTATAGTTCTTCCTGTATTTTCCCATATAGGAGCAGGCATCATGGGTGTGCCAGTGTGAGGAAGGAGTGGTTCAGCACTTGGAGCAGGACTTCAAGGCCACACTACAGCAGCAAAGCTCTCTGGAGCAGTGGGCAGCCTGGCTGGAGAATGTGGTCACACAGGTGCTCAAGCCTTACGAGCACCGGCCCAGTTTCCCCAGGGCGGCCCGACAGTTCCTGCTTAAGTGGTCTTTCTACAGGTCTGCAAATAAAAAGCCATACTGAGAAATGTCTGAGTGTGCAGCATTGTTTTGAAAACGCTTAGAGTGTTTCTTCATGTCTCTGCAGTTCGATGGTGATCAGGGACCTGACCCTGCGCAGTGCTGCCAGCTTTGGTTCCTTCCACCTGATTCGTCTGCTGTATGATGAGTACATGTTTTACCTAGTGGAGCATCGTGTGGCCCAAGCTACTGGAGAGACACCCATTGGTGTCATGGGGGAGGTACAACTGTGGCATCTTTATCTTATTATTTTTTTAAGAACCACTGTGACACACTTCAGAGTAGATTTTTACCTAATTAAAAGATACAGTGTAATGTATTTATCTTTGTATATTGCAGCATTACAAAATTTAATAAAACATGATAATAAAAAAAGATAAGAGCAGTATTTACAGTTTTTTATGTATTTATATACATATAAACCTGTACACCAAGGAAATAATTCTGTTGATAGTAATTACAAAGAGGAACCACTTTAAGATCAGAAACACTTTTTGTGAACCACTAATGGCTCATCTAAGTATGATGTTTGTCTCTGTTTTCAGTTCGACAGCCTCAACACCCTGTCCCTCACTAACATCGATAAAGGTATGTGGCAGAATGTATGAAGTACAATAGCATGAGAAGTCAACCAGTATTTCGGAAAAGAGATTTGTCATTGACAACTGGGGCAACTGTTAAACAATCATCAGGTTTTCCAACTCTGATTCCACTCTGTCAGTGGTTATTTAGGTCAGTTGAATATTTGGTTAATTAGCTGGGATTGATGAGATTTAGGTTTGCATTTTAGACATTTTTTTGCATCTTCTCCAGCCGTGTGAATCTTGCTTTCAGTGAGATCACTTTATATTGTATTCAACTTTATTGTTAAAGCACAGAGGACAAGGACTTGGATAATGAAATGTAGTTTAGCATCTCACCAGGAGTGCAAAAAAAGCAGTTAAGTGCAGACTAATGTCCATATATATGTGATACATTTAAGTGTGCTTTGATACATTATGAACAGTATTACCTGCATAAATGTGGAGATGCTGAGCACCACCATCTTGGTCTGAGAGCTCTTGAATCTATACCAGCACTTAATATACAGTATTTGTTGCCTTTCTCCTGTTCAGATGAAACAAGTGGGATGGACAGCGACTTAGAAGAGGACACGGAGGAGACCGGAGAACCTCTCGCCAAACGAGAGAAGTCAGAGCATGAAGTGATCCAGGTTATCCAGGTTGGGGCACTAGAGGACGGATCCCACCCTGTGGTGGGGGTCGTCCAACCAGGTGTCCTCCACTCGCTCCCCCAGCCCCCGCAAGACCACACCGAGCACATCCTAACCCCTTCTGCTGGTACTCCCACCATCCGCCACTGCAGCGCCACAGGCAACACCTACGCCTCCGTTTGAGTGTCTGAGGGCATGGCTAACCATGTCTGGCCTATTTTTACTATCTCACTCTCCACATATCTTTCTCTTTGTAAGTCTAGATGTTTCCGTCTTTCTCATGCATTGTCTCCGTCTGCACTTGTGTGGACACGCTCTCCTCTGCCAATCTGACCCGATCTGTGTTGGGAGTGCTGAAGTGATGATACTCTGGCTGAGATGTACTGTCCGTGTCTGACTGCTTAGAATCTGGATGTGTCGTCATCCTGTAAGTCTGCTCTATCAAGACGCAGCAACTGGAAGAGATGGACTTGTCTGACCCGTTAAATGTTTCCCGCCTAGGTGTGACCTAACGCCTCTGTCTGTCTAAAAACAGACGAGTTTTATCCTGAAGGGAAGTTGAACTCCTTCAAACTACTGATGTCTCAGAGCTCAAATCCATGTCACTAGTCCCAGTGGAGCAAAGTCATCTATTGACTCAAGACCTTCGCCTATTGTAAATAGTTTTGCTGTACTTTCAATTGGTATTAGCCAAAACTCATGGTGCTATCATTGTGTTCGGTTTTGTTTCAATTTTTTTTTATCCCTCTTGATTTAAATATAGTTTATGTTAGCACGCGTTCCAACTGCTGATAAATGTTCGGCTGATCAAAATATTTTGATTATTGTATGTAGCTTAAAAAAACAAAGGGATGACTTTCTATGTATGTATGGCATTTGAAAAAGGATCATGGGGCAGTTTTGTCTGTTTTGTTTTGAAAATGATATGCTAGCCACCCACTGATAACCACTTACAATTATTAGCCACAGAAAAAGAAAACTCTAGAAAGAAATATCTGTGCTGCTACTTGTGTATATAGAAATGAGATTGAGAAGACCGGCTGTACAAAACCACTCCCTCAGTGCTAGCTTTTCTATGCACTTTGTGCATAATTCTTGCCTTTGTTCATTTTAGATGCTCTGTAGTGTCATTTACATGACAAGCTGTAATCTTTAGAAACAACTTAAATGGACACGTTTCCCCATTTTTTGCAGTTTCTGTCTTAATGAAATATCTTAAGTTCATCAAGGACCAAAACCAAACCAACAAGAGGAAGCTGAGAGTGAGCCATTTTGGCCACCCAAGAGCTGTTTCCTGTCCCACAGTGCCATGTTGCAAAGCAGAAGGAATGTCAGGGATTTAATGTACCTCGGCTTTATCATAGTGCCTTATCCTTAAATGCAGCTGTCCTTGTAGTCCTGACTGTGTGCTGTAGAGAGCCCACAGCCCCTTTTGCATTGTCCCAGCCACAGATTTGGTTTTCTGGTGACTCGTGGCTGGATTTGGGCTGGCTCATCAGTGTTGAGACCAAGGGATGCAGGCACAGACACACCTGTTGTTCTCACCGGATCAGCTCTTACTAAGCTTACGACTTACCTGAATCATGGTCTTTAGCCTTGCTCCTGCCCTCACTCTGCCCTCTTGAGGCCTATTCTTGCATTAGCCTTCGTTCTTGGGTGAAGTCTGTATGTGTGTGTATGTGTCTCTCTGTGTGTTTGCATATGCGTGTGTGCGTTAACATGGATGCATTGGTCTGCACTGCGTTTTTTATGTGCATGTGTACCTGTGTGTGTCTGCGTGCTTGTGTGTGCATGTGTGTGTGTGTGTGTGTTGGAACACATCCATCAGTCACCCTACCTCAAACCAGTGGTGCCAGCCCTTTTTGACGCGTGCAGCACAGTCACCAAACCTTATTGCACACACACCACTGTACTGCACAAATCTCAACAC
Organism: Ctenochaetus hawaiiensis; assembly: GCA_029783645.1. Classification (NCBI taxonomy): domain Eukaryota; kingdom Metazoa; phylum Chordata; class Actinopteri; order Acanthuriformes; family Acanthuridae; genus Ctenochaetus; species Ctenochaetus hawaiiensis. Next base: position 12,228,233 of record JAPZDY010000011.1, read on the forward strand.
GATAGAGAAAAACGGCGTTGCTTTTCTCTCACCTCTGATACATTTTCACTTCGGTTATTAGCCCATTAAATGCTTTCATCCTTTGTTCCCTGTTTAAGGATCATCTTTGTACAGTGGACCAAAAGTAGATATTTTGTGATATTCAAAGAGATATATAGATATATATATGTATAGTATATATAATGATGATACACTACATATATTTGTTGCTTTTTATGTGGTTGATCTGATTGTTTATATGTGATTGTTTCTTTTGGTAGCTCCTCTGTAATTAGTTCATAGACTGTGAAATGGGGAAAGGCATGGGGACTAACTTCTGATTCATTAGACTACATCGATACTTGAACTGTTAAAGCCTTCTATGTCGTGGAGAATATTGAGATTAATCCTCTAAAGGAACATTTTGTTACTAAAATCATTTTTGTTCATGTTTTATTTCATGCTTGTGGAAATGGTCTGCGCCATTTCTCTGCAGAAATGTTTATTTATTGATATTTATTGTGTTTTTGTTTGGGTTCATTTGCATACCCGTTACAACATATTTAAATGGGTACGATAAAGAATCATGAATTATACCACTAAAAAGAGCAGACCTACTGTACAGGAGGAAGGTTTTTGGTTATTTGTTTTCTTTGTACGTCATGTATGTAAGTTGATTAAGGTAAAAAAAAAAAAAAAAAAAAGAAAGAAATAAAAAAAGAAGGATGGCACTGTATTTGCTGTATTCACAAGCCTATAGGATCTATCACTAGTCAAAGAATTCCTTAAGATACTCAATGTAAACAGGAACTTTGCCATTTGTTTTGGTTGTGCCTGTTTAGATAAAACATGCTAGCAGTGAAAGAGGGTGGGAAAGTGCAAATACTGCACATCATTTAGGTTACTGGGTCAGTGGACTCTCGCAGATGTTGCATGAAATCATTTCCATGACACTTTGGGGAATCTGAAAAGTAAACTCTGGCAACCTCAAAGACATTCCTCAGTGATTGAACCCAAGGTACACATCTCATACTGTAGCCTTACCCTCATCCTGCTGGCTTGAAATGTCTGGCTTACCAGATCTAGGAATGGAGCGCACACAAATCTGCCTGTCTTTATTATGTTGCTTGAGGACATTTTGCAAAGTCTGCAAGAAAAGGTCAATGAACTTTAAGTAGCTGGAAGTTGGAGGCCCAGGCCATTATGTTTGCATCAGTCTGTGACCATAATGAACTCTCATGATAGATTGCTCCCTGCGTCTTGGTATCGAGCTGTCGAATGCAAGTTGGGAGAACACAGAGAAAGTAATGAAAATGTCCAATAAAAAAAAATGATTGGATGCAAAAAACTTAAGCCCTTAGATCATCTCTTTTACTTTCTCCAGAGCCACACATAAATCTGTGTTTTCGTTATAACAACCCTGTTCCCGAGAGCTCACTCGACTGACTCCAACACTCGCTGAATTTTTTAAGAGTGAAGTTGTAAAAAGTGATGGGGTTCGTTCTGTGACTTAAAAATTTAACTCATGGTGTAAAGCTGGGCAGTGTGTAAGGAATACTACTTTTTTGTTGCCTATGGCTTTTTGTTTACTTTGTGTCTCACTGGATGATTTTTTTTAAACATAAATCTCAGCTCCCTTGTCACATAAATTGAACTACAACATTGTAGATGTAAAACTTGTATTATTTTGTGCCTGAAGTGAAAATGGCTTCTGAAATGTTTTCTTTAAATCTTAATTGTGTGCTTTAGAATCATAAGTGCTTTTTGGTCTTACACGCCTACCATGTGCTGCTAGAAACTGTTCTTGTTGGTTTGTTATGTTGTTTCCCCCCCCCCTCACATTTTGATTCTTACATATAAAACTTAGGTGACAGACTGATTTAGCTTTCTGCATCTCAAATCCTGCCTGGTCAACACTGGGCTGATGCTAACGTTGCCAACACAATTGTACTTTATTTCTCGAGGTCTTTTAAATTGAAAAGTAAGTTGTTGTTTTTTTTTGTTATTTTTTGTGTGACAGCTGTTTTCAAATGAGCCAGTTTCCAACTAGACAACTTCTGAAAAAAAAAAAAAGACATAAGCTATTCCTTAACTTGTCATAGGAGCAAAAGCTAGGAATTGCCTCTTCACCTGGACAAAATGGCAGCTTCACTGACCCATAGCAGACTCCAGTGCCTTTAATTTCGCCCCGGCCAGAGCAGATGGCCTGGGTGACTCTTGGGTCTCTGGTGGGCTCCAGATCGAGGCTATCAGAGCAGACACTTCAATGCACAGGTGCTGCCACTGAGAAGACACCAGGGCCGAGGAAGCATAAGAACCTGTCCTCACACTGGACTGTTTATTATTTACTGGATGTGACACCACGGACTCACACACACACACACACACTCATACTTAGTAATTTACACACCGTAAATTATCTGCAGACGGCTTTTTAATGTATAGAACTGGTTAATGAACAAGAAGAGTTACTGTAAGTAAAATGCTCTCTTCTGACTTGTTTTTTCATGATCGTGATTTCTTTTTTTCTTTTTTTTGTCAAATGATATTTTCTGAATGCTGTGACCTGTTTGAGATTTGTATTTGGATGTTTTCAAGTGCCATTTGACAGTCTAGTGAGTCGTGGCCATCTGTAGCACGCTCTAATGCAAGCACAAGCATTTGGCAGTGGCATTTGGGGAAGGTTTTTATTTTGATTCACCCTAGACAAAAATATGTATATATCAAAAACTGAAAAGGTATATTTATTTGTGTCCTAATTATTTGATTTGTTCTTTTGGTGAACATTTTATCAGATATGTTGGCTAAAGTGCTTTTGTGATTTCTTTTTTTTTTCTCTTTTTTTGATAATGTATAGTACCTGATATAATATATACACACAAATTTTCATGTGACTTTCTTTGTGTGTGCCATTAAGTTTTCTTCTCAAATTGGCAAGCAAACCAATGCGTGTAGGGTGATTTTTATTGTGCATTTTACAAAAAACGAGGACAGTTGGGGGACTTTTATATTTATAAAGACATTATCATTTAGTGTGTCGTATTGATGAATATAGAAACTATTAAAGACACATGTAGTTTGGTTTTCTGAATATTTCAGATCTCAGCTCAGGCTAGCTTCTTAGTGTTGTTTTCTTAAAATTTGTGACTTGTCTTTGCAGTAATAAACGTTTTCTTGTTGAAAGACAACTTCCTTCCTCATCATTTTGACTCCATGCACCAATCAAATTCAAAATCAATACAATGTCACATCTCCAACACTGCATGTTAGCCCATTAAATTTTATTTAACCATATTCATACATATAAACACCAATATCATTCAAACTCCATATGTATTCAGAATGCAAAACACAACCATAAAGATTAAGATGAGCATGAACTTGCATTTCCTCAAAAATGTACAGCATTCTTATTTTTTTGTTTTGTTTTTTCATCATTTCAATTATGACCAGACGGTTCATCACTGTAAAGGTAGCAAAAAGAGTATAAAATACTGCAACAGCTGTAGGTAAACAGAGCTCCAGATACCAAAAATATTGTTTGATCAATAGTGCTGGCAGAAACTTAAATCGTTCAGTTGATAATTTAAACCAGTCTTTTATAAGCAACATAACACTGAAATGACTGCAGTCTGATAACCTTTCACTTCTCATTGGGTATATTTGGCATCAGTATGGCTTAAACTTCCTCTCACAGTTCATTCCTTGCTTCCTTTACTCAGCTGATGTCTAGAAAATGTTACAGTAAGTGTCATCTGATAATACTCAAATTAAAATGGATGGTGCTAAACCATCTTAAAGGGATGCTCCACCAAAAATCTATCTTTTGAGTACCAGAGATTTGCTGCCTCTTTGTTTGAAAGGTGGTTTAATCGTTAATTGTAACTTCATGAACCAAAACTCATTATGCTCTGAGCCAGAACAGAGCAGAATACACCTTTCAAACCTGCTCTGTTTCATACTGAAAACATTGATTTTGGATAAAACATTTTTAAGCTAATTTTTAATGGATCTCACTAAGGTCATTAGCAAGTAAAAATTTTAAGCTATGCTAAGATATCATATGGATACAACCAGTAACCACACATACTATGAAACAAGACAAAATATTTAGGCAAATCAATAAAGTGCTAATGGACACTATGTGGGCTTCTAATCAAAAAAATTACAACTACAAATGTGATTATGCCGATGTTTGGAATAACCTCTTCTTTTGAAAACATTTCATAGTTTTAATGAAATCTTGTGTTGGGAAACTTCGAGTAGAAAACATCAGCCTCGACAAAGTGGTGGAATAATTAAAAGTTTTATAGTGTTGAAGGAGAGGCCAAGGTCTGCTAAAATGGGCTCTTCAAATGCTCTTTACGTCATTTAAAAACAGCTATTCAAAAGGGGGATATAAACCAAAGAATGTCAAACAAGGACTTTCAGCATTGAAAAATATTAAAGACTACATCTTACAAAAAACATGAGTAATGAATAACATAATTTTACATAAATGTCAAGATCTGTGGGAGAGGGACTCCACCTACATGAAGCCATATAAGCACCGGAGAGCCAATGAAGGAGGACTGGACTAGCAGTATACTCCAACTGAAATCACATTTAGCGTGTTCAAACAGGATAATTAACATCCAAGGTGCACATTGTGCTACACTCATCTGTTTTTTCTGCCAAACAGTTTACCCAATTATCAAACAGTCCAAAAAAAAGATTTTATTCAAGAGGCTGTGTACACCTTTAAATCTTAAATATGGAAATGTTAACACTGAAAAGACAATAGCAAAGGATGAAGATGCGTTGGTGCTAATTTGATATTTTTGCATCCTCTTTTTCGTTCCTGTGAGGACACGTTCTTTAAATCATATCCATGTGTGAGTATTTCTTTATTACTTGAGATTTGAGAGACACAGCCTTTTTCCCCTCACGTTGTTGTTCTGTTCCAATTGGTGAACAATGTCAGAATGCTGTCTTCCTTTTTTCAGGCGCATCCTCTTGGCAGCACCTCCCAAAGTGACTCACAAGTTCCTTCAGCTGTTGTTGGGAAGTCACTGAACTTACAGACTTTGAGGCTCCCTTAGTATGCTGCAAACTGCTAGCAGCACTGGATTAGAAAGCAGTGTGTTTGGAGTATACTGCCAGTCTTTATGCCCTTGTTTCTACAACCGACTCGGCATTCCTGTGGTTGCAGTCCTCCTTCGGCCCTCCAGGCCTATAGGTGAAGTGGTTTGTTAAAAGTACAGGTCTTTTTGTACAGTTCAGGTCTTTAGCTCAGTCAAGAGGTTGAGGGTCAGCTATGGGCATAGTGTGCAGAACTTCATCCAGTAGCTGCAGAGCTCGGTGTAAATGGATCTCAATCCAGCAGGGCGTTTCTTTAATGCTTTGCCGTGGGTAGTCGGGCCCCCAGCCCTTCACGAAGCTCATCCGCAGGATGCACAGCCTGCGCAGGTCATCAACCCCAATGCCTGCAGCTGCAGACAAACCTGCAGGGGAATTACAGGCAACAACTTTTAGATCAATGTGGCACTACAGGCCAAACCTCAAAGATAAATGCTGGCTAAGCTACTCTATCAGTAAACGTTGGAACTTTTTGTCAGGTAAATAAACAGCTTAAGTAAAAAAAAAGTTCAACTGCAACACACACATCTACAACTGTGAGAAGGCAACACGTTTCATGCATTTCACCCACAGCCGACACTGTGGTGATATACTATTTATTATGGTTGTAATAATGTTTGCAATGTGGAAAACTGTGTCATCTGTGACTTAAATTTTCATTGCTGTGTTCATGCTTATATGTTATATTGTTAGAGAGTGCAGTCATAATTCTTGCACCTCAGCTGTAGTTTTGTATGAATATGGCACAAAAGTGTAAATAAATACATTTTAATGAAACACAACATGAAATCTGACTAAACTCTCCATTACTCCTGATAAAAACATTGCTTCTGAGGTGTTCTGTATGCTTTCCTGTTTACTTGACTCCTTTAAGATGCCGAATCTTAGTTACTCTAACATAATTTTTGTTTGGTAGACTGATCAATGTCTTTTGTGAAACACATTTCACAGCTTAAGAAACAATAACTTTCTATCACCAAAAAGAAACACTGTGTTATTTCAAATACATAGTTTCCACAGTTAAGTCTGGGTCAGGGTCCAGTTGTAATATTACACTTGTTGAACAGTAGGTGTAGCAGTAAGAACACTCACTGATGGCAGGGGCGATGCCTCCCACTGAGCCTGGGCCGGGAATGTTTCCTGCCACTGCTGCTGCCTGAGCTGCAGCTGCTGCTTGAGCCGTCGCTGCCTGCTGCTGCATCTGCCTGTGGCACTGACGTAAGTCAAACACCTGGCAAGAGACAAGACGAATGCTAAAATATGATGACAAGATGTTGAATAAACACTTAAGTATTAAGTTGTCTACTGATACTAATAAAATTCATGTGAACTTGTCAGGATTCATAACCAAAATGTGGTCAAAACTTCCTCTTTCTGATTCCTCATCATTTGACTATTAAACTACAGTCTCACCTTGATGTAAGCGCTGGGGTAGATCTTGTGAACTGCATCTCCAGGAGCACGTCCGGCTTCCCGATCGAGGTAATAGCTCTGCACAAACACTGCATGATCACTCAAACAGCGCACCCAGACGTCTCCCTCACCTTTACACTCCAGCTGCACACCTTTGCCAATGTGGAGTCTAACAGAGAGGAGGGGGAAAAAATTGATAAATGCAGTCAAAGATCTGTGACATATGACACTTTGCATTACTGTCAATTACTCATCATACCTAGATATGTATATTAAACATGAACTGATTGAATGGACTACATGTTGGTACATCTCCAAGTTTGCGGTGGTGTACCTGGCTCTTTCTATGTTCTCTGTCCTGTGAACATTGCTCAGCTGCCCCAAACAGAAACGATCCCCTCCTGATGGATCCACGTAGCCATCCACAGTCACTATGGGACACGTGGATGGCACCTTAAACGTCTCCCCAACCTGGACATCCATCTCGAAGTACGCGATGGAGCACCAGTATTCTGGAGCTGGAACAAACCAATTAGTGCATGAAGTCAAATGGGTTTTGCTGATAATGTTAATTTTGTGGGTGTCTTCAATCTCGGGCTTGATACTCACCAGGGTGATTGGATATGGGGGGCTGGAACGCAATTTCATTGGTTACAGGCCCTGCAAGAATATGCTGGTATTAATTCTGGCAAAGCTATTTTAAAATTACACAAGTTTTTAAGATGTGACATAATGTCTATAAATGAGCACAGAAGAAGCAGGGATGGCACAGAAGAGAAACACATTTTCATAAAATATCAACCACGGTTACACATTTTTTTTCAGCTTGTCACATTCATAAATGGATAATGCATAAATTTATCTACACTTGAGAAAGTTTGCTTGAGAAAAATATTATTTTTATCTACACAATCTATGTGTGGGTGCAGCTGCTATCACTTTTATGCATTTTTCAAATCAACTTTTGCATCTAGTAAATGCCCTCGATATGGAAATCAGCTTCAATTCAGCTTAAGTCTATTAAAAGAGGAAACACTGATGTCTTTAGTAAATCTTGGTACCCCTGTCCTGGAATCAGTGGTGAACTAACGGCTCCATGCCTTCCTCGAGGTTAATAACGTCCTCCGGCCAAAGCAGTGAATGTTAAGCTGATTAACTAATTACCAGAGCGCATTATTCTAATAGCACATTATCTCCAGCCACTTCAAAGGGGAAATATACTCAGGAATTAAACAGATGTTCATGTCTGAAAGCTGCAAGCTGTAAGCTGAAAGGATATGGACTATTTTTAAGACATGATGTAAGCTTTGCAGAGAAGTTCTCAGTATTTTCAAGCCACTCACAGTAATGTCCTGTATGAGGCATGGGTGGATGATGCTGTAGATGCCCGTTCTGATGTTGAGGCACTGCCGGAGTGAAGCTGCTGTTTCTGCTCCAATTAGGATTAGGATCTGTAAATACACATTGAAAACAGTTTTGCTGCCAAGTTTGTAAAAACCTGAAAGTCTGTGCACTTAAAGGAACTTTGTGCAACCTGTCTTGTTCAATGACACAAAATTAATACTTCACAGCATTTGCAGCAGTACTTTTCTTTGTTACCTGAAGGCAATAATTCTGACTACAAATAAGAGCAATGATCCTATGTTCTATTATGACTGCATAGATTTATGTGTAGTGCCGTGTAGTGTCTCACTTGAGGGTCCAGCACTGATGGTAGAGAATGCAGAGGTTGAGGCCGAACTGCTGCCCTCTGATGGGGGGAGCAGAGCGGGGCTGCTGAAGGTCTCCTGTGGACCAGGCCTTGATGGGGGATGCTGGATAGTCTGCAGGTGGCTTTCAGAGCTTGAGTGAGATTGCGGGTTGTCAAAGTCATACTCATCCTTTACCAAAAGTGGACCTACATAAGGACAAAAGACATAAGTAAGACAGATGGACAGCCACAAATTCTTCAACCAGCATGACAACTTTGGCACTGCTTTACCTGAACTTGATAGAGTCAGCCCTGATAAGTCTGCAAAAACATGAAAAAGAACAAATAAATCACTCTATCAGCAAAATAAATAAATAAATAAATAAAATTAAGTGAAGCGCAACAAAAGCACATGATCCTTTCTTACCAATGCCTGGAGAGACGACCCTCTCATAGTGGTATGGGTTGACACAAACATTGTCACATTTCAGGTCAAAGGCATACTGGCAATATTTCACGTGTTTTAATTCATTCTTGTGTAGATCAGGCCATCGCCACAGTCGGGCATAGACAACATGTGGGAAACCTTTACGCCCTGCGACCTGAAGCACAGAGACGACAATCTTATGAGATCGGTAAGATTTTTGTGGCACCTCTCTCACAATTTTCTCCTGCAATTACAATGAGTGAAGCATTAACCAACTTGGCACTGTACATCTGCTGCTATACCTGTAGGCGTCCATCCAAAGTTCGCTGTATTGTTACACACTTGCTGGGATGAGCTCCATTCGTAGTGATAGCTGTGATAAGGGAATCCAGCTCATCTTTCTTCTCCTTCAGCTTCTTGACAAGACTCTCGATAGCTCGCTTAGCAAAGCTCTCACTCTCTCCTCCTTGTCGGTGGCACATCAGGCTATGCACAATGCTCAGGCAGGCATCATTACTTGTAGGAGTGTTCGTGATTGACATCTTGCTCCTTAGGTTTCAACCTTGGGGAGGCTTTCCAGTTGTATCCTTTATGCTTTTACCAGCAGTAGTATCACGGTGACAAGTTCTACGGATCCACGCTGTTCAAGCTCAGCAACCTATAACAGAAAGAGCAGTGCTCTTAAAGTCTTAATCATCACTCTATTTTACTTTTCTACTTATCTGACTGGGGACTACAGGCAGAAAATAGCATTTTACCAAAACCTGCATTAAGCCTGCATGCATTAGCCACATGCGTTCTTGTTTTACATAAGGTTAATGTATTGTCACTGTTCTAATACAGATTCATGAAACTTGAAAATGAGAGTTTAAATGGGTTTGGCAACGAAAATTTCGCATGGTACTACTTAAAGCAGCACTCGATATGCAATCCCTGTATCACCCTGGCTTCATATCAGGTGAAGAAAGAGCAGATCGTTGTATTCAGGCCTCTTTGAGGTCAATCTAGTGTATCTTTCTAAAGAGGACACTATAAAATTTTAGCCACTATTAGGAGTCTGTCCAAAAACAGCTTCTCCAGCAATTTTTAAAACTGCTGATATATATTATAATGTTAGATTGTCTTAATAACTATGCTTTAACGCGTTTTGAACGTTGCCAGATTAATGTTGCACGTTTTTTTACAACAACGTACATTTATGCTTTGAACGTACGTTATAATCACTGCTTTTAAGATCAGATTTACGCAAGCAAAAACTGTCATAGATCGTCATCTGCAAATCTGTCCAAGACCTTACATATATACGAAATGCATTTCAATACATTCTTATAACACTGAAGCCTTACGTTGGTTTATTATAGTGGTATACGGGTAAAATAATGCTTAGCTCTAGGTTTATGACATAATTTAATGCAAACGTAGCAAACGTTAGCTCTGAAAGGTACAGTTGACTGTTACCGAAGCTAATAAACACAGGTATCCTTCTTACAGTGCCTCTGTAATCTTAACATTGCAGCCAAAACAAGCCGAATTTGAACTAATCAGTTATTTTTGCTTACAGATATTCAATGCAAACGAATATTCATTTAAGGTATGAATGCTGGAGATTACACGCTTGCATTAGTTAGCCTTTGCCGAGTGGTTCTACGCTAGCCATCATTGGAGTTAACGTTACAGTAAATACCGTTAGCGTTAGTTAGCCAACGACCGTTTTTTGAAAAACATTTCTTTTCTATTATATATTCGATCAAACAGAAACTGATTTGTGGACTTACGGTGATTTCTCTGCGTGGTAGCGGTAGTCCCTGTGATAGAAGATGATAAGTGAGTGGCTTTAGCTACCTATATCTTACTACGTTATCTAACGTTGATGCTATTCTAGCTAGCTTGCTAGCACATTTGCTAACAGCTAATGCTAAAAGACCTTCATCAACTTCACGCTAGCTGGCTAGCCTTCTTCTTCTTCTTGCAAAAATCCGCTAGCGTTACCTCACGAATTATGAAAGTATAACATTAGCTAAACGGGCACTCGGTTATCCGTTCGCCGTATTACAATAAAACTGTACAAATGGTGTCAGCCAACAACACATTTGCTGCTTAGCTGGCCACGAAAATAAACAAAAAATTCCTCTCCACCCACCACGCTCAAACTCACACACGCATTATGTGACAGGCGTGGCGCTGCTGTTTGTTACCGGTTCTGAAAAAAGAAAAAAAATCACCTACTGTTTGTAACCCCATGCAAATATATAATGCACCAGATTCACAATTAAAACAACAATTTAATGTCCGTTTTTACAGACTGAACCAGTCCATTCATTCTGAGCTTTTGTCTCACTGTATGGGGGTGCACTGCACCAGATGTTCCAGAGTATTCCTGGAAATATGTCCTCGCTTTTTTTTAAATCCAATTCACATATCAGTCATTTTACTCAGCAGTTCACAATCAAGTAAGCTGAACAATCAAATGTCTATTATCCAATTAATAACGACTACTTTGGTCTGTATAGTCACCTGGGCAAAGTGGGCAGATAATCAATGGCCCCAGACCCTCAGGGACCCCAAACAGCACAAGCAGTCTGTTTATCAACTGATTTTCGGCTAATCATACTATTATTTCATGGAGTGATTGGTGTCTGCACCTGAAAGCTGTTATGTGTAGTCTGTAGTGTGAACTGAAAACTTGTACGTGGACTTGGCCTACTTTAAGATGACAAGGTACATATGCAATACTAAGTGGGCTGCAGAAATTAGGGAGGCAATGACAGCCCACAGCTCTTTTCTGCCTCATTGCAGCAAAGCAATATCAATCACATGACAATGACATGTTGAACTAGTTTATTTAACTTTAAGATATGTTCTACTTTCCATACACCACTTTTAAAAAATGGAACATGTTGAGGTGAGATAATTGTGGCTATAATAAGGAATCTAGGAGTGCAAAAACATACCCCTCATGACTGATTTAAAAATTACAGTGATATAGATGTATATACATTGAATAAGACAGCTGATACAATGCACTCACAATAATGTCAAATGCCATTCTCAACCACTAAAAAGTATTTACTAGTGTGTTTACCATAATACACTAGTAATATAATTACAATTAAAATCAACAATGTCAAAGGAAGTCTTGAAACCCTCTTTTCTTTTGTTGTGTGATGACTTTTATTGTAATATAAAGTCTCCCTCTTGTGGTTAGAATATATTGTGACATAACAGCAATGAAAACAGTGCCACTTTTAACACTTCATAACTCTTCATCTCTCCCACTGAGATGAAGAGTTATGAACAAAGTTGCCATCACATAAACCTGCTCACATGTGTCGTTTACTTAGATCCCTTTTCAAACCTTGTGAAAAATAATGCATTATGAAAAAGCAGCTTCTGATATGCAATTTATTGTTGCTTTTCTTCAACAGTAAAAAATAAAATCTCAGTAAAAATCTCAGCATGATGAGCTTGACCTGTCATAGATTTGTCTGTATTTGGAAAAAAAAACAATTATCTTTAAAGGATATGTCTTAAATATTTTAACTATGTAGAATGTCAGTTCACATTTGTGCTGATCAAATCCCATGAACATACAATTAGTGCACAGATATTAAGCTTTGTTTTAGTGACAGATGATGAGTTCGGTGTGAAATGTTGTGATATATTCATATATGATCTAAGGAACTACAATTAAAATCTTGTTTGTCTATTTTATAAAAGAAACACATTTATGTATTACAATAAGACAATAAACAGAAATAAGTATTAATGATATACCAAATTATTTTGGTGGGGTAATGTTACTTTTTTCTTTTGTATTTTTATTGAAGCAGTGTTAAGGTTCAAGCAGTTGCAGGAACCTGCAGCTACATTAGACTGATCCTTTAAGAGCTATCTGATGAAGTGAGAGCTATCATTCTAATCAATATGGACTTCTTCCAGAAAAGTAATAAAGGGGAACAAATTTTCTCTAAATCCTTGTCCTTGTTATGCTAAAGGTAGAGTAGTCTAAAAATCTCTTGGATAGAAAGACTTTGAGAATTATACATTGATAAAGCGAATGTGCAGAATAGATCATAAAGGTACATTTGGCCATATGCACAAGAAAACATCCATCTTTGTATCCCAGCTCTATTTTCTTATCAAAATCTGACTGAAGGAACACTATGTCAATATTAAAAGAGAATAGGCACAAAATTTTAATTACTTATCAACCACCACCCACCCTGATAAAGGACTGCATCAGTTTTTATCAGTCCACATCAGCTTCCAATGTGCAGTTCTGCACATTTTTTGCATCTTATTTTTAGCCATTTTTGTTTTGTTTATCATAAATATATAACTTAGAGATACTAAGGGGGAGGGTATGATGCATTTTTCAAAGTTAAAATGAGAGTCAAAAGAAATTATCTTCTTCTGAATCTCTGACTTCTGAATGTATGATCTTGGCTTTTTAATAAATATTTAATACAAAAAATCCACCCACCCATAGTCACTGCGATAAATTTTGTACAGCCCCCAAAGTCAAATAGCAACAAGCTGGAGTAAACAAAATAGTCTTTGCATGTTGCTCTTTTTAAATTTATTTTCTACATAATGAAACTTTGTTCTTGTTTTAAATAGGCTCCACACTAGGAAATCAATTTGTCCACTGCAATTCAATATCTCTGCCCTGCACACTTGGCCTATGTAAATCGGTGTGCTGGTTGAGGATCCTATTAAGTTAGAAAGTTCCACAGTGTTATTCCATTATTGTTATCTGTTTCCGACTGTTAACAGCAGAAGCTAGGTGATGATGTGACATGTTTTTTTTCCATTTGTACTGTTGCTGAGGCCTTGATAAGGGCGTCAGCATGCCCATGTCAGAAAAAGGAAGTGGGAGGGTCCAGAGGACACCAAGCAACCTGATGGCAGGAGTGTCAATAGAGCATGTTGGCGTTGGAGACCAGGAATCTGACACCACCTTCTCACAAATGCTGCCACTTGGAGTGGCGTCTCATCCTGAGTGACGGTCTACGAGACTCCAGGCTCTGACACCTTGTTATCACTGTGGCATGGAAGCGGGCAAAGAGAGGCCCTCCAGGCATGTGACGCTAAAGGGATGGGGATTAAGGTTGTTAGGTGGGCAGTGCTTTGATTACCTGACAATGAAACAGGGTGCACAACAGATCAAAAATTGCTCAGTGAATGTATTTGTTTTCAGATGTTTTATTTTAACAACCATGATAAGATTAATGTCAGTGCGGAATCAAAAAGCAGGATATGAATGGCTGAGGTGTAAGGACAGATTTCACAGCAGAGGACAGAAATGCTAGGTGAAAGAAATTGTATATTTTTTTCAGACAAGAAGCCCTTAGGAGCTTCAAGACACCATGAAAATCCTCTCCTGGTCAAAAGCAATGGAAAATATATTTTCTGCAAGTTTGGCAAGCAAATGAAAGAGAAAAATGTCACATTCTTTAAACCATTTCAGTGGCTCCAACATGCCATAAGGCACAGAAACAAATTATACCATTTACAAATTTGCAGTGTGCATATCTGCTCATAAAGCATTTTTGGCAGGTCAATGATTCAATTACAGTTGAATTTACGAGACTTCTCACTTAAAAAAAATGTACAGCATATTATTAGTAGTGCAAATTTATTACAATCTGCTGGCCTACCCTGAAATGTAGCTGTTTTTTACAGGAACATTTCAGTTTGGATAAGCTGGAGCTTGTCAACTCATGCACTAGGAGTAATTTCCACCAGAACAAAATGTGGGCGTAAAAAAGAACGTTTTGACAAACGTCCACACTAGAACCTGAAATAACCCAAAAGCTCAACTTAACTTTTTCTGATTCTATACCTTGAAACTTCACACTTTGGGTACATCTTTTTTACATATAGATCTAAATTATTATTTTTTTCAAATTATTCAGAAAGCTGTTGTTGCATCTGATATAAAAACTTTGGTATTTAACCTTTGACTTGCCCTTGTGACATAAAACTTATGTACTCATAAACAGGTAAAAGACACAATTTTACTAGGTTGTCTAGACATGTATAGTCAGGTTTTTCTTTCTTTCTCTCTCTTCTCCAATTGTCTGTCACTGTGTTACATGACACCGCCATATTTGAAATATGGAAAGTTACTGTCATTTACAACTAATTGTGGAGCTTATCGTTCTGAAGCACAGAGATCAGCAAATAATTATATTAAGTAGTGTCAGTCTGTTTTTTAAAGGATTTGCAGCAGCACTTTAAAAGCTTTGTATTCTACAATAATATAATAATAACCTTTATATTTTTATACAATTACAAATTTACATCATGTAGCACAGATTTATGTCCATCCCTTAAAACTAAGTGTAGACTCACGTTTTTACACACAACTGTACTATGAAAACAAGCACATGAAATGATAGATAGATAGGTAGATAGATAGATAGATAGATAGATAGATAGATAGATA